>CP092871.1:38972994-39076940 GCA_030710605.1 Cordylochernes scorpioides
AATTTGGCAACAATTATTAGTGCGCGACTCAACACACAAATCCAATTTCGAGCTCCACTTAGCTCTATATCGTCGCCACAATAAAATAATTTCACATTAAGCGTGCCACATCCACTAACAGCCAAATATTCTCTCGATGTGTTTCATACAACAACCACCCATGACTTTATTAAATTTGTTATTCATGGTGAAACAGGTTAGATTTTGTGCCAAACTAAGACTTCACGTGACACCTTTTTATTCACATTTCTCACTTCGTGTCACAGTGCCACACCACAAAACTTTTTCACTTTTCAGGCCAAAGACGCCCTTCACGCCTGTGACACCACAATTCACCCCAAAGCGTGTCTACGTCGAAAGTCATATATTTCACTCACTTCTAGCCTGAAATCATCGTATAACAATTTTACTAAGTCTAAACTGATTTCGAGACACAACACTTATGAACATCGAGAAAACTGTATTTTCAAATAGGCAAGAAATATGCCAAACTCAACAAAATAAGAGAGAGAGAAAGTCAGTTTCGAGTAAATCTCAAACATAGCAAGCCATCCCACATGTGTGACCACCCCAAAAATAGAATTTCCGTGAAAAAAAAAGGGGGGGGAAGTGGACGCCCTTTTTGACGCCACTCCCTTGGTCACTACTATCTTTTGAGAATATCTTTGGACATGCCCTCTCTTCCCCCTCAAGGCAGATCTTCTTGACCGCTAGCTTCATGACGCCATTTTGAACACATGTGTCACACTACTCATTTAGATTTCCTCGAGAATCTCACAAATCTCACCAACGAGATATCACAACACAACATACTTTAAACATTTTACATGTTAATTGATAACACCAATTAAAACAATTTGGTTAAGTCTTATATAGACTTTTTAACGCGAAAGAGATATCATTCTCTGCATACCAGCATTGAGGACAAACGAAAAGATCATTTCACATATTCCCAGTTTCAGAGTCATAGAAACACCGATGTTACCAAAGGGATATAATCTAGTCACACACCACAACTGTAACTTTTCGTCAAAAGAGACAATTTTTGTTCAATTTTACACTACTTAAAATTTATCCAATCATTAATAACCTTCAATTATATTATAAATTTTGTATAAAATCTTGAATAATTATTCTTATTCTTATCTTTCAATTATATAAACAATTTTTTTTAATCCAACATTTAAAAAAAAAAAAAACCTTTAATCAAATTTACTTTTATTTTTCATGATATTATGTTAATATTGTAAAACATCTAATTATTTCAGAAATTATTTTTATTTTATTATTTATTATATATTTTATATATTACAGGTTTAATTTTGTCCACTTACACTTTTTGTACCCGCAATCATATTTCTATATTTCTATTCACTATATTTTATTTGTTTAAATACCTTTATTATCTGACAAAGTTTATCATCCACTATCGGGCATCTACAACAATCGTTTTCAACAATCATATTCTTTAACCAATCCCCTATATTTTTTATCACTATCTTTTCAGTCATTGCGTCACATCAATGTAGAAAAACGACAGCACTGCTTGACAATTTATTTTTTGATTTCGTAATTCAACAAACGCCTTGAACACAGTTCCCCAGACTTACAAATCCAAACTTCTGGTCTGAACAAGCTTCAAGAGTTTATTTCATTTCATCCGCAGAGCAAATCACCAACGCATACACAAAGCGTTCACTTTTTTCAACTTTCAACTTTTTTTTTCAGCTCTAGCGGACCACATTCAACCTTTGATTTCGAGTCAAGTCAGATCACCTACTGTCGCTACAATTCTACTTATCGTGTCAAATTATATTGACAAATATTTGCAATCTTATCATATCTTATCTCAGGTTTTAGTGGAAAGAATTTTTGTTTTCGTTTGTTTGTGAACAAATCTCTCCCGCCTTCTCATTGGACGAATGTGGCCATGTTTGTATATAAAGGGGGCTATGGTATGGGTCGACAGGGCCAGTGGGGTGGAATATCGTGTGGGGACGCTTAAAGTGTTCTCTGCGTGCTATATCCCTGTCTGGCAATCTCGGCGCATACCTGTGTAACCCCGGTCCGATCCCTACCTAAGCAGCAATAAAGCTAAGTACTGTTTTTTTAATTTTATTTAACGAATTGTGGTTTATTATTTACTTTTTTTGTGTGTTGTACTTTTGAGTCCACGATTTTTTCTGTGTTTAAGTTACTCTTACTGTAGGCCCTAGTATATTGTATTTGTGTGTTAACCCGTAAATAGTAATTTTTGTCATTTTGAAGAGGTGTTGTACTTTTGAGTCCACGATTTTTCTGTGCTTAAGTTACTCTTACTGTAGGCCCTAGTATATTGTATTTGTGTGTTAACCCGTAAATAGTAACTTTTGTCATTGGCGAGCCTGCCAGGATTACTGGTGTTTGCACGTGTAAATTTCTGTAATTTTACGTGCCGTTTTTTTTTTCTTTGATTGAGTGGTTTTTTACTATTTTTGTACTACATCATGTTTGCGAATTCTATGCTCAACTTGTCAGTGTTTAATGGGGTTAATCTCGAATCTTTCATTCGGGAAGTCGAGCTTAAAGCTCGAATAGGCAAATGGGATACTGAGGTCAAAGCATTGCTCATGTTCGAGGCTTTATCCCCAGAAGTTAGGTTGAGCTTAGAGGAGATGGGTATCTGTAACGATAGCAGTTTCAAAAGTATTGTTAGTAAACTGAACATATTGTACCCTAAGAAAGCGCGTGGTATTAGGGAATGCCTTAAATTAATAGAAGGTCTTAAGCAGAGAGTTGGGGAAAGTCCTATGGTTTTTAAAGAAAGATTCCTGGCCATTAGAGATAAAGTAGAGTACAGTTTTGACGATAGCCTAGTGTTCGAAATTTTCCTCGAAAATGTGCTCGATAAGTATAGAGAGGCTATTGTTCGCAGTGAGGCTAAATCAATAGACAAAGCAGTCAGTGTCATGGCCATGGAGGATAGGGTAGAACACCGTTGCAGCTTTATGAAAGGGGTATGTTCAGTAGAAGGGGTTGAAGAAATAAATAGCATTAAGGGTGAGATGAAGATGCTTAGTTCCAATGTAAACAGGATGAAGCACGAAAATGAGCAGTGTATTAAAACCCTTAGGGGTGAGATAGAAAAACTGACTAAATTGTTGAGCGAAAGCAAGCTAAGTCCACCTGAGTGTAGATTAGGACATATAGCTAGTGATTGCTCAAGACAGTCTTCTATGTTTGCCAACCGCAATACTCCTGACAATGCCGAGATAGTGAACATACGTTCATATGGCGGAGATCCGTATGGAAATCTGCCAATAGTTAAGGTGAATATTAACGGCAATATGTGGCACCTGTTATATGATACAGGAAGCCAAGTCAGTATTATTGATTCTGAAAAGTGTAAGGTCTTGAAGGAGAATTGGGACGATGCACTTAAAATTTTACGTATGGTTTCAGTGACAGGCCACGAGCAGACACTTACACGTGTTAAAACCTGTAGAGTTGGTAACGAAAACGGCAGCGAGCTGGGAGAGGTAATGTTCTGGTTAATGCCGCTCAGAGATAAGGCCTACGACGGGATTCTGGGAATCAATGATATAAGGAGATTGAATATCCAGTTACCTCCCGTACGGGAACGTTGCAACATGATTTTCTTGAAACCAGAAGACCATGATTATGTAGACCTTAGCTGCGTTGCCAGTGAACATAGACCAATGGTTTCAAGCTCCATAGATGAGAAATCAGTGAGACGCATTGAAAACGAGGCTGTAAAGTTGCCACCTACTGAGTTTAACAGAAGCTGTGAGTGTAGCGCTGGGTCTGTTAATAGTTTTAGAAAGCCTACTTGGGCTGAGAGGTTAAGGGTGATGCGGAAAGCAAAGGAGACTGTCAGACAGTTTATGTCAGGTAATTCTGCTAAAAAGCTTATGAATCCTAGGCCACCTTATTCCAGAAGTTTCGACAGAGGAGATCTGGTAATGTTAGCTGTTCCTAAGACTGAAGGTTACTCCAACGTCTATGGGCCTTTCCGTGTGGAAGCTAGGGTCTCCGATGTTAACTTTAGAGTAAGAGGGGTCACCATGCACGATGTGAAAGTTGTACATGTCGATAGGATGAAAGCGTTTAGAAACAGACGTTAAGAAGAGCTTTTAGCTCTTGGACTTGAGAGAACTGAATGGAATTGGATCGTTCGGTTTCTCATCAAGTGAGCGTCTGTCAGTACCCAATGTCTCTACCTAACATACCCAGCCGGTCCCAGATGAGAGCTTATTTGGTCCCCCATTAAACTCTGTATACTAAAGCATATTATATATGTGTGTGTTTGGTAATCACTCATGGTAACTCACGTAGTTTGCGCAGATTTTGTTTTGAAGTTTCTGTTGGGAGGAACAAGATGGAAGGCACCTTTATGGAACGACCCGGATGTCTTCTACTCCTCTCTTTAGTTTTTTTTTGTATCTTTATAACATGGCTCCCGTGAGCTTTTTTCCCCCCCGAACAGCGGGAGGTTTTCCTTACGGGACAATGGGAATGTTTGGGAGATTTGTTAGTTTCTTTTTTTTTTTTGGAAAGACACCTTTTATCAAATTATATTGACAAATATTTGCAATCTTATCATATCTTATCTCAGGTTTTAGTGGAAAGAATTTTTGTTTTCGTTTGTTTGTGAACAAATCTCTCCCGCCTTCTCATTGGACGAATGTGGCCATGTTTGTATATAAAGGGGGCTATGGTATGGGTCGACAGGGCCAGTGGGGTGGAATATCGTGTGGGGACGCTTAAAGTGTTCTCTGCGTGCTATATCCCTGTCTGGCAATCTCGGCGCATACCTGTGTAACCCCGGTCCGATCCCTACCTAAGCAGCAATAAAGCTAAGTACTGTTTTTTTTTATTTTATTTAACGAATTGTGGTTTATTATTTACTTTTTTTGTGTGTTGTACTTTTGAGTCCACGATTTTTTCTGTGTTTAAGTTACTCTTACTGTAGGCCCTAGTATATTGTATTTGTGTGTTAACCCGTAAATAGTAATTTTTGTAATTTTGAAGAGGTGTTGTACTTTTGAGTCCACGATTTTTCTGTGCTTAAGTTACTCTTACTGTAGGCCCTAGTATATTGTATTTGTGTGTTAACCCGTAAATAGTAACTTTTGTCAATCGCATGGCTCTATTTCACTCCTTTCTCAATCATATTAATAAGCAACTTTTCTTCAACAACTTTTAACCCAATAATCCTAAAATTGTGACAAAACACTGTAACCCTTATATAGGATCGCGAGTGAAACATTGCCAAGGAAGACAGCTCAAGTCTATATCCTCGCTTTGCACCTGGATCTGAGTATTTGGTTTACATGGGCACTTCTAACAATTACATATTCTTCAACAAGTTTTCAATTCAATAACACTACAATTGTGACAAAGCACTGTTACCCTATACAGGATCACAGGTGAAACATTGCCTAGGAAGACGCTCAAGTCCATATCCTCGCTTTGCACCTGGACCTAAGTATTTGATTGCATGTGTAAATCTCACAATTGCTTATTCTTTAACTACTAACCCTGTCCAACGCCCACCAATATTCTCTTAGAATGTGAATTTTTATGTCATCATTTTATTTTAATCATCTTTTTTGTTAATCAAACACAATGTCATTTTTATTTCACTTTTATATATCCAACAAATATCATCTTGTTATAGCCCTTTTTAACCCTCACAGTTTAAATTAATTAAAAGAAATTTTAATTACTTACCTGTGTTAGAGAGGCTTTACCCGCCTAAACCCGGATAAACCCTTTCACTCCCGGGGCCCATCTATGGTAATTTAAACCAACAACCCCATACTGTCTATATAACTTGTAATAAGATTGCCATGTTGTATATAGAAACACATCTATAAATAATTATGCGCATGATTAATCTGTGTCATTGCATCACCTATGTAATGTAATTTGTACAAAGTGGATAAATAAATAAAATCTGTAATAGATTTAAGAGTTGAGCTAAAGCAGAGATCGAGCATAGTATTGCCAAAACAACAGTCTAAAGATGGAACTCATAAATCAGGTAGATTCACAATTCCCACGACAGGCCACCCACACTGTCACATGTGGTGGAATGCAGAGACCCCTCTCACACCTGGGCAGGTAAAGGCGCCCTTTCTCAAACGCCCCTGTCACATAAGGTCACCCCGTCTTTAACCTATAAATCATCACCTTACAGTCTCTTGACAGCTCAGTTCAGTCAGTTGAGTTTAGTTCACCCTTAGCGCAAGCCGCGTCGGTCGTATGTTAAGTCGATCTCATCCAACATGTAGTTAGGAAGAATTCGTCTATCTCCATCTTGCGCTTCTAGCTCAGCTTTTATCTGTTAACGGAACTTTCTTAGTGCAACTGTGTCTTCGTTTTTTGTGTATGGATATCCCCAGCTTTCCACTCTGCCTCGACCACGACTGCCTGTATTTTGTGAGAACTTTTAAAGGTCTTCCAAGGTGCAGAGAGGTACTGGAAAACTCTACATCCTGACTGTTCCTCTTGGTCAACACAGTACAACAAGAGCTACCAGGACTTCAACTTTTATTTCAGTAGTCGACAGGATCTCTACAAAAGCTACTGGAATTCTCATCTCATTACATGAGTCGACAGGATGACTCATCACAGATAAGTCGACAGCAACTCATCATCACATATACATAAATAAAAATATCTCGAGATATACTACGTGATCATAGCCAAAAGGCCGAGAAACGATATTTTATATATAGAGATGACCTGGCTTCGTGTGTCTTCTGCTCGAGTGAATGTTTCGCTGGTAGAATTTTATTCCTGCCTACTATTAATCATTATCCAGCTTTACCTGTGGTCTGCTTTAGTGAATATTCCCCAAAATATTTTTTTAATGCAATCAAGCATGATACGGCAATATTGTCATAATCATTTCTGACTAAAAAAATATTGTTGCTCAGTACTTGGTTAAATATAATTTTTATTGGTTAAAGTGCGACAAAAAAACTCTTACAGATTTAACTCTCTGTCCTGTTCAAATTTCAGCGAGATTAGTTACATATTGAGGGCGTGCATAGCCGACAAACATATATATATATATATATATATATATATATATGTTCCCGACTTCGCCCCAAGTAAAAGTTTGCTTAACAAACATTTGTTAAAACGATTCTAGCAAACATCCAATCCCTACTGAATCTATACTTGTCTACCTTCTCGATATTTTTTTCCCGGTCCCTTGAAACATACTCGATAAGTTGAAAAAAATCAGTATTTATTGGTCCACTCGGTAATTTGAAGGAATAGTATCTTGCCACAAACGAAGATTTGTAAATAACTGTATTTAGCGAATGTACCCGGCTTCGCACAGTTTTTATCCGTGTAAAAGTTTGCCTAACGAACATTTGTTAAAACGATTCTAGAAAACATCCAATCCACCTATATATTGATTTATAAACGTATCAACATATATAGTCACGACCGTCTTTCCTCATCGCTGTCACGGATGCGCGCGCATCATCATTATGATCATTATCATTATCTAATGATAATAATAATAATTATTATTATTATATTATTATTATTATTTTATTATCAACATATATAGTCACGACCGTCTTTCCTCAATTCCTCATCGCTGTCACGGATGCGCGCGCATCATCATTATGATCATTATCTTCTATAGAAGCTTCTATCTTTATAATTATGTATATTTACAAAAGGTCAATTCGCTCGCGCCTCTAGCGGTGAAAATGAGGGGTAATACCAGCTGACCTAATGTACATGTAAAGTTTGGAGCGGGACGTTTCACAAGAGTGACATCCACGGCTCCAATTTATAATTGTAACAAATAGTATTTGAATAAAAACATTCAATGGGTAAAACACGGGCGTTGCCCGGGTCATTCGGCTAGTATAAATATAAATATGGTTATATGCGTTTAAATATATTTTTGAAACACATAATTTTTTGAAAACATTTATTATATTTCAAATAAGATATTGTCACTTTTGTGAATTTGATAATTAATCATTTCTTTTTTCTCAATGAATTATATATATTAATTTAAAATTTAATTTTTGTTATCATCATCACATACAATTTAATTTTTTTATATAAACAAACGATAATAACAACAATTAGGGGCTCAAAAATCATTTATTATGGTTAGCAGCTCCGTAAATAAAGATATTTTCACAGCAACAATTAAAGTTGCATCATCATTTTTATAAAACAACAACAAATTAAATTAACAATATAAAAATATATTTCAACATTACATTTTAACATTTAACACAAAATCGTTACAATTTTTTCTTTAAATATATATATTAATATTGAAATGCCAAGTATTTTTTACGTCATTGGAATATTATATTACTAAATTCTCAAATTAAATTTATTATACTTGGAAAACATTTTAAGCATTGTAACAATTTATAAATATAATTTCACCAGACGCCGCTAGAGGCGCTTCTTGCGAGTGAAAGTAGAAAATTTGCAAATAAAATTGCAAATAATATTTATTTAAAATAAAATTCAAACCAGAAATCTTCCCAGTAGTATAGTAAATAACTTCCTAAAGTTTCACGGCGATTGGATAATCTTACCTTTTAAAAACATTCATCGTGTGAACAAACTAACATTCATTGTGTAAACAAACCACGTGTTAATTATTAACCAATCAAATTCATTTATCGTCGCGACCAGTGCTGCGCCCAAGCAGTAAAAGACTGGAACTAACGCTTTTTGGTTTTTTATTTTTTTAAAAAAGCACATTTACTTTTTTTAGTTTTTTGAATAGCCTATATGTTAAACGGAATCTTCAGCTACCTACATGCGAAATTCCATAATGATTGAGTCGGTATATTTTGAGTGAAGCGATAACAAACATCGATTTCGCATTTCATTTTTATATATATAAAGGAAAGGAAAGGATATAATATAAATGAGTTTTAAAAATTGTTAAAAAAAAAATGCATCGGCCGGGAATCGAACCCTGGCCGCCCGCGTGGCAGGCGAGCATTCTACCACTGAACCACCGATGCTTTACAAAAATGGCCATATTTAGGTATTCGTTACATTCCGGATTAGTCCGCGTAAAAAAAAGTTCTTCAAATGAAAAAAAGAAATAGCCAAAAATACTAATCAAAATGCAGCCGAAAATTTTCCTCAGGTTTATAAAAAGCGACATGCAAAATTTGGTACCAATTGGTTCAGTAGTTTTTGAGTTTATCGCGAAACAGACAGACAGACAGACAGAAATTGACTTTTATATATAGAGAGATATATGTGCTTTTCCTGTCTATAGAAAGTTGGAATCCTCTGATGAGTTTAAGTAAAAGATTTGAAGCGAACGAGGATACTTTTCTTTTCTTCCTCGTTCGCTTCAAATCTTTTACTTTTCCTGTCTATGTACAGATTTATGGTCTATGTACACAAGTATACAAGTATGTATACAAGGTATTGTAACAGCCTTAAAATTAATCCTGAAGTATTGGCTGCGGGTGTTGAATATGAGCAGTGACAGATTGCCACGTATATGTTTTAATAGAACACGGGAACTCTCTAATGCTTCGGGCACACCCATCGGTTTCATTAAAAAGCTCACTAATCTGCTTAACGATAATGGATCCCCTGCACTTGTTTCCTGTGATGACCCTGAAACGCTGAGGAGCGCGATTACAGGGCTCTTAAAAACAGCGGCAGACCAATCTATACAAAACGACCTTACAAGAATGGATAAATCTAAGCTATACTCTCACTACAAAGACATTCACATATCTTTCATGACGGAGGGATACCTTTTAGGGGATTTTCCTTTCCCGGTTGTAAGACTACTCGCACAAGTTAGAATACTTTCAAGTTTTTTTAGAGAAAACCACACCAAGATGCTCTGCGGTGAGGACCCGACTTGTACCTTCTGTAATTCAAAACTACAAAATGAAATCACTCACTATATTTTTGATTGCTCTGCTCTGAAAGAAGAAAGAAGAACCCTTATGCTCAAAACTGGGCAACTCTGTGCTTCACTTCCATCAATAATTGACAATATGACCCAGAATAAGTATATTGCTACGGCGTTTTATGGTTTCCACAAGTCCATATCTCAGAAGAAGGCCAAGTGATACTCACTCCTCACTTTCTTACTGCTACTCTTTTTGTGTTGATTTCTTGCTTCCCTCTTTCTTATTATTATTTTTTTTTTCCTTTTCTTGTTTTTTTTTTTTCTTTCTCTTTTTACTCTGTATATATCGCTATTTCCGTTGTCTCACTGCTTTGTTCTTATGCATACCTCTGGTGAATCCTGTATAGGGTCAGTGACCCTAAATAAAGGCTTTTTTGTTGTTGTTGTTGTTGTATACAAGGTATTTGCAAATTGCGTTGCAAATTTGCCCTTTCTCTCGCAAGCAGCGCCTCTAGCGGTGAAGATGGGAGATAATATCAGCTGACCTAATGGACATGTAAAACGTGTTTTAACAGGACATAGAGAAAAATCTGGAAGAGATATTTTTCGGATTTTTAGTCAAGAAAAATAAATTGACAGTTTCTGGGAAAAAAATAGTTGTTTTTTATTCAGAAAACGATGATGACAATATTGCTGTATCATATTTGATTATCAGATACAAAATTATATCCGGAAAAATTCCAAAAAGCAGAGACCACGGGTGAAGCCAGTTCATTTTTAGTATGAAGGAACAAAATTCTAACATAAAAAAATTCATTCGAGCAGAAGACACAAAGCCAGATCATCTCTTTATAAAAATATCGATTCTCAGACACAAAGTTTGGAGCTACGTTTCACAAGAGTTACATCCACGGCGCCAATTTATAATTATAACGAATAGTATTTGAATAAATGCATTTAATCGGGTAAAACCCGGCCTTTCCCGGGTCATTCGGCTAGTTTATTTAGAAAGGTCACCACTCAAATCGAAATAGATACTAAAGTGCCAAATGAGCAATTCTCAATTGGTGTTGTGACTTGTAAATAAGTCTGCTAGTTTTATAGATGGTCCAATTGATGACAGTTAGTTTTAGCGTCTTTTTTGAAAGAAGAGTTGACCTTTATTTTTAAAGATCAAAATATATTGTACTTTTGGTTAATAGTTGGATTTTGAAGAGGAGTTTATCAAATATCTGCTCGGCTCTAAAAATATGCGTATATATTTTGTGTGAAGATCTAATAGTTATTAGATAATTTACGAAGAATATAAATGAGAGATTCATTCAGAAACCGTGTTACTTCTTATAACTTAGTTTTCAATAATCTTTTTAAAAGTAGAAATGAAACAAAAAAATATATATTTTTATTAAGACATATATATAGGCTCGTCTAGGATTCCGGAAGAAAAAAAACAATTAAAGCAAACAATGATATCAATGAATAGAGAAGTAAGCAACTCTAGACAGTAATGGTGGAGAGCTGAAAACTGACAGTGCAAGTAGATAATATCCTCATCCGCCAAAATATTAGAAAAAAAACTTCTTAATACTTTGACTTATTTACGTTGATAGACATATGAAACTGACAATTTTCGTCTATCCTCCTAGGCCCAAAAAAATAAAGGATAATATGGAATATAAACTATCTTGAAATTTTCATCTCCAAATAATTCTCATTTCAAACAGCAGTATTTAATCCAATATTCTGAAAAGGCTTGAGGGAATAATCTAGCGTATCCTTTGTTGTGCAAAGATCCTTATAATCAAGAGCAATAGATAGAAAACTGTAGAAAACATCATGATAGCTGGCTCATCAATTGAGAAAATATTAATATTTATCTAACTCTCAAAATTAAAATTTATTGCATTGCTTTGTTGACCTAAATAGTCTTTATAGGAACATATATTTGGAAATATATAACTGGCAAAACATAAATATGAATTCCCTACTAATGACTCCGGTCCTAGAAATATTGTTCCTTTATTCATAATGAATTTTATACTAAATGTAATTTTCTTAGTTCTAATTATAGATATTGTTCAAAGGTATCGATATATATTGCTATGTACCTCCTTTCGCTTTAAATTAATAAAACAAAATGCCTTTTGTTTATATAGATTATATAGTACATAAAGAAGGTGATAAAAAAGGCACAACTTAACCTCAGCAAGTTCATACAAAAACAAATCATTTTGGCGACCATCAGAATAGGAACGTGTTCGATTTCATAACATTCCACAATATGAGTTATGAATAAGTGGAATTTGTGTTAAAAAGATGTTTTGGAAATAATAGGACCAATTGATATATCAAATTATTTGACAAACATAGCAGTTTTAATCTCAGTTATGCGGAAAGTATGTTGTTTATTTGTTAAGTGAACTGATCTCCCACGCCTTCTCATTGGACGAATGTGGTCATGTTTGTACATAAAAGAGGGTGGAAACGGAATGCGAGGTGTCGTAGAGTGGTGTTCGAGGTGAGACGCTTAAAGCGTTCTCTGTGTGCTTGTCTGGTGTTTCTCCTCGCATACCTGTGAAACCCCGGTCCGCTCCTTATCAACGCTGCAAATAAAAGATAAGTTTTTTTTTTTTAACAAATCGTGTTATTTTTCTTTTGTTTACCACCTTTATGTTGTTGGTGTTGTACTTTTGAGCGTACCTTTTTCTGTGTTTAAGTTACTCTTACTGTAGGCCCTAGTTTATTGCTTTTTGTGTGATAACCCGTAAGAGTGACTTTTGTCAGATAGTCCAGAAAAATGCGAAATATTACAGGAGGATGGAATTTATGTACTGTCCTGACAATTCACTTTTTTATCACCTCTGTACAGAACATAAAGGCTGTGATAAAGAATTTATCACAATATATTAATATAAACTTGCTGAAGGAACCTGGTTTCATTCTAGATTTAATTTAGCTATGTTTTATATAGCGCCTTACCATTTTAAAAATATAGTGCTAAATAATTGTGACCAAATAATTTTCAATTGTCCCTACTACTGCTGCCTTTAGCAGTCAAATAACAGAACTACAGATATTTAAGATTTTCTATTAAAATAGAAATCCAGGATGGTTTATTTTAGTTTTTATAACATACGAGTATATTCAAAGGCTTTTCATCATCTGATACAGTTTTGGGATATTCAGCTCATATATTCGGCACTAAAGAGGAATCTTTGGTTAAAGTATTTGAACTACAGGCATAAGATTTGAGATCAATAGAAATATTAAATCGTACCAAACGATTCAATTTCCTTGGATATACTTATGTTAAAAAAAAGAATATATTTCTATACACACCATACACTCCAATAGATAGGTTTTTTATTCTAGGCTGTTTTAACAAAGTTTCTTTTGTTAACTTACATTAATTGTGTTATTTTGAATCTATTCTTAGTTCAATGATATAAGAAATAAATCTCACGGTAACATACTGAGAATAGAAGTCCATACATGAAGAGATAATGGCAAAATAAAATTCCCAGTTATAAATATTTATTTAATGCTGACAATTGCCTGGTTTTATATGAATTCTTATCAATTTTGCACCACAACCGCGGGAAATAATATAAGACGTCGTCTATAGATTCGCTCGAGGTGCAAAAGTGCAAGATTTGTTATTTCTTCCCAAAAACTCCAAAAACTAAAATATTCTCTGTTGTGTCTTTTATGATAAATGTATTTTCCTTGAAAAAAAGTAATGTTGGGTCACCCAGGACTATTTGGAACTAGTTTATATTCTTAAACTTTCAGTCTTCGATACTTTCAAGTTTGGGACAAATTATAATTTATTTGATGATAATTATCAACATGACCTAAAGGAAATGGTTATTATTTTTGACTCTGTGGTATTTCACCTAATATGAGATTTTAAAAATATAATATTGATATATTTATATATAAAAAAATCAAATTTAAAATAATCAACTAGAAAAGTGTGTGTAGTTGAGTGTTGTTACACGCATTTCATTTATAATAAGTACAATATAATTATAGGTGTAAATATAAAACAAAATTTTAATGGAAACGTGAATTGATTTACAAATGTAAAAACATATTTTACTGAAAAGTGAATATAGATTTACAAGAGTAAAAATAATTTAGAAGGATTGTAAATATACACTGGTGAAGATGATATTGACAAACTATGTTTTTTAAATATATATACTTTTAAAATATGATAATATGTGATAATATGAAATTCTACCAAATATATAAAATATAAGAAATTTAAACTATTTTTGAAGGGTATGAATCTTTTTGAAAATAAAATAGTTTGAATTTCTTATGACAGATGGCGTACTGATGCATCATATATGAAATATATGAAATATGAAAGCATGTGTGTTTCGGAATATCGGTTGGAGAATGTTTCAAAAAATAATATATCCACAACAACAGAATCCCTTGAGGAAGGGACATCGGGAAATAAATAAATAAAGAATAGGGTTCATGTACTTTCCTTTTTTTATAAATAAAATACCAATATATACGTATGTTGAGAAATCTCTACCGTTTATTGAAATATTTTAAACGTTATCCTATTCTTTATATCCTTTTAAATGTTTCCAGAAAAATACTTGTTCTTGAATTGTTTAGAAATTTCATTTTTTTTCTACCGATAGTGACTTGTCTGTCTTCAAAATTTTGTAATGACAACGCCGAGTTGTTTAGAAGATGCTATACGATGGAGATAATTGGAAGATTGGAGGCGCTAGAGAAATCTCAAGTCGAAGTAGCGAGATGGATCAATGTATCGAGAAAGATTGTTTTAAAACTTTGGGAGAACATTCTGGAGACAAGTGCAGTTTTTCGAATTTCTGATATAGGTAAAAAAGTATGGCAACGGTCAATTAAGAAGATCGCTTCATAACATTGACAAGCCAAGCGACGTAAGAATATAGAGGCTACCACAATCAGGATGAAGTTGGCCTTAGTAACACATATTCGAAGGAATTATGTGTCAAGGTACTAGAAGTCAAGAAAGCTAACGTTGTGCATTCCACTCAGACCTAATACTATGTAGGCACGTTTAAAATGGGGTCGCGACCATGTAATCTTGTGATAATAGGCTCGTGTTCTTGTCGCTTGAATTTGATTATTTTGGTTTGGAGAGAACGTGAAACATGGAATCAACCGGCCAACATCAAGGGAAAGGATCGTCATGAAGGATCCAGTTTCATTGTCTGGTGTGGCAAAAATGCTGAACTCCCTACACATAGTAAAACGAGGGATTCCGACTAGTCATAATTATCGGAATCAAATCTTGGGCTCTAATGTCAGGCCATTCCATAACTAATTTATATCTTAATTTATTTACATCGACAATAATTCCAAGCTACTCAGAGCGGGTCATGTTAACGATTTAATTGTAGGTAGGGTTATTCGTTGAATGAGGTGACCTGAAAAATATACAGGTCACAATCTCATTGAGCATGTACCTTAGGTAAATTAACTGCGAGACACCTGCCCCATCTCCTAGATAAATAAAAAAACTAAAAACTGTCTTCTGTAAAGAATGGAGTTTGTTACACCAAAGTTACGCTATGAAGCTCGCTTTGCTAATAAGAGTATTCATATCTATTATTTATTCTTTTCAAATTAAAAACACTAGACCTAATTCTTTCAGGCGCGACCTTTTAGAAATATTTAAACTTTTCGGGACTTTATTTGGACCTATAAAGGCAACTTGAATAACGTATTTCTTTTTTACACTCATTGACAAAACTTAATAAATTTGTACCTTATAGCATCAGGATTCTGACAATAACTCGGAAAGATAATTGATACACAGTGACCTTTATTGAAGACACACGAGGCAACCAAGTGTAAACAAAATTGCCTAAATCTCCTTAAAAAAAACACACACACAAAATACAGGAGACATCAAAGACTTTCCAATATCTTGAGTTTTATCCATGAATGGATATGCCGTTATGTAGATACTATTACATATCTATTAATTGTTTGTGGCTCAGTTGTTGAATAGTTTGTTTAAAACTATATTTAATATATTCAGTCTTTTCCAGGCCGGTGAACTCTCTCTCTCTCTTTCTTTCGGCCGTGCGGCCACGCGGCGCGCGAGCTCCGCGTTCTTATGGGATAGAGAAGAGTCAATGGTTATTTGTAACCCCCATATGGGGTATTATCTGAAATCAAAGAAAATGGGCTGCAAGCCCGAACAAACCCCATGCAAAAATTTCAAGTCTCCGCCGAAATATCGGCAAAGGTTTTAGAATTGGCTGAAAGCCATTCTGATTTAAAGAATTACAAAAATGCAAATTTTCGCCGCATCTGGGCTGACTGCGCGGAACAAGAAGACGAGCTTCTCGGGAACTTCACCATAGTGGGCGCCTCAAAGAAGAGGCCACATGAATCAGACCACGCCAACTCGGGGACCAAAAAGGGATGCATCCAGCCATCGAGAATCCCTCCCAACAGCAGCAGGCCACGAGCCACGCTGAGGCTCAGTAAGGTGCCTGAATGCCAGACCACCAGGCAGAATCAAGCTACCTTCCGAGCCAGGTCGGCAGCAGGACAGGAGGACCAATGTGTCTACCTGGAGTTCTGCCCAGACTTCGCCCAGAAGCAGTACTTCCGGGCGTTGGAAGCTAAGCTGGGCAAGGGCACCGTCTACCAGCTGACGAAGATGGAAAGACACATCCTGGTCGGCCTCTCCAGCGTGCAACTCTCCGACAGGCTGATAGATGAAGGCCTCGACATAGAGGACGCCACCCTGCGGGCCTTCCCTCTAAAAAAAAAGGGCCGAGCGATTAGTGCAGGGCAATGTGCCATTCTTTGTGGAGGACGCTGACCTCGTCGCTGCACTACGACCTTACGAACAGGTCACGTCCATCATCCAGAAGATGATGCAGCTCGAAGACTCCTGCTGGGCCGATGCTTGTCGGGAGGCCTTCACCACTCTGAGAGACGGAATAAAGGTCTCTCAGATACCTGCCAGACTGGATGGCAAATCCAAGGGAGTGGTCACACACATCTATGTGACCTACGGCATCAAGTGCTCCCTGTGCCTTAAGCATGGACACAAACGCGCAAACTGTCCGCGTAAAACTGGTGTCCAGGAAGACAAGCTGGTACTCCCTGTGGATGCTCCTGCTGCACGCACACAAGGCTGGACCAAGCCGCCCTCCACTTCGAACACCATGCCGGCTGCAGCACAAACTCCAGCTGCATCACCAGCCCCACCTGCAGCACCTACACCTGCTGCTGTGGACCCAGCCCCACCTCCATCAAGTGCATCCAATGCTCAGCAGGAGGACCTGACCCCCAAGCCAAATCCCATAACGAGCGCTCTAAAAAAATCTGGAGCCGAAAACATCAAGGGAAAAAAGGCAGGGCCCGGTGTCGAGGTATCCCTCATCCAAGTCCATGCCCTCCAAAAACTCCGCTCTCTCAACACCAGCTGCGGAATTGTCTGTACCCATCAAGCAGACCCCTTCAACACTCTCCAGCCCTGCCGCGCCTTCGCCCGGGGCGAACTTCCCTGTCCGTCCCGACGAGACTCCAGCCCCCGAGCTTCCTGTTCCGGCGCCGAGCACCAGCCAAATGCCGTCACGATCAGAGCCTTCCTCGACCAATACTGAGCCATTAGCGGCTCTTGCAGAAGAGATCCAAGCCATGTCTGAATCATCCATCCAGTTTGCGGACGAAGACATATATCTCTCAGGTCATTCAGGAGAGGGAGCCGCTGGAAAATTTTTCAAAGGCTTACTCTATTCTAGCCCCTCTCTATGGGTTTAGGGTTGATTATGAGGACGTGGTGTCCGCGGTTCTGTTCCGCTCTGAAAGAGAACCTATCCTGATGATCTCTCTCCTGGAAACAGAAAACTCCTGTACGAATTCCTCGGCGGTGCAATTGAGCACGTAGGGCACAAAAACCCCGTTATAAGCACGGGCCTTTCCGAATTCAGGGCGGCTTTGAGCTTTTGACGCCTTGGCCATCATGGCATCTGCCAAGACCCGAATCTACAAACACTTCCTGGCCCCGGAGTTGCGGGGGGTCCAAGAAGACCCTCTCCTGGTCTGGAGGAGGACCCTTTCGAGATGGTGGAGCCTTCCTCACTCATAAATAATTGTAAATATTCCCATTATTCTTCATTAATTTTGTAAAACATAATTGACAAGATGTCAATAAAGGGAGTTTCAATCTCTTGACATGATTCAGATGTTCCTTCAGAGATGTCTCATGTAAATATTCATTAATTTATATATATATTTCACTTTCTTTTATAAATCTGTAATCTAATTTCTTTTCTTGGTACTATATAATTTTATATGGGCGACTAATAAAAGTTGTTTCAATTTAAATCTCTCTCTTCTTTCTCACCCAGCGGGAGAGCGATGCCGAGTCCTTTCGAAGGAAGAGAACACAGAGAAAGCAACGGGGGGGTCGCAGTAAGATAGCGACCATGAATGGAATTCGAGGGATACTTCTTAAAACCGTGTTTCTATTGGCTCTGAAATATATGATACTGAATATAAATCCAAGATTCTATAGCGAATAAAAACTAAATTTAAGTGTGTTTTATATGAAATTGTTATAAAAATAACTGCAACTCTCTCACTCACTTTCTTGCTGTTTCTTTGTGTTCCGATCTTTTGATTGCATGCGCCTCGCTTTCCCGACACATTTACCGCTAAAGTAGAATAAATTTAAATACAGTATGTATGTTTGAAATTTATATGTTAATTTTGTAATTATTCTTATTTTTAAATTCATAGAAGCATTTTTCTGGCAGACATATTCAATTTTTATCATCATCATTTTTGATATTGCTTTTTTTTCTTAGTTATCAATTTTTTTTTATTGTAGTTTTTTTTGTGTGTTCCCTTTTAAGCAATAAAATATATAGGAGTAAGGTGTAATATTCAATTCAAGCATATGGAACCAACATCGATTCATTTTTAAAACAAAGCAAAACCATACGCATATACAACTTTCACTTTTTCATACAGTGTATAAGAAGTGAAAAGTTTTAAAATTAATTTATAAGAGTTCGTGAAATATATGGATGTTTTTTATTTTCAACTGGCATTCAAATACCTTATATAAAACTGTGTGCTAATCGTAACACATATTTTCACAATAATTTGTCGATAAATTTCTTCATTTGGTACCGATATGCATTTGAGGTTTTTTGTGTTATATGATATCAAAGACACAGAAAAAAAATTTCATTCGTTGGATAGAGGATCAACCGCATTTGGAATTCCAAGATCAGGGTGGGCGGTGGTGGCTAACGAGACCCAATTAGAGAACTGGAGGTTTTCTTGAAGGAGAATTTCTCCATGAATGAGACAGCCCATCAATTACCTGAAATCAATATGCGGCAGTTTGATGCTACAGACGTGTCTGTCTATATGTCACCGTTGCTCTCTTCGAACAATCATATAATAGAGTGGTTCTTTTGAGACAGGAAGATATGCAAATATGACACTTCTCCCATTTAAAATTTACCTGATATTTCCAAAACCTATTACTATTGAAAATATACAGGTAAATATTGTGGGAAAATTAATAAATTTCGAAAATAATTTGATAAATTCATCAACCATGTGGTTTGGTCATTATAAAATTTTAGTATAAATCCATAACGAGTTATCTATATAGAGCAAATGAAAACATTTAGACACGAATGTTTCTTCACACATATATCAAACTTCTACTGTCCTTACTGCAATGGAAAATATTATGAGGGATTGGCTCATCAGTGGTGAGCCCTCCTAGCGGGTTCACCAATCTAATCTACCAGACTGCTTCTTTAGATCTCTAATACTGTATTGAATTATTCTGCTTATATATGCTACACTGAAGTGAGGAATTTTAGAAATGGTTCGCAAGTAAACTATAGACATAAGCTTATAGGACAGTAGAATTACATATAATATTTGCATCAAGCAAGGCTCTTCCGCAAACAATAAGGACAAGGTAGGCATAAATTAATATAAATCAATAACACGTCATCTAAATACAGCTAATGAAAAGATTTAGATGCGAATGTTATTTTTTTCAGAAATAAATAAAACATTTTCTTTACTTACTGCGACGGAAAAATATTGGGAGGGCTTTGTTCATTAGTGGTGAAGGGGGTTCACCACTATATATATATATATATATATAGTTTATTTTAAACTGTATGACACTTTTAGTATATGTTACATACCTTCCAATTAGTTAGAGTCGATACCTTAAAAGATCCTGCCCTTCTTTTGGAATGTACACCGTTTCTGTTTGCTGCCACCCCCATATTTTGTATATATGCTATATCTTTATTGATAATACCTGTAAACCCTTATTTGTAGGTAGCACTAAAAATGTTGACGTCAAAATAAAGATACAAAGAGTGTTCGGTCAGCTTGTGGCAGGGATAGAGGGGAGGAAAATGCCAACGCCCATGTGGGGCCGGCCCCCAGGGACTCTTTATAGACGACACCTGAAAACAGGACAGGTTTTGCAGATGTGCTAGAGGGTGACCATCGACAGGTGGCTCCTGTCTCTTAAACAGGCTCTCCCTACATGTCTCGGTGATAAGCATCCAAGTTTGTGTCAAGGCCTCTACCTCTGTCCCGTGGGCTGTTCCCGATCACTCTCGGTGTTAACATCTAGCCCTGCCTCTGCTTCTTGTTGTCCGCGTGTGGGAATAACATCAACACTCGCCTCACGTACACGACTGCCAGTTCATCCATACGTCGGCAGGATCACATTTGCAACAATATCACATATATATATATATATATTAAAAATGGCATATCCTGACCAGGAGCACATGTGCTTTACAGAAGGCAGAGCGCCATCTGGTGAAACAGAAATCAACTAAACATTGATTTAGCCTGTTCCCTGATATTTGGCCAACCCAATTTCTTGATAAATCAAGAAAAGCCATCCACGAACGCGTTTCGCGCTTTTGGGGCTCGTCAGCTTTTATTTAAAAAATATATATATATTTATAGTATTTATACACGTGTACATTTTAATAATGTTGTATACATGTGTATCAATTTAGGTATTTGAAAACAGGCACAACAAATATACTGACTACAGCTAATGACTGGATAAACAATAGTAAAAACTCATTTACAGTAATAGGAGAAAACACAAAGAACCTAATAAAAAACCGCACTCATGGACAACACTTAAAAAGGTCGTATATTCCACATGTATTTCGGGATTCAAACAATGACTCAGAAATATATTTGAAACCCAGTAACCTTAATTGAAGACACACGAGGTAACCAAGTGTGAACAAAATTGACTCTTGTCTACTTGAAAAAAATGTGATATCAAAAACTTTTCACTTTCTTATTTTTGTCGATTAGTGTATTTACAGGCAGGAGACTTTCCCAACAACGAAGAATCCTCCTCCAGACGGTTAAAGAGACTTCATTAACTCTCATCACTTCAAGATTCATAAAAACTTGTAGATAGACACCTTGGTGGACGCAAGAATGGAGTGGGCACCCAACGATTTTATCATTATTTTCACTATACTACTTTTTGATCTTTCTAATATGGTTATAGGCGATTTGACTTATACAGCACACAATGTAGCAGGGATCTTGGTAATGGTATTTAATCTATAATCATAAGCTTTTAGAAAAGTGGAATTACATATGTTAACACAAAGCAATAACGTGCCATCTATACATATAATAGTATAATAAGCTTATGTCCATAGTTTTCTTGAAAACCATTTCTGATATTCCATCCTTCAGTGCTGCATATATAAGCAGAATCGTCCAATACAGTATTAGAGCTCTGAGAAGCGGTCTGGTGGATTAAATTGGCGAAACCGCTGGGAGGGTTCACCACTGATGAGCGAAGCCCTCCCAATATATTTTTTCATCGCAGTAAGGGCAGTAGAAGTTTGTATTATGTATAAAAGAAACATTCGTGCTTTTAAATCTTTTCATTTCATAATTACATATGTCTCATTCATTAAATATAAACGGAGTGCTAATATCATATGTTTATAATTTCTATTCGATTAAACATATAACATTTACTTCCGAAACATTAATATTATAACGTAGTTGATTATTTAGATAATATTTAGTTTTAGATTATGTTTTTACAGATTTACATAGTTGGCTTTGTGTCGTTTCAATATAAATGTGCGCGGCTACAGTTCAAGTAGTAAACCGTTACAGAGAATAAAATACGTTTATGTTTATCTCTCCTCGCGTCAAATTTGCAATGCGACAATATATAGTCAACTAATTCTATAAATTAAGATTGAGAGTTCACCACTGATGAGCCATACCCTCTCCCAATATTCTATCTCATTACGGTAGAACATTAGAAGATACAGATTTGATATTTTTAAAAGAAGTTGATCAAAAACATTATTTTCCACCCATAGGTTATCATACATTATGAATATCACATTAACTGAAGAATATTCATGGCATTCATATTTTATATTTTTACTTTTTCGTTGAATAAATGTTTTCTCATAGACGCTCTCTTTGTTTATCATCTTTCAAATTGAGAGCCATTACCCATTTCCTTCCAAATGTGATGGAATGGTCTGCAACCAAAATTGCATTTTAAATTCGCTTAGAAAGGAGAAAATGGAGAAGAACTCCAATATTTTCTGTATGAATATACACAAATGTTTTATAATGGTGTGTATATTAAACAAACTGGTAACATTTTATAGTATATACAGCGCTCCCCCTAAATAGCGCCTCCCTCTCTATAGCGCCATATTTTAAATACGTAGTACGATTCGATTTACATTAAAAGTGACCTGTCTATAGCAACCCCTCTCTATAGCACCCTATTTTGATGAGTCCCCTGAGGGGGCGCTATAGACAGGTTTAACTGTATATTCTTCAAAATAAAATTGTATTTGAATCTTAATTTTAATTTTTAAAATAATATTATTCGATTATTTTCTATATAATATGTCCTCCACTCTATTCATTTCTTTATTATAAATCAGAATTGCAGAAAACGTTACATATATGTATATTAAAAATAAAGAAGACATCTCCTGACCACGAGCACATGTGCTTGTTAGATGGCAGAGCGCCATCTAGTGGAGCTTATATATAGGTATATAAGTAGAGAGAGTAGCGAAAAAAACTATTTTGAATATTATATATATATTATATATATAGTTTTTATATATTCAATGTATTCTCATGGACAAAACTTAGGAAGTGGGAAGTCTTCGATGTCGTCCTTCGTCTTTTTTTTTTTTTATTATGAGACAGAGGCAATTTTGTTCAAACTTGATTATCTCGTGTGTTTTCAATAAAAGTCACTGTAATATCTTTCAGAGTTATTGTTTTAATCCCGATATACTTTCTAAAAGGTACAGATATCGTAAGTTTAACCATGAGTGTAGTCACTCCTTTATTACGTAGCGATAGCAATTTTGTCCATATTATCCTTGCCATGTTAACCGTATCCTTTACAGACTGAAAGGTGTCGTGAAAAGAGTTATTAAAATCTCTCTCAACAACTCGCCATAAGCTCGTAGTTTGGAAAGTTAGAAGGCAAAATATCAAGATTTCAGTAGCTGTAGACATTAGGTGTCAGCCATGCCTGTCTCTTCTTTGACTTATGGGCTGGAACTGAGTCCTTCAGCCTCGTCAAGCAACCCTTTCACGATAAACACTGTGTTGGGTTTCGAAAGAAAATGCAGTGTCTCATTCAAGCTCCTTCCGACGTGCAAAGAAAGGATGGTGGCTGCGAGATAATCGTATTTTCGATTATTATTCATTGATATTGTCACGGTATATATATATATATATAGTGATGTCTAGGAGAATTTAATAAAGACTAGATAGATCACAACCTTCTTATAATATTTATAATAACCCCATACCTATATGAAAATGTGTATCGAACTCGTAACAAAATGACAAATAAAACAAAAGGAGTAGAGGTAGTCCAGACGACAAAGACCAGACGACGCAATAACCCAGACGAACAGGTGTTTATGATAATGAGTTCATTCCCCCGTCAGCAGGTGGCCGAACAGGTGGCCAGACATAATTAATAACCCAGCGCTTGACAGGTGGCGTGATTACGGGAACCAATCAGAACTCGCCGCCATCTGCGAGCGTCTCATATAAAAGCCCCACAAGATTGGGACATAGTTAGTGTTTCAGTAGTTGTTTCAGAGCGACGCTGTCATACGGTCGGTCAGATCTCTCCCCCCCCCCCTTCTATCCGCGATGTAGGGCATCTGTGACGCCCGTGGTCCGACTTGCCTTCGTCCGTGGTCTACCTCTACCTTCCTGGAGTTACCATCTAGACCTGCCTCTGTCTCTTGCTGTCCCAGTGCGGGAATCCCATCACACATCCACTACCACGACTGCCCAGTACATTCCACCTCGGGATTACTACATATATGTATTTTTTTTTTCATTTCCAAAATATTTATTTATACTTTCACCAATGCCTTTGGGATCTTTGCGATGGAACACGTATGGTGTTTCAGCGCATGTGCTCTCATGTCCTTGAAGCACATATACTGACAGTGCCCAAAGTTGAACACACAGTATAGTGTCTGAAATATCTTTGGCCCCTTCGGATACCAACCTTCGCTTCATTCTAGAGAGGCGTTAGTTTTCACTAAGGTTGGCTTTTGCTATGACTATAAATAAGGCTCAAGGCCAAACCTTGGCTACAAGAGCCTGTGTTTACGCACGGACAACTTTATATGTGGCTTTTTCAAGTGTGCGAACATTGGATAGCATACATGTAAAGATGACCCATATCTTCTGCTCCTTCAGATTTCAGTCTTCCATTCATTCTGAAGAGGCATCAGTTTTCACTAAAGTTGGCTTTTGCTATGACTATAAATAATATTTGGGTTCTTGCTACAAGAGCCTGTGTTTATGCATGCAAAATCAAAGTTGTATTTAAACAACAATCAACCTTGTAAATTTGATTTTTAAAATGGTCGAATTATCGAAAGTGTCGAATTATCGAAAGTGTCGAATTATCGATAGTGTCGAATTACAGTTTGTTTATTTATTTTTTAATAAGGTCCTCTTATCTTATCTGCAATATATTTGTATTTTTCGAAATTTTATTTTCTAATTTGTTAATTTTTTCTTTTTTTTTCACTCTAATAATATTTATTTAAATCTAATAATTTTTATTTAATGCAATTTAATTAATAATTTATTTAATCCTATGTCTATAGTTTCTTCCCTGAAATTGATTACCAAACATGAGTCAGTGTTTCCACAGTGTTAACAGTTGGAGTGTTAGAATGCGGAGAAGCAAAATAACTCCCTACTGAATTTCTCAATAGTCTTACTCCCAGAGGAATGCATCCACACCAGTTAAACCTCTAGGTTGGTACTATTGTTATGCTTCTGAGAAGTTTTAATCCTAAGCAGGGTCTTTGAAAATGGTACACGTATGGTGATACAGTGCATGTGCTCTCATGTCCTTAAAGAAGTGTAGTTCTGTTGTTTGCAATTTCATTTTCTGATTTGTTAAAATTTTTCTTCTATAGTTTCTCACCTGCGGGTCCTTCGGGTAAACCCGGGGCGTTGCCCGGGTCACTCGGCTAGTTTTATATATAAAAATATAACCTCGATAATTCGACCAAGTTTTGTTGTCCTTACCTACAGCCTATTAAATAACAAATTTAATTTGACACTATAGATAATTCGACCATGTTTTGTTGTCCTGACCTACAGCCTATCATATAAAAAACTGTAATTAGACACTCTCGATAATTCGACCATGTTTTGTTGTCCTGACCTACAGCCTATCATATAAAAAAACTGTAATTCGACACTCTCGATAATTCGACCATGTTTTGTTGTCCTGACCTACAGCCTATCATATAAAAAACTGTAATTCAAGAGTTTAAAAATATATATTTTGAGTAAAAAAAAAAGACACAAATCAGCAAATAAAATTGCAAACAATACTACTATATCACAGATAAGACTACATATGAAAGGAATGAATTCATTTAAATGACCTCATTAAAAACTACATTTTATATATACTTGGGTTCAACTTTACATGTATGCTATCCAGAGTTCGCACACTTGCAAAAGTCACATAAAGTCGTCTGTGCGTAAACCCAGGCTCTTGTAGCAAAGGTTTGGCCTTGAGCCCTCTTTATAGTCATAGCAAAAGCCAAACTTAGTGAAACATAAAGCCTCTCTAGAATGAAGCGAAAGTTGGTATCCGAAGCATAGGAAAACTATAAAACTGAAAGCCAGGACAGGCATAAAAAGAAAATTCCAAGCATGTGAGGAAACAATTGATGAAAAAAAAAAGGATTCCAAAAAAATACTGCAAAAAAGAAACCAGACACAAAAAGCAACAATTGAGTACACAAATACAGCATCAGCCTATTTATGAGAAGAAAAAAAAAGACAGACACAAAAATGGAGCTAAATTCAAATGAAAAACTATAACAAATTAATAAAAGAAAATAAGACCTAATCCAAATAATTTAATAAAAAAAACGGCACACACTATTAAATTATTTGGATTAGGTCTTATTAATGAGAAAAAAAAAGATGCCAAAGAGAGATGAAAAGATGCCAAAAAAGATAACCAGATACAAAAATTGTGCTAAATTCAAATGAAAAACTATAACAAACACTTATAAAAGATAGAATAAAAGTAATAATTCAATCTACAATTCGAAAAATAATATAACCTGGTGAGTTCCCAGAAAAGGTTAACTTTGGTAGGCGGCGCTGTACGTTGACACCGCCGTACCTTCGAGCCGTTTTACACGAGTTCCCAGAAAAGGTTAACTTTGGTAGGCGGCGCTGTACGTTGACACCGCCGTACCTTCAAGCCGTTTTACACGAGTTAAAGCGAAGATTTTGGACATAGTGATTTTTACATTTCGATCTTTTATATTAATATATATATACTTACTATTTCGAATTATTTTTCTAAAAACGAACATTATTTTGTTTAATTATCTGAAACTAACCTAATTCAACTTATCTAAAACTAACCTTATTTAGCGATTAAACTAACATAATTTAACCTATTTGAATCTAACCTCATATACACTTTTACACTACCTTTTCATTTCAAAATTAAATTAAAATAAGTTTATTTTAAATAATAACATTTTTAAAAATCGACTTTCTGGTTCACACTTTTGTATCTAATCAATTATGTATTTCTTTATTTCGCTCTATAAAAGTACGCAATTCAAAACAAAGGAATTGATGATGATAAATGCAATAAATCAACGATTGTAAAATACATTAAATTAAAAAATAAAAATAACTGTTAACATTAGGAAAATAAAAACAGGCCTATCATACGAAGAAAAAAATAACGAAAATTTTGGTATATAGATCGTTATGTGTAGTTCAGAATCTTCGGAGGAGATAGCTCATGACTTTACAATGGAAAACTCTGTTACGGTATTATCTATATAGATAAACTAAATTTCTATTCATCCATAACCTTGGTTATACAGATAAGATATATATTAATCTATAATAATTTTCAACAAGCTACATGAAACAGCAGTGAGGTCAATTCAATTCACGAGCAGATTGATTTCTTCAATCAGTGATGATCATTATCTCTTTTAAGCAACTCCGTGTAGGAGAGCAGTTATAGCAACGAAATGATCGATATATCTACGATAATAGGAACATATGCCAATAAAGCTTCTCACATCTGTTATAGATTTTGATGCAGGACACTTGGCGATAGCTTCAATATTTTAAGGTTGGGGATGAATTTCTCCACCTTCGACAAAATGTCCAAACACTGATTTTTTTTAATTAAGCGAAGCTCAGTTTGTTTATAAATTGTAGTATGATTTCAAGCAGGTGTAAATGTTTGTCGCACCATTTGGAATGCACCACGATGTCGTCTGAGTAATAGAGGTCCATTGTCCATTTCCGACCTCTCAGTATCTTCTCCATCATGCGTTCGAATATTGCAAGAGTATTACACAAGCCAAAGTGCATGACTAGGAATTCGAATAGTCCGTCAGGAGTAATAAAAGCAATTTTCTCTCTGTAATAATAATTATCAACAAGGTACATAAAGAGGCAGTGGGGATAATTCAATTCACGCGCGCGCGCGGAAATATTAATTTCTATAATCAGAGATAATTTATTATTTAATCAATTATATAACTGACAATATGTTGACACATATGTACTGTTATGCTTTGTATGAATAACGAAGGGATATGGTTAGATAGATATAATAGTAATATATAAAGTGTTCTAATAATACATTGACTGTAAAATAACTAGAAAAGTGGAACAGTTTAATTTACTTGCTACACTCTGTTTTGATTTAAAAATATTTCTACAGACCTTAAACTGCAATAAATCTATAAAAAAGGATGCTATGGCTCATCAATAGTGAATCCTCTAAGCAGTTTAAGAAGTTTAAACTCTAGACCAATCTACTATTGTATTTGACTAATATCGTTCATAGTCGGTATTAATAAAAATATTTAGGATTAAAGAGAATACGCTCCTATAGAACTGTGTAAATAATGTCTAAACTATTGCGCTAAGAAGATAATATCATATGCATTATAATTCATACATTATCTTCTCATTTTTATTTGCAGATGATCAAACGATCGGCTATTGAATTATGAGATTTCTCTCTCTCTCTCTACATTTTTATCGACTAGAAAAATATAAATATTCAACGCCGAAACAAGAAGACTGATGGTAAGTGTTTCTTTTATTTCAGCAACCCTTCTTTACAATCTGTCGGACATGTTTATTTTTCAACAAGCTTTGAATGCTCGAAGGAATGTTTTTTTTTAAATAAAATTATGTTTACCTTCAGTCTTCTCATTCCTGCGTCAGATATCATCATGAAAATATCGTTTGCCGCATTAATGCTACCCTATATAATGATATAATGCTGAAATCGATATTTCTACTCCGAATTTCCTTCTAAGATATCCCGCTATCCCACTTATAGTCGAATCCTTTAACCACGACCCTTAAATAACGTTAGAAAGAGATTCACCATAAATGTCATCGCCAATAAGTACTCTAAAGTGCCTCCAGATATATAAAAACAAGACAACCAATTATATTAGAAGAATGATATAATGATTGAACTTTGTAACCGATTGTAATATCACAAGTAATGAGCCAAACACTTAAAAGTTTTTCTTCCCGCAGCGCAAGGTCAGTAGAAAATTGTCTTAATTGAACGATAAAAATAGCTTAGATTTATAGTGTTATAGAAACAGACACCAGTAATTGAAAACAAACGCTAACGGCAAAAGACGGAATAAAAAATAAACAGTTATTTTTACACCATCTTTTTAAGTAACTAGAACTCTTCTAAGTTTTGTACGGTGGGCACAGGCAGTTGTTTGAATGCCAAGCACGCCTTATTCTTTTTTATTTAGCCAAGACTTTTAATTTTTTTTTCATCTATAATTCTCGTGTACAACACTCTTTCAGCATTCAAAACTGGTCTTATTTAGAAGATAAATATTTAAAGCTCTTATTTAGCTCGTATATAAAAATTCTGTAAAATATATTATTTTTAACATGTTTTTCTAATATAATTTGCAAGGCAGTATTAATATATACTAGATAGATTGAAATTGAAATATACGTATATCAATAGAAATGAATTATTTAAATTAGAATATTAAAAAGAAGTAAATAAATTAAATTGAAAAGTGGCAGGTGTTTGTCGGTTGTTTGATTGATAACGAATGGATAAAATATGACATTTGTCTATAATGTGAAATTGGTTGAAGAGTTTATGAAAACAGAGACCAGAAAAGGAAACAAGAATGCAATACTATGAATTATAATACAACTTAATATAGGATTAGTCAAAAGAAATTCCGTTGAATCAAATTTATTGTGCAATAAATTAACTAAATTTGTAAACCAATTCTTTGTACATATAAAAGGGAGATCAAGGGGAAAGTGGTGAGTTTCTTTATTGAGCTGTACACAAGCTTTCGGACGTCACCCGTCCTTCATCAGGTGTTGACATGAATAAGAAGGAGATGCTATATTTATAAGCGACAGTTTAAAAGTATTAAAAATATTAAAAACAATCTGATGCACGCCCGCGAGAGCACATGCTAATAACAAAATATTTTCAATTTTACTCTGTATAAATATTATTTTGAGTCTGTATAAAGAACATCAGCCCGTTGAAAATCTGTATACCTAAGACGAAGTGAGAAAGGCGGACAACGAGAGGCGAAGACAAAAGCAAGAAAAAACAACAATAAAAATAAAAAATAAAAATAAAAAATCAGCGGAATAAAGATAAAGTTAAAAGTTACGAAGAAGGTGTATCTGAGGTAGAATAAAAAACAGAATATTGGGGCGGGAGGTCAATCTTTCTGTTGAGGCTGGGGGTAGTATTAGAAACAAGGGCCTCAAGAACTAAGCGTTGGTATTTGTTTGCTATATCGCTATAAATGGGGGTTGTGTTGTCGAGATTGAAGGAATGTCCGGACTCGGCGATATGTTGGTATATGAGCGATTTTTTGTCTTTCGAGCGGATGTTACGGGCGTGTTCACTGGCTCTGATGGCGATTGTTCGGCCTGTTTCTCCAATGTAGTGTAAATCGCAATCGTTACGAACACGCCCGTAACATCCGCTCGAAAGACAAAAAATCGCTCATATACCAACATATCGCCGAGTCCGGACATTCCTTCAATCTCGACAACACAACCCCCATTTATAGCGATATAGCAAACAAATACCAACGCTTAGTTCTTGAGGCCCTTGTTTCTAATACTACCCCCAGCCTCAACAGAAAGATTGACCTCCCGCCCCAATATTCTGTTTTTTATTCTACCTCAGATACACCTTCTTCGTAACTTTTAACTTTATCTTTATTCCGCTGATTTTTTATTTTTATTTTTTATTTTTATTGTTGTTTTTTCTTGCTTTTGTCTTCGCCTCTCGTTGTCCGCCTTTCTCACTTCGTCTTAGGTATACAGATTTTCAACGGGCTGATGTTCTTTGTACAGACTCAAAATAATATTTATACAGAGTAAAATTGAAAATATTTTGTTATTAGCATGTGCTCTCGCGGGCGTGCATCAGATTGTTTTTAATATTTTTAATACTTTTAAACTGTCGCTTATAAATATAGCATCTCCTTCTTATTCATGTCAACACCTGATGAAGGACGGGTGACTCCAACCAATAGGAGGGCGCCATTCCAAACAAAAAGCAAACGGTGACAGAGATGACTGATTAGGAATGACGCTCGTAACTGTATATAGAATATTTTAATTGTGTTGATATTTTTTCTCTTTTATTCAAACTAAATTGCATACTAATTCTTGTACATATTTCAATTTAAATCTCTTTTTTTTTTCTATGTTTAGTTTATACCTCTAGTGTTTCTAGTGAACATAGCGCTCTAAGTCGAAATAAATGAAAAGAGATAAATTAGTTATTAGTCAATTAAAACAAGCTACTACAATGCATTTGCTTTATTAGTACAATCAGAAGGATTTCTGTTTATGAAATTCTTCAAGACATCGATGTCAACTCTAACTACTGCGTTAACTGAGTAGATATTTGATAGCTTCGGCTTAATTCATAAATATTCTTCTAGAATGCTATAAGATCTTTGCCGCTTCTGTACTGATATGAGCTATAACTCGTTTGCCGCTTCTGTACTGATATGAGCTATAACTCGAAACCATACTATAAGAAATACTTTTGACCCTTACGATTCTTTTCAAAATAAAACAATTTTCTACTGCCTTTACTACAATGTCAAATCAATGTATACATTATCAATTGAATCATCATTGCAGTAAGGGGCAGTAGAAAATCATTTTATTTTTTAAAGAATCATAGGTGGCAAAAATAGTCAAAATTTCTCATAAACAGATAGCGTTCTCATGTATCATGTGTGCTATGTAGGTTGGTTTTTTTTCGTTTTTTTTTTAACTTTAAATTTTAACATCATATTAGTACAAGGATATTAGGTCTTAAAATGTTATATTAAAATAATATGAAATATCTCATGAAAAATCTGTAAAACGACGTAAAACGGCGGCATCAAAGGTTCTATTTTAGTTTTTCTTAAGTAGATCAGAGTCCGGCTTCCAGAAGTTTTCTAATAGTCCGCATGTCGTTCGTTGTATCGTATCTTTATACAGTTACTATTTTACTTTTAGTCTTTAAGCTATATAATATATTTACTATAGTTATAGCCTTAATAAAGAGCCTATTATAATAGCACCGTTTTAGAACAGTTTTATATCTATTATGCCTCCAATATTCATATTGTTTTGCCAGATATTTATATGTACACAGATTATAGCTATATACAACACATTATTTGCACACACACATACAGCTTTATTAAGACCACTGGTCTTATACAGATCCATCACAGGAAAGGAAGCATAGATGGAGAACCTATACTCCAGGTAGCGCAGAACCTAACAACAGCCTCTAGGTCCGACGCATGTCTAGTGGCCACACCGTGCATACGTCAAGGTTAGCGTATCACTGAGAAGGCGAGTGTGGAATCAGCCACATTTTAGTCTTCGCTTTCCTCACCCAAATAAGATGTTATATGCACTGATTTATTTTGATTGTGTTTCGCTTAGAATATAAGTAGGGGCTTATAATTGGCTTAGTAAACAAGGGGAAACTGCCTATACGTTTTCTCGTTTGATATACAAAGACTGTGGGGCTAAATAAGGAAGTGTATAAACATTTAAACAAATCTATAAATATCTGATTGTTATTTAATGAGGTTCCTTCATCTTCCTCTTCTCTCACTTTTTGAGTTGAGTAACACCAGCTATCACATCAATCTTCCTACTCTGCAAAAAAAGAACTCTCGCAGTTCATCGGTCATCAACCATAATGAATCCGTGCATATAACATCTAATTTGTATGAGGAAAGCGAAGACTAAAATGTGGCTGATTCCACACTCGCCTTCTCAGTGATACGCTTACCTATGCACGGTGGATTTTGTGGCCACTGGACATGTATCGGACCTAGAGACTGTTAGGTTCTGCGCAGCCTGGAGTATAGGAGATCCATCTATGCTTCCTTCCTGTGGTGAATCTGTATAAGACCGGTGGTCTCAATAAAGCTGTGTGTGTGTGTGAGTGCGTTCAAATAAAGTGTTGTATGTAACTATGATCTATGTACATATAAATATCAGACAACACAGAATGTAAAGATTTGGGGCATAATAAAATTTATAATTGTTCTAAAACGGTGCTATATTAATTGGCTCTATATAAAGGCTGTAACTATGGTAAATATATTATATAGGATATTTATTTTATATATAAACCTATACAATCTTATATGGACATTGTGTAATAAAGTAGTTTCTCTTTATTAATCTCTCTCTATTTTTCTTTATAATTTCATTTATAAATAATGGATAACATGTTGGTGAGATATGCTATTGGTCTTCCTATTTTGCTTTAGCCTGGGTAGCACGATATAGAGAAAACCTTGGGAGAGTAGAGAATTGTAAAGGTCTCAGAATAGGTTCAAGCCGTTTTAGAAGTTGTTTATTCACATTGGCGAATGAATATTACTATTAGCATTTCAGAAAAAATTATAGGTAGTATATTTTGTATATAATTTGTATACACTGTATTACAATATTAATATCAAGGGAATAAGTATCAAATTTAGATACGTAAATATATATATAGGCAGAAAATTCTGAAATTTGTTAAGCACATATGGATACAGAATAAATACTAATTGTGAATATACCTGCAGATATTTGAAATATATTGATAGGAAGGATGAAGATGTTTTCTAGTCATGCTACTAATTCTGTAGTTCGGTAGAAAAGATGATAATATCGTTGAAAATAAAAATAAGATAGTTACATGACATGCGTTTTTTTATTTCTGGAACGAGTCTATATAACGAGAAATGTTGGATTGTCAGGATCAGGGATGAAGAAATTTTAAGAATAATGGGAGGGGACAAAAAACGTTGTAGGTATTCAGGTAAAGAAGAGATAAAAATATGGGGTAATTCATAATAAGAAGATATTGACGAAAAAACTTCAAAAGAGTATAGTGTAAAGATATGACTGATTCAAGCTCAAGACGTGGGATAAGGGACCACTGGAAACCAGAAGCTGCTCAATGAAATAAAACTAAAGATTTAAAAGCTAGTTAATACGTAGAAAATAAATCTGGCTTCATACTTATATTGGAAAATTATAATGCATCATATATTGATTAAAAAGAAAATATTTTACCGTAATATTTTACTTTTCTATAATTTCTGTAAGAGAGGTGAACCCTTCCAGCAGTTTGGCTAATATAATCTACTAGAAGTAAAGAATTGTAAGTGGAATGAAGATGGGGTATTTAATATGATAAAAATGACAAGCCTGATTCTTCAAATGAGAATTTGAAATAGTGAAGAGCGCTATATATTGTAATAAATATCAACAAAACGTTAAACTATTTTACTCGTAGTACAAGGTGTGTTCAAAAAGTATCGCGACTTTTGTGTTTTTTCATAAATTATTTATTTATTCATGAATACTGTTTTAATGCTTGGTATTTAAGATTTATAACACATTTATAATTTAAATATTTTTATTCAATTAAGATTATAATTACACAAGCATAACATTTAAATATATATATATCCTGCCTAACAACTCTCTATACTAACTATATAACCTTAAGCGATCTATTTACAGTTTGTTTCGGTCACTGGTCCAATATTTTTATTTTCATAGACCAAATTATAAGATTAATTCACAGATGAAAAATATGCAAAATAACTAAACAAATATATACATCAATTTGATATTTATTTAAAACAAATGAACAACTATATACATCAATTAAATATTTATTTAAAACAAATGAACAACTATATACATCAATTCCCCCTTCTTAGGCTTGGCCCCCCTTATTTATTTATTTACTCTCCATATCTCTGCGGACATCTGCGCTCCCTCTGAGGATACCTGGGGGTTGTAACACTTTTCTCCTCCGAGATTGGAGTTGGCACACGTTCAGCATCATTCATATTAGTGGGATGTGATTTACCAGGCAACATTTTTCTAATGTAGTATTGATGAACCTTTTTTATACTGTCACCTTGTTTTATTAAATAAACATTCCTCCCTAGTATTTTAATTATCTTTCCTGTATACCAAGAGAGATGCCCATTAGTAATCCACCTAAACTTCACAGTCTCATCCACTTTAAATTTACTGTTAACATATTGACTATTGAATTTGGAGGCTTTTACTTCTTCTTTTGATAACACCGAAAGTCTTGATCTGATCTTTCTTCCAAGAAACAGTTCCGCAGGTGATGTCCCTTTCCTAATATTTACATCGGTCCTTATAAAGAACATAGCCCTGGACAGAGCCAAATTTAGTTCCACCTGCTCATTTTCATATAATTGCTTTTTTAGCAATTTCTTTACCTCTCTTACAGAGACTTCTGCCTGTCCATTCGATTTTGGGTGATATGGGGGAGATGTCACATGGGATATGCCATTCTTAGACAAAAAATCACCAAAGTCACTACTAAAGAAAGGAGGACCATTATCAGAAACCACTACTTGTGGAAATCCGTAGCGAGCAATACAATTTCTCATAAAATTTATACAAAAATATGCACTGGTAGATGGTACTTCAGAAACTTCAACCCATGAAGAAAATGAATCTACTGCTAGTAAAAACAGTTTGTTTTTGAAATTGAAATAGTCCATGTGAACCCTCCTCCATGGTCCTGCATATTTAGGCCAACTCTCAGTCCTTTGAGGAGGCAAACTTTCATTAGAAAGACAAGTTCTGCAATTTTTTGTAATTATTTCTATTGAAGAGTCCATGCCGGGCCACCAAATAGATGAACGTGCCATCATTTTCATTTTATTAGTTCCTGCATGGCTCTCATGTAATAATTGAAGTATCCTTTCATGTAGACTTTTTGGGATAACCATTCTATTCTCCAGAAAAATACATTCTTGGAGAATGGTAAAGTCATCAATCCTTTTTAAATAAGGAATGAGATCATCATTGGGACTTGAGGGTAACTCCCCTGTCTCAATAATTTTATACAATTTGAATAAAGTCCTGTCTAATTGTGTTTCATGAGCCACAAGAACATGGTCAATGATGGAAGTATTTAAGAGTAAAATTTCACCACTCCCATCATTATATTCCAAATTATTCTCATGAAACTCTGGAAATCTAGAAAGGAAATCTGAAATAATATTATCCTTTCCTTTTGTATACTTAATCTCAAAACTATAATTTGAAAGAGTTAGAGCCCATCTATGAAGTCTATTTGCAATGAGTGGAGGCAAATTTGTTTTATCTCCAAAAATAGTTATTAAGGGCTTGTGATCAGTGTAAATGGTAAATTTCCTACCAAAAAGGTAATTTTTTAATTTATTTACTGCAAAGACAATTGCAAGTCCTTCTCTTTCAACTTGAGAATATTTTCTTTCATGAACATTTAAAGTTCTGGAAATGAAACACACAGGCTATTCCTCCCCATCCTTCAAATGTGAAAGGGTTACTCCTATTCCCACCTGACTTGCATCACAAGAGAGAATCAAAGGCAAATTTAGGGAATAATGCGATAAACATGTGGTCTCATCTAATGCATTTTTACAGGAATTGAAGGATCTATCTGTCCCAGCATTCCAAAACCATTTAACATTCTTTTTTAATAGGTTGTATAAAGGATGTGCTAAATCTGAAAGATTTGACAAAAATTTACTATAAAATGACAAAAATCCAAGGAAGCTTTTTAATTCAATATATTCTTAGGAACTGGACAATTCTTTATGCAAGCTAGCTTGTCTTTCAAGGGGTATATACCAAATTCATTAATTTTATGTCCAAGATATTCAATCTCATATATCATATACATCAAATACCTATTTTGTCCCCTTCAAAGTAATCCCCATGAGATATTATACACTTGTGCCAACGGTTTTTCCAATCTTGGAAGCACTTCAAAAAATCATTTTTTAAAATCTTTTTCAGCTCCTCCTTCGATGCCGTCTTTATCTCGTCAAGCGTAGCGTAACGTCGTCCTTTCATGGGCCTCTTCAGTTTAGGGAACAAGAAAAAGTCACAGGGTGCCAGATCTGGGGAATAGGGTGGCTGCGGCATCATTAGTGTGTTGTTTTTGGCCAAAAAGTCGCGCACAAGCAACGATGTGTGAGCAGGGGCGTTATCGTGGTGCAAAAGCCAATTTTTGTTCTTCCACAAATCCGGGCGTTTCTGGCGGATTGCTTCGCGCAAATTGCGCATAACTTGCAGGTAATATTCCCTATTGACCGTTCTACCCTGTGGCAAGAACTCATGATGCTCCACGCCACTGCAATCGAAGAAAACTGTCAGAAAACTTTCACATTCGACCGAACTTGGCGCGCTTTTTTTCGGTTTTGGTTCGTGCGGCAGCTTCCATTGAGATGATTGAGCTTTGGTTTCCACGTCATAAACCCACGCTTCGTCACCAGTTATGACCCTCTGGAGCAAATTTGGGTCGTCGCGGACAGAGTCCAACATCTCATTAGCAATGTTCATGCGATGCTGTTTTTGGTCGCAATTGAGCAATTTTGATACGAATTTCGCGGCGACCCGTCTCATGCCCAAATCATTGATAAAAATCGAATGGCACGAGCCAATCGATATGTTTAGGTCCTAAGCAACTTCTCTAACGGTGATTCGACGATTGGCCAATATCATTTTCTCCACTTCATTAATTTTTTCGTTTGTTCTTGAAGTTCTCGGGCGTCCGGCACGCTCTTCGTCGTTCACATCTTCTCGGCCTTCTGAAAACATTTTGTACCACCGATAAACGTTGCTTCGGTCCAAGGTAGCTTCTCCGTATTCCATAGTCAACATTCGGAAGCATCCGCGCACTTAATTTCGTTTTTACACAAAATTTGATACAGGTTCTTTGATCCATTTTTTTTAATAGGTAAAAATCGAAGACGATCCAAAACACCTTCAAGCAAAGCAGCTGTCAACAATTAAGTGAATATTCAAAATGGCCGAGCTTGTCGGCATAAGTGAGAGACATGAGTACCAACATAAAGCCACAAAAAGATCGAAATCCGAATATACGTAACCCAGGAAAATTCAAAATTCGCGATACCTTTTGAACACAACTCGTATATAGGTCAATATAGGCCTAAAGTAAATATATTCGTTCAATACTCTGGTATATAATTGAATTATAAAAAGTTTGATAAAGGACAAGATGCAGATCTCGGATGAGATCGCTATTTACAGGTGCAGGAGGTTATCCAAAAAAGATAAAGCCCCAATGCTGGTAGAGGTTCCAGAACACAGCGAGAGAATAAAGATATTTAAAAATTCATTTAAATTAAGGGATTTGAAGATCTTTGTAAGCAAGGACTACTCTCCTAGTACCAGAGAACAACGCCGACTGTTGATTCATAAATGGAAAGAATTCTTAAACAAAGGAATCACGGCAAAACTTAGGGATGATAAACTGATTGTTAATGGAACAGTTTATCAGGTTTTCAATGGTAAAATTACCACCAAGGAAGGTGCGGAGTTATAGCAACTGGATGAAAATACAAACAAAAGAGAATTGGTAATATCACCAGACCTACAATTGAAATCTACTATATGTAAAAACTCTATTGACATTTTATACTGGAACATAAATGGATACATGAGAGCTAGTTCATTGTTTGATCTTCTCGATTATGTAAAACATTATCATATTTTTGCACTTGCAGAAACCTGGCTCGACCGCAATATACAAGTTGACATACATGAATTTACTATTTATGAATCGCTGGCTACAAGATGTTGCAAGACTGGAAGACCGTCTGGTGGAATACTGGTCGGAATCAGTAAAATGCTTGCAAATTATATTTACAAAACAGAAATTGAGCCTAACTGGATTTCAATTTGTTTTAAACAAACCTCTATATGTAAACTATGTATACTAGTCGCATACTTACCACCTGGTGATACTTTTAAACACAACTTAAACAAACTATTTAGGTTTATTGAGAAAAGATTATTATGTGGCTATGAAATAATGCTGGCGGGTGACCTTAACATTCGAACGGGATCTATGGGCGGTTTTCACAATAAATTTGCGCTCTCTTCAAATATTTTCTCACTGCGTAATTCCAGTGATAAGATGATCTCTTCAAATGCAACCCATTTTGTTGAGTTCCTCGACAATAGTTTACTGACAATATTAAATGGCAGATCGATGGCAGATCAAAATGGCAATTTTACTTACATCTCAGACCGTGGCTCTTCGGTCTTGGATTACTTTGTGGTGACCCCCTTGCTTTTGGATCTAATTGAGAACTTCCAAGTTGAATGTTCTCCATATTCGGACCATCTCCCTATCACCTTGTCTGCCCTTATAGTGCACGGTTCTGATCGCAGAATTACTTCATTACAGTCGATGGTGAATTACTCGAGACATACAAATCCAACACCTTTAACAAGTTATAGATGGACACATGAGAACTCGCAGTTTTTCTCGCAGGCACTAAATGAGATACACCTGAATTGGAATCACTCAATAGATAGTGTACAATGAGGCTTTTAACTGATAAAATCATTGATAATATGGGCAAAGCGGGGATGCAGAGAAGATCCAAAACATTGAACCCAAATTCAAAGCCCTGGTTTGATCGAGAATGTTATCGAACAAAAAAGAATACTAAATCCCATCTCAAAATATACATGAAATAAAAAAAAAAAGAACCAGACCGTGTTAACTATACACTTCGTTCTCTTTTTATGCGGTTTTTTTTATGCGGTTTTGGAGTTATGCGGTGCAAGAAAAAAAAATTTATTCGAATATCGAAAATATTTTGGTGATTTACTTTTTATAGTAAATTATCAGTGAACACATATTTATCACTGATGATACTCTGTGCAGTTGCCTTTTGACTGTTTGTAATATCTACCACATGTAAACATATGTCTTATAATTAATATGCTATATCTGATGTTGGCCTAAAAGAAATAAAGTATTTCTTTTTAAACTTCCAAGTACTTCTTGCTTATTAACGTCAACAAATACAAGGACGTTACACTACCGAAAACCGGAAGATAAATTTACTCAAGTGAATTGCAAGTTTTTTGAATAATTTTAGTGCGTAATTGTACATTAAGTTTTTTCTATAATTTTTAGTCCTCTTAAAGAAAATGTGTGACAATAATAAAAAACAAAAAAGAAGTGCAATTTCGCTAGAAACCAAAATTATAATTCTCGATTGCTTGGCGAAAGGAGAAAGATCAACAGCAATAGGTAAACGTTATAATTTAGGCGAATCTACTATAAGAGCAATAAAAAAAAATGAAGCGGCAATAAGAAGATCAGTCAGATCTGGTACAAATTTGAGTTCTAAAATTTCATCATATTCAAGAGGCACTTTAATAGAAAAAACAGAAAAGGCTCTCGTAATTTGGATTGAAGATTTAACTCAAAAAAGAATTCCGTTAGATGGACATTTAATCAAGATGAAAGCCCTTAAATTTTACAAGGAGTTAAAAGAATCAGAGCCATCTACATCTTCACGTGAAAGTAATCCACAATTCTCTGCCAGCACAGGGTGGTTAACTGGTTTTATAAAAAGACATTCTTTTCATAATCTAAAAATAAAAGGTGAGGTGGCTTCTGCAGATGAAGAAGCTGCTAGAAAATATCCTGAAAAGTTGGCTAAAATTATTAAAGATGGAGGATATTGTGCCCATCAAATCTTCAATGCTGATGAAACAGGATTGTTTTGGAAAAAAATGCCAACCCGTACTTACATTGCAAAGTCCGAAAAAAATGCCAGTGGTTTTAAAGCTGCTAAAGATCGAGTTACTTTATTGCTGTGCAGCAATGCATCTGGCGATCGAATGTTAAAACCGCTGCTTGTAAATCGATCTTTAAAACCACGTGCATTAAAAGGAAAAGACTTAAATACACTGCCCGTACATTGGATGGCAAACAAGAAGGCCTGGGTAACAACGGCTATTTTCACTGAATGGTTCAATAAATGCTTCGTACCCGAAGTAGAAAATTATATGAAAGAGATGGGTCTCGAATTTAAGATCTTATTAATTCTTGACAATGCACCAGGTCATCCAAACTTAGAACATCCAAATATAAAGGTAGTTTTTTTTCCCTCCAAACACAACGAGCCTAATTCAACCATTAGATCAGGGAATTATTTCAACATTTAAAAAATATTATGTAAAATTCACTTTCCAATTCATTTTCGATAAACTGGAATCCGATACAATAACAGTTACTGAAGTTTGGAAACAATTTAATATCTTGAACTGTGTAGATCATGTTGCGTTAGCAATTGCCGAGATAAAATCACAAACTTTAAATGCATGTTGGAAAGCTGCTTGGCCTGAATGCGTATCAAAGAAAAATGAATCAAATAGAACAACAATAGTAACATCAGATATTATTTCAATTGCTAAGGAAATAGGTGGGGAAGGTTTTGATGATTTTGGCGAGCATGATATAGAAGAATTGCTTGTGGACGAAGCCCTAAATGATGATGATATTTTGGAAAGTATGGTAGATACTACTAAAGATTTCGAAACAGTAGATAGCGAACTGGAAGATGTTACTCCACTGGACGAAAAATTACTTCGGGAAGGCCTTCAACTTTCCGGTAAATTGGAAAATTTTTTTATTCAAAATGATAATGATGTAGAACGCGCCTTAAAATTCCAACGTGATCTGAAATTTTGTATGTCTGGCTACAGAGAACTCTACAAAGAACTAGTCAAGCCATCACAGCGTTTGATTACTGACTACCTTGTCAAAGAAAAAAAAATCACTGAAGTTCCTAAAGAAGCATTACCATGTAGATCTGATGACGTAATTTTATCTTCAAGTGATGAAAGTGATCTTGCACCAATCCTCAAACGGGTTCGCACATTATCAGACAGCGAATAATGATGAAAACATTCTTAATATGATTTTAAATAAAGTTTTGTTTATGTTTTTTTTTTTACATATTAAGTTTTGTTTTTGTTATTAACACACATATGTGCCATTTATTAAAATATGATGAGAAAAAAATTAAATCTTATTATTTATACATCTTTTTTTATGCGATTTCTAGTGCATTTTAAAACATTATTTAGGTTTTATGCGATTTTTTTAATAAATGGAACGTATCCATCATTTTACATATAAATGTATGTCTTTTTTTGTGCGATTTTTTTTATGCGGATTCCCCTGGAACGCATCTACCGCATAAAAAAAGAACCAAGTGTATTTCAAAAAAGAAATTCTATGCTGCATTAATTAGAGATAAAAAGAAAAAATACTACCAATCATTGCATGTAAATTTATCAAGCAATACTCATGACTCTAAAAACCTTTGGAAAACAATAAGCATTTATGAAAAAATAAATTTCATTCAAGGAAACATATCGCTTCAAGAATGACACCAATTTTACGACAAACTACTCTCATCTGAAACATCAACAGAATATATCCTTCCTATACTAAACACGCTTTCAGTGGATACAGGCTTATTGGCGGAAATTACATTGAGGGAGATAACAGAAGAAATCTCGCGCTTCAAGAACTGTAAAGCAGCTGGAATCGACGAGGTACCGAACGAAGCAATCAAGCTCCTTCCCCACAGTTACTTGCTGTTACTCAAGGATCTATACAACGGAATAGTAAGATCAGCTGTATTCCCATCCTTCTATTATATCTGTTTTTATATCTGTGGAAGCCGATTTACATAGATCTTTTTCGTAAAGCCTAGTTTGCATAGTCTTCTTTTAATTTTACTCTTGTAAAATTTGCCTAGGCTTTCCAACATACTCCCCACAAAAATTATTGACAATAATTTTTCCAAAATCAGCATCCAACACTATCTTGGAATCGATTCGAAATCTCTTCCGGAAAATCCAACTCCATTGGGCAAAGACGTTGTATAGGTCTTAATACAATCCCGCCTCCGGTCTTTAATTTGCCAACTCGAACAATTCCATCCTTTCCTGGAGTTCTTTTCAACAAATTCTTCATAGAGCGAATTAAACGCTCCCACCAACCTCCCCACCAAGCCGCAAAAGGAGGATTAAATCTCCATTGTATAGGTCTAACGCAGTCGCTCTCTTGAAGCTTCTTCCAAGGAATACTAATCTCTTTAACAATCATTTCGCTTTCGCCAGTTTTCTTATTCTTTTTGAGTATTTCTCTTTTCATTGGAGTCACTCGTGTTTTAGCGGACATAAAACTAACCCGTATTTCTTCATTTTCTACCCGGTGAAATACCACTGCGGAGTAAGCTGTCTGACTCGCATCAGTAAACAAGTGCAAAGACCAACTCCTCCCATCGATCTCGTCCTTTATCATAGCAATAAGAAGAGCAGTAACAGCTAATAAAAGAAGTACTAGTGCAAGTAGCTCATGAAAACAGAGATTGATTATTTTTGATCTCTTCGATTTAGCTCGATAAACTTTATAGGTTATAAAAAAGGGCGTACCTGGATCTGTAAAAGAAAAAAAAAAAACAATTTTTTTTTTCTTTTACAGATCCAGGTACGCCCTTTTTTATAATCTTAATTAATGGATCGCCTTTTGACTCAAACTTTATAGGGTTTTAAAGGTCTCTTATTTCGTTGAAGATCTGAAGATGTCTTAGCGATATTCCTCGAATTAATCTCAATTTGCTCATTTTTATCCAAGACTTTTGAGTGCACCAACTCTCTATCTTTTGTTTCAGAAGTTTTTAACCTTTTGGCTTTTGTTGCAGAATATTTTACCTTTATGACTTTTGTTTCAGAATCTGCTAATTTTTCATCTTTAGCTTTTGCCTCAATAGTTTCAAAATATCTGACTTGATCAGCCACTTCAGAATCTTCAACTTTATTTGTTTTAGTTTTCTCTTCTGAATTGTTCACCGATTCATAACCTTTAATTGCAGTCTCAGAATCCTTCACTCCATCGACCTTAGGCTTCGCTTCCTTCACACCTACATAGCTATCAACTGCAGTTTCAGAATCTTCTTTTTCCACGCCTTCAATTTCATTTTTAATGGACATAACCAGCATAGAATTTTCATCATCAGACCATTCCTTCAAGCTGCCTAGTAACGTCCAACCAAAATGGGTAAGCATAGCTGTTAAACCGCAATCCAGTTGCAGCGTTTTTCCAGTCATCAATTTTCCATAAATATCTGCACCGATGAGGAGCTCTATAGGTGGGTTGTCATTTCCAAGATCTGTAACCTTAATCTTTCTTTGTTCCAACTCTTTAGAAATTAAACTTGTTTTGGGAATTCTTGGAAGGGCTTGACAGATCTTTGACTGATCACGAACAGTGACTTTGCAAACAAAATTTTCATCGTCTGCCTTTAACTGAACATCATACAAATTATGCGTAACAGCCGTTGTTTGTATTCCGCCAAATAAAGCACGATGAACAATCTCTTTCGTCACAGGTTCCAGTCCTAATTCTTCCTCTGTTGTCTTCAAAATATATGTATGTTGAGAACCCGAATCAAAAAAGGCGCGCACTAATTTCCTCCCCTTTGGTGCAATAACATTCAACATCAAAGTCTGAAGAGCAACATTCCGCTGACAAACTTGGTTGGAACAATCATCATGCCTTTTCAGATCTTCGTTGGGTTTCACCGTAGCATCAAAAGATTCAGAATTTTCGCGATGTGAAACCCGTTTTTTTAACCCTTTCTGAATTTTGACTAGTCAACTCTGGTTCAATTCCCAATTGAACAGCCTCTTTGTTATTTCTATCTCCTCGAGTGCACATAATTAAAAAATGAGACGAGCCACAGTTGTAGCACCTAACCCTTGTTCTGCAATATCTAGCAAGATGGCGTCCCTTTAAGCATTTGAAGCAAACCTTCTTTTCACGGATGACTTTTCTTTTTTCTTCTAAAGACATCTTTTTAGCGGCGAAACAATTTTGATTCGCATGCTTCTTCTCACAAAATATACATCCGCCAAATTCCATTTGTTGTAATCCGGTCACCGTTGGAATATCATTTTTCTTCTTATAAAATCCTTTCTTTTTCTCTTGGTCGGAAGTTTCAGCACTTTGGAAACCGCCTCTAGCTAACTGGATATTTTGTTGAATCAAAATCACCCTTTCCAAAAAGTCCATCAGTTGATCCAGTCTCGTCTGATGTTCAACATCAAGCTTGACGAACTGAGATCTTCTCTGCCACGCTAGCAATAGTTCGTCAGATAGACACGATTCCACTAAGGGATACAGCCATGTGTCCGGGCTTGCACTTTCCAAATTCAAACTTTTTAAAGAACCAAGATAAGATTGAATTTTATAATATAGTTCATGAAAAGATAATTTTTTCTTTCCGCTAGCACTTTCGATGACCAACTTGAGCAGTTCTCTCACATATACTTGTAGCAACAAATCAGGATTAGCATAACGTCTTCTTAAAGCATCAATCGCCTTAGAATAATTTTCCTCAGTAAGCGGATAAATGGATACAATTTTATAGGCCTCAGTGTCTACACTCAGACTTTGAAGCAAATAATAGAACTTGTCGATATCCTTTAGTCTGATATCAAGATGAATTTTCTCAAATTGAGCCCAAAAAGTTAACCAATCTATTAAATTACCACTAAACATCGGTAATTCAATGGTGGGAAGTCTTATTTTCTCTGTAGTATCCATAAAAGAATCTTGAACTACAACCTTTTTTGCAACTTGTTTTTGAGCATCTTCATATGCGACAATTGCTTCAATTATGATTTCTTGATAATATGCACAATCATCCATTTCCTTTTCTAGATCCGCTTCATCATCTTCTGCCAAAATGTCGATTATCTCTTTATCAGACAACAGCAGTACTTTCTGTACATCCTGAATTCTTCTCACTCCAACTGTTGCCTTAGAATAATCCTTTGATTCACTTCCCAAATTAGAAATAATTTCCTTGTGAATTTTTGTAACTTGATTTTTCACGGGGGCTCGCTTCCTGATACATAAACTCAGAGACATTGTATCCTTTCAACTTCTTGAACTCTAGCCTTTTGACTTTAACTTTACCTCACTTTAAACTTTAGCCTCAGCTACACTTATTTAGACTTCACTTCTTTACTTAGCTTCACTTTAAACTTCAGTTCCAAATATCTCCGATAAACAATAATCCACTTGAGCAGAATCACGTCCGCGGCTCACCAAAAAATGTAGCGGCACGAGAATACCAGGATAAGTCCGCCACCTTCTTATAACTATTAAGTGTCCTGCTCAAGTGCTGGAAAAATCAGATATAATTTTCGTAAAATTATTTATTAGGCTCAACTACTTGATCGCCCTAATAATTCAAAGAAGTAAAGCCAAAATTATTAATAACAGTCAAAGTTGAAGGATCCAAACAAGGACAGCGGCACTCCCAGCTGTCGTCTCAAAACGCGTAGAGCTCTGACTTCTTGTGGACACACACACACTCCTGATGCTATCCTAGTTGTTATATCTGTGGAAGCCGATTTACATAGATATTTTCGTAAAGCCTAGTTTGCATAGTCTTCTTTTAATTTTACAAGATTAAAAGAAAGAAGACTATGCAAACTAGGCTTTAGAAAAGGATCTATGTAAATCGGCTTCCACAGATTAGAATTGGCTACAGCACGTTTCCTATAAAAAAAACTAGGACAGCATCAGGTGTGTGTGTGTGTGTCCACAAAAAGTCGGAGCTCTACGCGTTTTGAGACGACAGCTGGGATTGCCGCTGTCCTTGTTTGGTTCCTTCAACTTTGACTGTTATTAATTGTTTTGGCTTTACTTCTTTTAAAATATTAGGGCGATCAAAGTAGTGAGCCTAATAAATAATTTTACGAAATTTATATCTGATTTTTCCAGCACTTGAGCAGGACACTTAGTTGTTATAAGAAGGTGGCGGACTTATCTTGGTATTCTCGTGCCGCTACATTTCCATCACGTCCGGCTCACCAAAAAATGTAGCGGCACGAGAATACCAAGATAAGTCCGCCACCTTCTTATAACAACTAAGTGTCCTGCTCAAGTGCTGTAAAAATCAGTTATAAATTTCGTAAAATTATTTATTAGGCTCACTACTTTGATCGCCCTAATATTTAAAAAAAAAGTAAAGCTAAAACAATTAATAACAGTCAAAGTTGAAGGAACCAATCAAGGACAGCGGCACTCCCAGCTGTCGTCTCCAAACGCGCAGCTCCGACTTCTGGTGGACACACACACACTCGATGCTATCCTAGTTTTTATATCTGTAGAAGCCGATTTACATAGATCTTTTTCGTAAAGCCTAGTTTGCATAGTCTTCTTTTAATTTTACTCTTGTAAAATTTGCCTAGGCTTTCCAACATACGCCCCACAAAAATTATTGACAATCATTTTTCCAAATCAGCATCCAACACTATCTTGGAATCGATTCGAAATCTCTTCCGGAAAATCCAACTCCATTGGGCAAAGACGTTGTATAGGTCTTAATACATCCCGCCTCCGGTCTTTAATTTGCCAACTCGAACAATTCCATCCTTTCCTAGATTTCTTTTCAACAAATTCTTCATAGAGCGAATTAAACGCTCCCACCAACCTCCCCACCAAGCCGCAAAAGGAGGATTAAATCTCCATTGTATAGGTTCAACGCAGTCGCTCTCTTGAAGCTTCTTCCAAGGAATACTAATCTCTTTTACAATCATTTCGCTTTTGCCAGTTTTCTTTTTTTTTTTTTGAGTATTTCTCTTTTCATTGGAGTCACTCGTGTTTTAGCGGACATAAAACTAACCCGTATTTCTTCATTTTCTACCCGGTGAAATACCACTGCGGAGTAAGCTGTCCGACTCGCATCAGTAAACAAGTGCAAAGACCAACTCCTCCCATCGATCTTTTCCTTTATCATAGCAATAAGAAGAGCAGTAACAGCTAATAAAAGAAGCACAGGTGCAAGTAGCTCATGAAAACAGAGATTGATTATTTTTGATCTCTAAGATTTAGCTCGATAAACTTTATAGGGTTTTAAAGGTCTCTTATTTTGTTGAAGATCTGAAGATGTCTTAGCGATATTCCTCGAATTAATCTCAATTTGCTCATTTTTATCCAAGACTTTTGAGTGCACCAACTTTCTATCTTTTGTTTCAGAAGTTTTTAACCTTTTGGCTTTTGTTGCAGAATATTTTACCTTTATGACCTTTGTTTCAGAATCTGCTATTTTCTCATCTTTAGCTTTTCCCTCAATAGTTTCAAAATATCTGACTTGATCAGCCACTTCAGAATCTTCAACTTTATTTGTTTTAGTTTTCTCTTCTGAATTGTTCACCCCGATTCATAACCTTTAATTGCAGTCTCAGAATCCTTCACTCCATCGCCCTTAGGCTTCGCTTCAGAATCCTTTACTCCGTCGCCCTTAGGCTCAGAATCCTTTGCTTTATAGTCATTAGACTCCGCTTCCTTCACACCTACATAGCTATCAACTGCAGTTTCAGAATCCTCTTTTTCCACGCCTTCAATTTCATTTTTCATGGACATAACCAGCATAGAATTTTCTTCATCAGACCATTCCTTCAAGCTGCCTAATAACGTCCAACCAAAATGGGTAAGCATAGCTGTTAAACCGCAATCCAGTTGCAGCGTTTTTCCAGTCATCAATTTTCCATAAATATCTGCACCGATGAGGAGCTCTATAGGTGGGTTGTCATTTCCAAGATCTGTAACCTTAATCTTTCTTTGTTCCAACTCTTTAGAAATTAAACTTGTTTTGGGAATTCTTGGAAGGGCTTGACAGATCTTTGACTGATCACGAACAGTGACTTTGCAAACAAAATTTTCATCGTCTGCCTTTAACTGAACATCATACAAATTATGCGTAACAGCCGTTGTTTGTATTCCGCCAAATAAAGCACGATGAACAATCTCTTTCGTCACAGGTTCCAGTCCTAATTCTTCCGCTGTTGTCTTCAAAATATATGTATGTTGAGAACCCGAATCAAAAAAGGCGCGCACTAATTTCCTCCCCTTTGGTGCAATAACATTCAACATCAAAGTCTGAAGAGCAACATTCCGCTGACAAACTTGGTTGGAACAATCATCATGCCTTTTCAGATCTTCTTTGGGTTTCACCGTAGCATCAAAAGATTCAGAATTTTCGCGATGTGAAACCCGTTGTTTAACCCTTTCTGAATTTTGACTAGTCAACTCTGGTTCAATTCCCAATTGAGCAGCCTCTTTGTTATTTCTATCTCCTCGAGTGCACATAATTAAAAAATGAGACGAGCCACAGTTGTAGCACCTAACCCTTGTTCTGCAATATCTAGCAAGATGGCGTCCCTTTAAGCATTTGAAGCAAACCTTCTTTTCACGGATGACTTTTCTTTTTTCTTCTAAAGTCATTTTTTCAGCGGCAAAAAAATTTTGACTCGCAAGCTTCTTCTCACAAAATATACATCCGCCTAATTCCATTTGTTGTAATCCGGTCACCATTGGAATATCATTTTTCTTCTTATAAAATCCTTTCTTTCTCTATTGGTCGGAAGTTTCAGCACTTTGGAAACCGCCTCTAGCTAACTGGATATTTTGTTGAATCAAATTCTCCCTTTCCAAAAAGTCCATCAGTTGATCCAGTCTCGTCTGATGTTCAACATCAAGCTTGACGAACTGAGATCTTCTCTGCCACGCTAGCAATAGTTCGTCAGATAGACACGATTCCACAAAGGGATACAGCCATGTGTCCGGGCTTGCACTTTCCAAATTCAAACTTTTTAAAGAACCATATAAGATTGAATTTTATAATATAGTTCATGAAAAGATAATTTTTTCTTTCCGCTAGCACTTTCGATGACCAACTTGAGCAGTTCTCTCACATATACTTGTAGCAACAAATCAGGATTAGCATAACGTCTTCTTAAAGCATCAATCGCCTTAGAATAATTTTCCTCAGTAAGCGGATAAATGGATACGATTTTATAGGCCTCAGTGTCTACACTCAGACTTTGAAGCAAATAAGAGAACTTGTCGCTATCCTTTAGTCTGATATCAAGATGAATTCTCTCAAATTGAGCCCAAAAAGTCAACCAATCCATCAAATTACCACTAAACTTCGGTAATTCAATGGTGGGAAGTCTTATTTTCTCTGTAGTATCCATAAAAGAATCTTGAACTACAACTTCTTTTGCAACTTGTTTTTGAGCATCTTCATATGCGACAATTGCTTCAATTATGATTTCTTGATAATATGCACAATCATCCATTTCCTTTTCTAGATCCGCTTCATCATCTTCTGCCAAAATGTCGATTATCTCTTTATCAGACAACAGCAGTACTTTCTGTACATCCTGAATTCTTCTCACTCCAACTGTTGCCTTAGAATAATTCTTAGATTCACTTTCCAAATTAGAAATAATTTCCTTGTGAATCTTTGTAACTTGACTTCTCACAGGGGCTCGCTTCCTAATACATAAACTTAGAGCCATTGTATCCTTTCAACTTCTTGAACTCTAGCCTTTTGACTTTAACTTTACCTCACTTTAAACTTTAGCCTCAGCTACACTTATTTAGACTTCACTTCTTTACTTAGCTTCACTTTAAACTTCAGTTCCAAATATCTCCGATAAACAATAATCCACTTGAGCAGAATCACGTCCGCGGCTCACCAAAAAATGTAGCGACACGAGATTCTGCTCAAGTGGATTATTGTTTATCGGAGATATTTGGAACTGAAGTTTAAAGTGAAGCTAAGTAAAGAAGTGAAGTCTAAATAAGTGTAGTTGAGGCTAAAGTTTAAAGTGAGGTAAAGTTAAAGTCAAAAGGCTAGAGTTCAAGAAGTTGAAAGGATACAATGGCTCTAAGTTTATGTATTAGGAAGCGAGCCCCTGTGAGAAGTCAAGTTACAAAGATTCACAAGGAAATTATTTCTAATTTGGAAAGTGAATCTAAGAATTATTCTAAGGCAACAGTTGGAGTAAGAAGAATTCAGGATGTACAGAAGGTACTGCTGTTGTCTGATAAAGAGATAATCGACATTTTGGCAGAAGATGATGAAGCGGCCTATACAACGTCTTTGCCCAATGGAGTTGGATTTTCCGGAAGAGATTTCGAATCGATTCCAAGATAGTGTTGGATGCTGATTTGGAAAAATTAATGTCAATAATTTTTGTGGGGATTATGTTGGAAAGTCTAGGCAAATTTTACAAGAGTAAAATTAAAAGAAGACTATGCAAACTAGGCTTTACGAAAAAGATCTATGTAAATCGGCTTCCACAGATATAAAAACTAGGATAGCATCGAGTGTGTGTGTGTCCACCAGAAGTCGGAGCTGCGCGTTTGGAGACGACAGCTGGGAGTGCCGCTGTCCTTGATTGGTTCCTTCAACTTTGACAGTTAATAATTGTTTTAGCTTTACTTTTTTTAAATATTAGGGCGATCAAAGTAATGAGCCTAATAAATAATTTTACGAAATTTATATCTGATTTTTCCAGCACTTGAGCAGGACACTTAGTTGTTATAAGAAGGTGGCGGACTTATCTTGGTATTCTCGTGCCGCTACATTTTTTGGTGAGGCCGGACATGATGGAAATGAGGCGGCACGAGAATACCAAGATAAGTCCGCCACCTTCTTATAACAACTAAGTGTCCTGCTCAAGTGCTGGAAAAATCAGATATAAATTTCGTAAAATTATGTATTAGGCTCACTACTTTGATCGCCCTAATATTTTAAAAGAAGTAAAGCCAAAACAATTAATAACAGTCAAAGTTGAAGGAACCAAACAAGGACAGCAGCAATCCCAGCTGTCGTCTCAAAACGCGTAGAGCTCCGACTTCTTGTGGACACACACACACACACCTGATGCTGTCCTAGTTTTTTTATAGGAAACGTGCTGTAGCCAATTCTAATCTGTGGAAGCCGATTTACATAGATCCTTTTCTAAAGCCTAGTTTGCATAGTCTTCTTTCTTTTAATCTTGTAAAATTTGCCTAGGCTTTCCAACATACTCCCCACAAAAATTATTGACAATAATTTTTCCAAATCAGCATCCAACACTATCCTGGAATCTATTTGAAAATTCTTTCGAAAAATCCAACTCCATTGGGCAAAGACGTTGTACAGGTCTTATTATAATCCCGTCTCCTGTCCTTAATTTGGCAACTCTAACAATGCCATCCTTTCCTGGATACAGTTTTTTCAACAAATTCTTCATAGAGCGAATTAAACGCTTCCACCAAGCCGCTTCTGTTTCCTTCCCTTCACCACCTTCAACTGCCGCGTTCAATTCCTTCTTTTCTTTAATAGCATTCACAGCACCTTTTTTGCCCTCATATTCAATATCTATTATAGAGAGAGCTGAAGGAGCTGAACAAGCTTCCCTTAGCATTCTAGCTTTAGCTAGAGCAGGCTTCACATCCGTAGCTTTAGCAGTTTTTAAAGAAACCTCTTTTTCCACGCCTTCAATTTCAATTTTCATGGACTCTTCCGGGCTTTTCGATAGAGACGTAGAAGTAGTCTGAAGTTTGATAACTTTCTGATTATCGGTTTCTGAATTCGGAGAGGCACTAGACGCTCCTGGTGTAATTTGAGAAGTCTTGGCCTGAGCATCCTTTTCCGCAGGACTTTGCAATGCCTTCTTAGGCTCCTAGACCCATTCCTTTATGCGCAGCAATTTCGTTTGTAGGCAGTGGAGGATGACCCTCGATCCAAGGCAATGGAACCACGTATCGTCCAACTTTGTTTCTGGAGATGTTCTTCAAAAAATCATTTTTAAAGGCAGTTTCTTGTTCTACTGAAGATTTCACCTCTACCGGATCTCTCACTCCAATAGTATCCAAATCCCACAGTTGCGAGATAGAAAAATCCTGTCTTGAATCTCCAAACATAGTATTCATGGACATAACTAGCATAGAATTTTCTTCATCAGACCATTCCTTCAAGCTGCCTAATAACGTCCAACCAAAATGGGTAAGCATAGCTGTTAAACCGCAATCCAGTTGCAGCATTTTTCCAGTCATCAATTTTCCATAAATATCTGCACCGATGAGGAGCTCTATAGGTGGGTTGTCATTTCCAAGATCTGTAACTTTAATGTTTCTTTGTTCCAACTCTTTGAAAATTAAACTTGTTCTGGGGGAATTCTTGGAAGGGCTTGACAGATCTTTGACTGATCACGAACAGTGACTTTGCAAACAAAATTTTCATCGTCTGTCTTTAACTGAACCTCATATAAATTATGCGTAACAGCCGTTGTTTGTATTCCGCCAAATAAAGCATGATGAACAATCTCTTTCGTCACAGGTTCCAGTCCTAATTCTTCCGCTGTTGTCTTCAAAATATAAGTATGTTGAGAACCGAATCAAAAAAGGCGCGCACTAATTTCCTCTCCTTTGGTGCAATAACATTCAACATCAAAGTCTGAAGAGCAACATTCCGCTGACAAACTTGGTTGGAACAATCATTATGCCTTTTCAGATCTTCGTTTGGTTTCACCGTAGCATCAAAAGATTAAGAATTTTCGCGATGTGAAACCCGTTGTTTAACCCTTTCTGAATTTTGACTAGTCAACTCTGGTTCAATTCCCAATTGAGCAGCCTCTTTATTATTTATATCTCCTCGAGTGCACATAATTAAAAAATGAGACGAGCCACAGTTATAGCACCTAACCCTTGTTCTGCAATATCTAGCAAGATGGCGTCCTTTTAAGCATTTGAAGCAAACCTTCTTTTCATGGATGACTTTTCTTTTTTCTTCTAAAGACATCTTTTTAGCGGCAAAACAATTTTGACTCGCATGCTTCTTTTCACAAAATATACATCCGCCTAATTCTATTTGTTGTAATCCGGTCACCGTTGGAATATCATTTTTCTTCTTATAAAATCCTTTCCTTCTCTCTTGGTTGGAAGTTTCAGCACTTTGGAAACCGCCTTTAGCTAACTGGATGTTCTGTTGAATCAAAATCTCCGTTTCCAAAAAGTCCATCAGTTGATCCAGTCTCGTCTGATGTTCAACATCAAGCTTGACGAACTGAGATCTTCTCTGCCACGCTAGCAATAGTTCGTCAGATAGACACGATTCCACTAAGGGATACAGCCATGTGTCCGGGCTTGCACTTTCCAAATTCAAACTTTTTAAAGAACCAAGATAAGATTGAATTTTATAATATAGTTCATGAGAAGATAATTTTTTCTTTCCGCTAGCACTATCGATGACCAACTTGAGCAGTTCTCTCACATATACTTGTAACAACAAATCAGGATTAGCATAACGTCTTCTTAAAGCATCAATCGCTTTAGAATAATTTTCTTCAGTAAGCGGATAAATGGATACGATTTTATAGGCCTCAGTGTCTACACTCAGACTTTGAAGCAAATAATAGAACTTGTCGCTATCTTTTAGTCTGATATCAAGATGAATTTTCTCAAATTGAGCCCAAAAAGTTAACCAATCTATTAAATTATCACTAAACTTCGGTAATTCAATGGTGGGAAGTCTTATTTTCTCTGTAGTATCCATAAAAGAATCTTGAACCACGACTTCTTTTGCAACTTGTTTTTGAGCATCTTTATATGCGACAATTGCTTCAATTATGATTTCTTGATAATATGCACAATCATCCATTTCCTTTTCTAGATCCGCTTCATCATCTTCTGCCAAAATGTCGATTATCTCTTTATCAGACGACAACAGTACCTTCTGTACATTCACACACTCGATGCTATCCTAGTTTTTATATCTGTGGAAGCCGATTTACATAGATCTTTTTCGTAAAGCCTAGTTTGCATAGTCCTTTTTTAATTTTACTCTTGTAAAATTTGCCTAGGCTTTCCAATAGACAATTTTATCTACGGTACAACATATTTTTGATCCTTTCGGTATATTAGGACCAGCGTTGATACCTATGAAATCTCTTCTACAACGGACTTGGATTCAAAAAATCAAATGGGATACGCCTATTATTGGCGCTGAAAAATGATCCTTTGAAGATTGGTGCAAAAATGTACCCTTGCTTACTCAGCTTAAGTTCCCACCTGCTATGATAAAGTACGAGATCGATAAGAGGAGTTGGTCTTTGCACTTGTTTACTGATGCGAGTCGGACAGCTTACTCCGCAGTGGTATTTCTCTGGGTAGAAAATGAAGAAATACAAGTCAGTTTTATGTCCGCTAAAACACGAGTGACTCCAATGAAAAGAGAAATACTCAAAAAGAATAAGAAAACTGGCGAAAGCGAAATGATTGTCAAAGAGATCAGTATTCCTAGACTGGAACTTCTTGCTTGCTTGATTGGTAGCCGGTTACTCTCGACAGTGAAAAGGTCTCTAAACATCACTGATATAAAAGAATTTTATTGGACTGATTCCACAGCGGTTTTGGCTTGGATTAAAAGAGAAGAAATATGGAATACTTTTGTGGGAAATCGAATAAGGGAAATTAGAGAACTTACCCTTCCAAACAATTGGAGACATATTCAGGGAACGAAGAATCCTGCCGATCTGCCATCCAGAGGATGTTCGCCGTCTCAACTTCTACAATCTAAATGGTGGGAGGGACCGAATTGGCTTTATGAAAGGGAAAACAAGTGGCCGATTTCCACAGAAATGATAGACGAGATTCAAGTCGATAAAGAAAGAAAAAAGTCAAGCGTAGAGATGATTCAGGATTCAGTGTTGATAAATTTCAACGTGATCCAAGAGGTTAGATATGATTATACGTACTCTCCATATGTGCGAATTATGGGTTGGATCTTACGTTTTATTTATAATCTGAGGAATAATGAAAAACACTTTGATAGACTTCTTCCAAAAGAATTAAAGATGGCGGAATTACAATTGATTCGTGGCGTTCAAGTTGAGACTTTTTCAGATCCAGATAGCTTGAGGGGATATCAGATTAAACGTTCCGAAGATGGAATTTTGCGAGTCAAAACTAGACTTACCTTTCGAGAAGATCTGGAAGATTACAAGTCGCCTATTCTACTTCCGAGAAAACATCCTCTTGTGAAAAAGCTTATTGAAGAATATCATTTGAAATTTTGTCATGCTGGAGTTTTATTTTTGATGAATGAACTCAGAGAAAAATACTGGATTTTATAGAGTAAAATTGCAGTAAAGTGGGTAGTACGGCAATGTGTGACTTGTCGAAGGCTTACAGCAAAGTCTGTTATAACGGAAGAGGTACCTCTACCTAAAGAAAGAATTATGACTACTAATGTTTTTGAAATTATTGGAGTCGATCTTACAGGCCCATTGTATCTAAAGGGTCAAGCCAAAGTCTGGATAGTCATTTATACCTGTAGTGTTTACCGAGCGGTACATTTGGATTTGGTGAATTCTCTCAGCACCAAAACTTTTATTCAATCATTGGAGCGTTTCATTAGAATATATGACGTCCAACAATCATTTTTAGTGATAATGGAAGAAATTTTGTTGGAACCAATAACTTCTTTCAACAGATTGATTGGAAGACGCTTCAAGAGAGCGACTGCGTTAGACCTATAAAATGGAGATTTAATCCTCCCTTTGCGGCTTGGTGGGGAGGTTGGTGGTAGCGTTTAATTCGCTCTATGAAGAATTTACTGAAAAGAACCTTGAGAAAGGCTACTCTCAGAAAGGAGCAACTAACAAAGATGCTTGAGGAAGTTCAGTCTATTATGAATGGAATACCTCTTACGTATATCTCAGAGGAAATGGAGGACCCTCAACCTTTGACACCTGCTATGTTTTTACGTCACAAGGGCAATATCAAATTCCCGGAAGGAGATTTAACTGAAAAAGACCGACTACAGTTTAGTTATGCCTGGAGAAAAAGCTTAGAACGAGAACTGCAAAATCGCTTTCGATCCGAATATTTGTCTCATCTGATAAATAAGAACAAGGGGAAGAATAGTCACAATTTATGAATTGGAGACATTGTTGTCATTGGGTCAGATTTGCGAAAACGAACTGAATGGCCATTGGGAAGAATTATAGAATTGTATCCAGGAAAGGATGGCATTGTTCGAGTTGCCAAATTAAAGACAGGAGACGAGATTATAATAAGACCTGTACAACGTCTTTGCCCAATGGAGTTGGATTTATCGAAAGAATTTTCAAATCGATTCCAGGATAGTGTTGGATGCTGATTTGGAAAAATTATTGTCAATAATTTTTGTGGGGAGTATGTTGGAAAGCCTAGGCAAATTTTACAAGAGTAAAATTAAAAGAAGACTATGCAAACTAGGCTTTACGAAAAAGATCTATGTAAATCTTCCACAGATATAAAAAACTAGGACAGCATCAGGAGTGTGTGTGTGTCCACAAGAAGTCGGAGCTCTACGCGTTTTGAGACGACAGCTGGGAGTGCCGCTGTCCTTGTTTGGATCCTTCAACTTTGACTGTTATTAATTGTTTGGCTTTACTTCTTTTGATATATTAGGGCGATCAAGTAGTTGAGCCTAATAAATAATTTTACGAAATTTATATCTGATTTTTCCAGCACTTGAGCAGGACACTTAATAGTTATGAAGGTGGCGGACTTATCTTGGTATTCTCGTGCCGCTATTATTTGCTTCAAATAATAGAATATAGACACTGAGGCCTATAAAATCGTATCCATTTATCCGCTTACTGAAGAAAATTATTCTAAGGCGATTGATGCTTTAAGAAGACGTTATGCAAATCCTGATTTGTTGTTACAAGTTTATGTGAGAGAACTGCTCAAGTTGGTCATCGAAAGTGCTAGCGGAAAGAAAACATTATCTTTTCATGAACTATATTATAAAATTCAATCTCATCTTGGTTCTTTAAAGAGTTTGAATTTGGAAAGAGCAAGCCCGGACACATGGTTGTATCCCTTAGTGGAATCGTGTCTATCTGACGAACTATTGCTAGCGTGGCAGAGAAGATCTCAGTTCGTCAAGCTTGATGTTGAACATCAGACGAGATTGGATCAACTGATGGACTTTTTGGAAAGGGAGATTTTGATTCAACAGAATTTCCAGTTAGCTAAAGGCGGTTTCCAAAGTGCTGAAACTTCCGACCAAGAGAGAAGGAAAGGATTTTATAGGAAGAAAAATGATATTCCAACGGTGACCGGATTACAACAAACGGAATTAGGCAGATGTATATTCTGTGAAAAGAAGCATGCGAGTCAAAATTGTTTTGCCGCTAAAAATATGTCTTTAGAAGAAAAAAGAAAAGTCATCCATGAAAAGAAGGTTTGCTTCAAATGCTTAAAGGGACGCCATCTTGCTAGATATTTCAGAACAAGGGTTAGGTGCTACAACTGTGGCTCGTCTCATTTTTTAATTATGTGCACTCGAGGAGATAGAAATAATAAAGAGGCTGCTCAATTGGGAATTGAACCAGAGTTTACTAATCAAAATTCAGAAAGGGTTAAACAACGGGTTTCACATCGCAAAAATTCTGAATCTTTTGATGCTACGGTGAAACCAAACGAAGATCTGAAAAGGCATAATGATTGTTCCAACCAAGTTTGTCAGCGGGATGTTGCTCTTCAGACTTTGATGTTGAATGTTATTGCACCAAAGGGGAGGAAATTAGTGCGCGCCTTTTTTGATTCAGGTTCTCAACATACTTATATTTTGAAGACAACAGCGGAAGAATTAGGACTGAAACCTGTGACGAAAGAGATTGTTCATCATGCTTTATTTGGCGGAATACAAACAACGGCTGTTACGCATAATTTGTATGATGTTCAGTTAAAGGCAGACGATGAAAATTTTGTTTGCAAAGTCACTGTTCGTGATCAGTCAAAGATCTGTCAAGCCCTTCCAAGAATTCCCAAAACAAGTTTAATTTCTAAAGAGTTGGAACAAAGAAAGATTAAATTTACAGATCTTGGAAATGACAACCCACCTATAGAGCTCCTCATCGGTGCAGATATTTATGGAAAATTGATGACTGGAAAAACGCTGCAACTGGATTGTGGTTTAACAGCTATGCTTACCCATTTTGGTTGGACGTTATTAGGCAGCTTGAAGGAATGGTCTGATGAAGAAAATTCTATGCTGGTTATGTCCATGTAAAATGAAATTGAAGGCGTGGAAAAAGAGGATTCTGAAACTGCAGTTGATAGCTATGTAGGTGTGAAGGAAGCGGAGTCTAAAGACTATAAAGCAAAGGATTCTGAGCCTAAGGGCGACGGAGTAAAGGATTCTGAAGCGAAGCATAAGGGCGATGGAGTGAAGGATTCTGAGACTGCAATTAAAGGTTATGAATCGGGGTGAACAATTCAGAAGAGAAAACTAAAACAAATAAAGTTGAAGATTCTGAAGTGGCTGATCAAGTCAGATTTTTTGAAACTATTGAGGCAAAAGCTAAAGATGAGAAAATAGCAGATTCTGAAACAAAAGTCATAAAGGTAAAATATTCTGCAACAAAAGCCAAAAGGTTAAAAACTTCTGAAACAAAAGATAGAGAGTTGGTGCACTCAAAAGTCTTGGATAAAAATGAGCAAATTGAGATTAATTCGAGGAATATCGCTAAGACATCTTCAGATCTTCAATGAAATAAGAGACCTTTAAAACCCTATAAAGTTTATCGAGCTAAATCGAAGAGATCAAAAATAATCAATCTCTGTTTTCATGAGCTACTTGCACTTGTGCTTCTTTTATTAGCTGTTTCTGCTCTTCTTATTGCTATGATAAAGGACGAGATCGATGGGAGGAGTTGGTCTTTGCACTTGTTTACTGATGCGAGTCGGACAGCTTACTCCGCAGTGGTATTTCACCGGGTAGAAAATGAAGAAATACGGGTTAGTTTTATGTCCGCTAAAACACGAGTGACTCCAATGAAAAGAGAAATACTCAAAAAGAATAAAAAAACTGGCGAAAGCGAAATGATTGTTAAAGAGATTAGTATTCCTTGGAAGAAGCTTCAAGAGAGCGACTGCGTTAGACCTATACAATGGAGATTTAATCCTCCTTTTGCGGCTTGGTGGGGAGGTTGGTGGGAGCGTTTAATTCGCTCTATGAAGAATTTGTTGAAAAGAACTCCAGGAAAGGATGGAATTGTTCGAGTTGGCAAATTAAAGACCGGAGGCGGGATTGTATTAAGACCTATACAACGTCTTTGCCCAATGAGTTGGATTTTCCGGAAGAGATTTCGAATCGATTCCAAGATAGTGTTGGATGCTGATTTGGAAAAATTATTGTCAATAATTTTTGTGGGGAGTATGTTGGAAAGCCTAGGCAAATTTTACAAGAGTAAAATTAAAAGAAGACTATGCAAACTAGGCTTTACGTAAAAGATCTATGTAAATCGGCTTCCACAGATATAAAAACTAGAATAGCATCAGGAGTGTGTGTGTGTCCACAAGAAGTCGGAGCTCTACGCGTTTTGAGACGACAGCTGGGAGTGCCGCTGTCCTTGTTTGGATCCTTCAACTTTGACTGTTATTAATTGTTTGGCTTTACTTTTTTTAAATATTAGGGCGATCAAAGTAGTGAGCCTAATAAATAATTTTACAAAATTATATCTGATTTTTCCAGCACTTGAGCAGGACACTTAGTTGTTATAAGAAGGTCGCGGACGTATCTTGGTATTCTCGTGCCGCTACATTACTCACGCCGTTACTCACGCATTGCTATAGACAAACCTAGTCAAAATAGGACTGAATCACCGATTTGTCAACTTAATTAAATGTTATTATGAAGACATGACCGCTGCGGTTCGTTGGAACAATTCTATCACTGAATTCATTGAAATTCGATCGGGGGTGCTCCAAGGTGACCCACTATCCCCATGCCCATTCCTACTCTTTATTAATGATTTGATTGAAATATTTGATGACTCGGGTTGTCAGGAATATACTTACCTAATTTCGGAAACATACACCTCCTCCTATATGCCGACGATATTGTTTTGATCGGTGATTCTAAAATAAACCTACAATTGAAAATAAATATACTGAAAACCTATCTAGAAACTAACTTACTAACTCTGAACGAAAACAAGTCAAGAATAATGGTTTTCCGTAATGGAGGAAATGTGGCGCGTTCAGAAAGATGGTATTGGGGTCAAAGTCCTTTAAGTGTTACATCAAAATATACGTACCTGGGCTACCCGCTCACCCCTTCGATTTCTTTTACTCAAGTTGCCTTAAATTATAGAGGCAGGACCATGGCCGCGATGGGTGCTGTGGGGGAGATTATTCTGAAGTCCAAGCTCAAATCCTTCCATGCAATTATGAGATTGTTGGATTCTATGATCTTGACAGTCCTACTCTATGCGGCTCCAATCTGGGCACACGATCAAGCCTTAATCTTAGATAGAATCCAGGATACCTTTCTCAGACGTTTTCTGTGCCTTCCAAGCTATACTCCGGGCTATATTTTGAGGGCCGAAACAGGAAGAAACTCTCTTGATATCACAGTGAAAAAACTAACTTTAAAATTCTGGACTAGAATTCTGAAAATGGACGGCAGCAGGCTACCTTCAATTTGTTTGGCACATTTGTGGGACATTTCAATTTCTTCAAAACAGAATATCGGACTGGTAAAAAGTATAACAGAGCTACTTAATAACACCGGCTTCTCATGGCTTGTTGGAAGTACAGACTTCAATATTCTACAAAGATAATCCCCCTAATTACACTGGTCAACAAGATTTTTGCACAAGAAAACCTGATTATGTTTCTAGTGTAACTTTTCATGCTGAACTCAAAAATCTAATTAGAAATTTCCCATCACCTATGGTTTTTGCGTGACGGTCTTTTTTTAGTATTGGGATAAATACAGTAAAAAATGCAAACAATGTTACGTAAGCAGTTTTGCATAACACTTATTACATTACACTGGTTTATCAAAAAATATTTTTCTTTGTCCACAAAGAAATAGCATCTTATCAACATGTCCTGAATCCAAATATACCATTAGTTTTTTTCAATTACGCAATATTTCTGAGATACACCTACTTGAAATTTGGAAATATTGTTAATATATAGGCATATATGAACGAAACATATTTATTTATTGAAAAGCAGTGACAGTGGATTTTCTTCTATAATTTGCTTGTGGTAGATCCCTCTTGAGTGTCCAGCAGTAGTCGGCAAGCATAGCGGGACTCCATTTACCTTTGTACCGCTTCTCCATTCTTGATATATCTTGATGAAACCTCTCACCATGCTCATCGCTAACTGCGCCAAGATTGTCTGGAAAGAAATCTAGATGTGAATGCAGGAAATGGATCTTGAGGGACATGTTACATCCCAGTGCCTTGTAGGAAAGCAACAGCTCATTAACTATGTCTCGGTAATTTTCAACCTTGACACTTCCTAAGAAGTTTTCCAAACGTTTCTAAAGGAATTCCATGCTGCTGCTTCAAATTCATTCAAATTATTTTAAAAATTTCCATCCTGCTGCAATTCTCGAATCTGAGGTCCAACGAAAATGCCTTCTTTAATCTTCGCTTCACTTATACTAGAAAATATTTGTATTAGGTAGGCAAATCCACTGGAATTTCGATCCATTGCCTTGACAAAGTTCTTCATTAATCCCAGTTTAATATGTAGTGGTGGTAAGTAAATATTTTCTGAATCGATCAGGGGTAGATTTGCAATATTTTTATATCCTGGAGTAAAGATTTTACGGTTTGGCCAGATTTTTTAAATGTGATGCCTTTCCCTATCTCTGCTATCCCACTCACACAGAAAACAACAAAATTTTGTATATCCAAGCTGTAATCCACGCAAGAGAGCAACGACTTTCAAATCGCTGCATATTTTCCAACCGTATCTTTCATATTCTATCTTTTTCAAAAGCAGTTTCATGTTTTCGTATGTCTCTTTCATGTTGGATGCATGTGCTATTGGCACTGATGGGAACTTATTTCCATTGTGAAGGAGAACAGCTTTCATACTAATTTTTGAAGAATCAATGAATAAACGCTACTCTTCTGTATCATGGTCATGACCAAGCGCTTCCATCAGACTAACAACATCATTGCAATATACTAAATCATTCTCTTGTGAATAGAAGTCTTGAAATCTTGACGCTTGCGAAAAAAGCATACTTTTATGCCTTTATGCAGAAGATTCCAGCCTTTTAACCTAGAGCCTATAAGTTCACTCTGTTTTTTGGATAAATCTAAATCACGTACGAGGTCGTTCAAATCTCCTTGGATTAATAAATGAGGTTCAGATAAAGCACCTGCTTCAAAATTTGTGTCATCCCACTGTTGCTCTCGTCTATCTGAATCATCGTCACTAAATATTAAATTTTCAGGAGGCTGTGGAACAGGTAAAATATCACTATGAGGAACCGGTCTCATAGCAGAAGGCAAATCTGGATATTCAACTGTATGTCTTGATTTGGATGTAATACCTGTAGTCTTTATCAAACAAAATAACAGTCTGAAGAATGGTCTTTAGGTTCCCCCCATATCATTGGAACCGCAAAAGGCATATGACGTTCACCTTTAATCCACACTGTAAGATGTCGAACACAAATTACACAACAATGGTGAGGAGCCCAAGTCTTATCTTGGTCACCGACTTTAAAGCCAAAATAAAGTTCATAGCACTTTTTGATGAGCGGTGTAAAGTTTCGCCTTTGAACTTTGAAAGTTAATTCCCCACAAATATAACAGAAAATATCAGGAATATTAATGCAACGCCTCGGCATATTGACACAGTCTAGTGCACACGATTTATAAAAGCAAATCGATAGAGAAGAATAAACTAATCACTTCAAATTTACCTGTCACTTCTGCTGCAAATCTATTAAACAAATCGTTAGGTTCAATTTAAATATATATATTAAAACTGTTAATGGACAAATAGCATTACAGAGCTTGTCGTTATTTTTGAGTTGAAAGCAAAACAGATTATAATATTATATAATAATAAATTATATATATTCAATTAAAATTTCAATAATTTGTTATTTAAATTAATATTTATGATTCTTAAAGAGCAAAATTTAATTAATAACAAATAAAATAAAGCTTTTGGCTCCACATACCAACTCTTCTTGTCAAAAATAAAGCGCTAGCTTAGTTAATGATGTAACTTAAAAAATGCTTACGTAACATTGGTTGCATTTATTACTGTATTTATCCCAATACTAAAAAAAGACCATCAGGCAAAAACCATGGGTGATGGGAAATATCTGATTAGATTTCTGAGTTCAGCATGAAAAGTTACACTAGAAACACCATCAGGTTCTCTTGTGCAAAAAAAAAAAAGTTTTTTTTTGTAGACCTGTGTTATTAGAACGGCAACCGATCAGTCCTTGCAGCTGGATTATGTAAGAATAAGAAAATCAGTACTCTACTCTCACTATAAATACTTTCATTCATCATCTACAATGGAATGCTATCTGAATGACAATATCCCCCTAACCTTAAAGAGAATCATTGCACAAGTAAGAAGCCTTTTTGCAGTACAGAGAATTAATCATGTTTCACTTTTGAAAACTAAGACCATAAAATGCACCTTATGCAACGGTGAATTTAGTCTCGATTTTCCACACTGCATGTTTTATTGTACGGCAATGGAAGAAGAGAGAGAAATTCTTCGTAAAGAGACCGGCTATAATAGCAATTCGCCTTATGTTTTAATGGCAAAAGTCGTAAAATCCAGACCCTTTGCATTCGCTTTTTATAAATACTGGAAATCAGCTCAATCAAAATATTTAGCACAGACACCGGATCCAACTCGATAATTGGTCGAGGTCAATACCCAATATTTGTATATAACTATGATGCTAATTTGTTATTTATTTATTTTGTCCTACCGGGAGAATCCTGTATGGCACGTGTGCCCAATAAAGGCTATTGTTGTTGTTGTTGTTGATATAATTAAATTCACGTTCAATTCTATATTTTTGTGATTCTTTAGTGTAATGGTTAACAATGCGGTCTTTGAATCAAGCGATCTAAGTTCAAATCACATTGGAACCTTCTTTTCTCTCTTCCTTTGACAGATAATACCTCTGGCCTTGGATTTGAAGAGTCCGTATTGGTTTCAAATATTATATAAATATATGTAAACACAAGTAGTATTTTGTGGTTAGTAGAGACGCATATAGAGAAAAAACAAGTTATATTACTATTCCAAGAGAAATACGCTCTTAATTATATCTTCAGATCTCCTTAAGAAAGATAGAAAATGGTTTAAAGAACATTGTAAGGAGTTGGAACTACATTTACAAAAATTATTCAAAGCAATATAAAAGTAAAGTAATTCTTCCATTCTAGTTTCCCCACCTTGGTACAGAACGTTAAACAAATACTACTTTAGTATTCCAGCCATGTTGAGTTCTATTTAAGATTCCTCTCAGTATTTCATGGAGGCTGCCTCGCTATAAATACTCCGTGGTAATATCCCTTCGGTACAGAGCTTGACCTACATCAGGATGGATCGGTCCTTTATCTCCTACTGATAGATTTATATAGAGCTCTCAGCTGGTCAATTGTCCAGAGTAATTCTTTCTTTACTCTGTGATTATTTAATTTACATTTAAATATTCGAAATATTTTATCGATTTTTCCGAAAGTTCATATCTTTCTCTTTAATGAACATTATAAAATTATTAATGATATAATTATTTCGGTAAAATTATAAATAAAAGAAAATTCGTGAGGAAAGAGTTTATTTTTATATAACGGCAATATAAGATTTCAGACGTAACAACCTTTCGACAGGTATAAGCACGTTTTTGTCGTTTGTGTTTTCTGAGAGTATATAACGTGGTTAAACCTGTCGAAAGGTTGTTACGTCTGAAACCTTATATTACTGTTATATAAAATAAGCTCTTTCCTCACCAAATTTTCTTTATATATAATTTTTTGAAAGAATCATATTATTAATATTTTATAATGTTCAATAAAGAAAGAGAGAGAAAAAAACTTTCAAGAAAATCGATAAAATATTACGCATATTTAAATGAAAATTAAATAATATATATTTGACCAAGCCCCAGGAGAGAAAATATTTCTCACCTATAATTGAATACAATATTAAAGAGATTAACAAAACATTTTATATATCAAGCTTTTCGAAAATAGAGTTACCTATACGTACCTATACTCTCGTAACCCTGGGTTACCCTATGATAGGAATGGAGACGGTATACGTTCGAAAACATGACTTTTAAAATAAAGGATATAATTGTTGAACTTTTTGATTGAAGTTATCTATTTAAAATTTTAGCAGATAGCATTTAATTCCACTAAGAGTAAAAACAAAATAGACCCCCAACACATTCTTCAACACCTAATATTAGAGTAAAACACAAAAATATATAAATAGTTATAATATATTTTAAGCGATTTTCTCAAATTATGGTTTAAAATATCCATTTTACACACTCGTACACTCACAAAACTCTCTTAGTTAGAAATGGTCGATGTTTTGTTCAAACCTTGTCAAAGAGCGATTTTCCCTTGAAAGCTAACATTCATAATAAAAAAAGAAATTCATTATAAAAATCATAATTAACAAAAAGACCACGGTTAATCCGGAATTTAAATAATCCTAAAATCCCACTATATTAATCATGTTTAATAAAAAGACTAGTAATGGTAAAGCAAGAAATTCCTAACTTTAAATCGATTACTATTGATTTCGATAGCTTCTTTCAAAAGTCAATTGGGAACAGCAAACAAATTATTTCAAATAAATTTACATACATACAAGACGCCTCATTTTATATAAAAAAAAACATAAGTTTTCGATTAAGTCAAATTATTCTATATCGATGAAAGTTATTTTATATAATTATAATGATATTTTTTCAAATGTTCACTTTTCACCTTTTTAAATAAATAAAAGAATTTGACCTATTTGAAAACATATGTCTTTATTTATATATAATGAATGGTCGTGTGCATGTTGATCTATCTAAAATAAATTGTTAACAATTTCTATCGACTATTTTGAAAGAAGCTAACGATATCATAAGTAATCAAGGTTTAAAGGTATATATAAGACTTAGAAACAATAGGTTTTTATTCAATTTATTTTAGGACGAATAAATATTTGTATTTTATTATGAACGAAATATTTATTCAATATTCTATGTTCATTCGTGAAGTAGATATCCAGTCATTTTTAGTATTAAAAATTGTTTTGTTTATCTTTTTTACTATTTTATCTAGTTTTATCTAGTTTTTGAGAATTCTTTCACCTTCAAATTACTGGGGCAATGTGGGAACTACCTTACTATTAGGTCTATCTCCTAAGAAAATCCTTAACTGGTGGTTTTAAATGATGAAGAATGGACAACACCATAGAACGGCTAGGGCAGGAGATGACCAAACAGGTGCTGGAATAAGTCTCCAGCTCCGCCTTAATATAGACAATTGACAATTAACGTAATTTTATTAACATCTTGTCAATGCATGCAAAAGTACATAGTCTGCACTATTAATTCACGCAATTATTTTTAATATTGTATTTATTTATTACAGAACACACGCTATATCCTATGTGGATTATAGCATGCAAATGTTTAAACTATTTTATGTAAATAGTTTCAAAATATATATGATATATAAAAATGAGAAATTTAGTAAAAGTACTGCCTGGCTTAAGGCGTAAGAATAAAAAAGAAAAGCTTATTTACATAATTTACAAAAGTTTTGAGCCGGCCAACGTGAAACAACAACAATCGGTTTTATATAGGGTAAGCGTGACCTCTGGCGGTCGATTTAACAGAGTATTTGAATCGATGAAATATAATTTTAAATAGAATAATATTTTAATATAACATATGTACAAATTATTTTTCTAGTTTTGGAGAGAGAGTGAAAGTTATTTAAATTTACATTTCGGCGCAATATTTATAAAATAAATAAAGTTTATTTACACACATATTATCAAAAGTGTTTAATATATTGTTAGAATTAACCACTGAATTAATGGTATTAATATAGATTATTTTAAAAAGAAAAACATATACTAATTAAAACTAGAATTTTCAATTCATTAATGTAATTCAGCTCCACGGTATTTGAGCTAGTCTGCAAAATTTGTTAAGTTTTCTATATTTTTCCTAAGTGGAAACCATTTGGCTTAAACTAGAACTGTTCATTTGAAATTGTACTATCAAATATGCTCAGGGTTGTGATATTTTTGGTCATATGAGCAGATTGAAGAATCAATTCTGCCAATTCTGTATAAGTATGTGTTAAAGTTTCCATGCCCCGTAAAGAATTGTATATTATAAAAATTTGGCTAGATACATTTTGGTAATCTTGGGTTTTCAAAATATTCCCTGAAATATAATTATTAGAATCATAATAATTCTGAAGTTTTTAATTTATAAAGTTATATAATATCATTATTTTTGCTAGATCATTTCTATTATAATATATTTCAACTTTAACTATGTTTGACAAAATGAAATCCGTAATTTTAGGTATTCTTTGGAGAACATGTTTACAATTCGAAGATGTTGTATTATAAGCATGTATACAGTGTTTAAGAATTTTATACTGTAGTGAATCCAATTTGTTTTTAGATCTCGTGTTTATATATGGGTACCAGATTGTTGAACCATAAGTTATTGTGTTCCTAAATAAGGTCTTATATAATGTTAATGATCGCCTACTACCCAATCCTCGCGATAATATCGTTAAATCAAGAAGATATCCACTAGCTCTAGTTGTTTTTGCAATAACACTGTCGATGTGAGGTATAAAATATAATTTGTGCTTGTTTCGATGATTCTTGAAAGTCAATCCTAGTATTTTTAGGTTTTCCACTGGTTTGACAAACATAAGATACATAATTTTATTTTTCCTTTTTAGTGCTTTTATATAAATTATATTTTTAAATGTATTTTTACTTAATAATTATTTCTGATATTTTCTTCGCTGTTAAACAACTAAAATATAGAAATTCTAGTTTGAAGAATTCGATTGAAAATATTGGAGAGAATTCGATAGATACAAGTTATATTTATTACAGATCTAAATGAACGTATAACCAGTATTTGAGAGGCTACAAGTTGTTTGCGTGACAGAGAACTGCTTGCGGGGATGTCTCTAAGTTGACAGTTTGTTTCATAGAACGTCAGACTTGTCGCAAACTTTTACCTTACTTCTCTCCCGTAGAAATGGGACGAATTGTCTCAGGGATGGAATTGCCTTTCTTTTTGACATCTGTATTATTTAAACCTTGTATAAGATCCCCACAGCATAGTTCAGACTAAAGGTTAATATATTATATAATTGATGAAACATTTTTATCAATAAACGTATCAATATATTTTTATTTAATACAAAGCAATAACGCGCCATCTATATATAACGAATGAAGATATTTAAGATTCGAATGTTTCTTTTCACAAATAAATTAAACTTCTACTGTCCTTACTGCGATGAAAAAATATTGGGAGGGCTTGGCTCATCAGTTTTGAACTCTTTTATTATATATATATGTAGTAAATTTTGAGTTAGATAGTTCACAGCCTTCTTCTGGTGTTTATTATGGCCCCATATCTATATAAAAATATGTATCGACCTTGTGGAAATGGATGTAACAAATAAACAAAGAGGCAAAGGTAGACCAGACGGCGACAACGACCAACGGCGCCAGAAGGTGGCGTGATTACAGGAGCCAATCAGGACTCACCGCCATATGCGGGGGTCCAGTATAAAAGGGCCCAGAAAATGAGACAAAGGAGTTGTTTTCAGAGTGACGCCGTTATACGTTCGGTCGGATCTCGCACCCCTTCTTCTATCCGCGAGTAGACTTAGGGCATCCGCGGCGCCCGTGGTCCGACTGCCTTCGTCCGTGGTCTATCTCTACCTCTTGGAGCTACCATCTAGACCTGCCTCTGTCCCTTGCTGTCCCCGTGCGGGAATCCCATCACGCACCCACGACCACGACTGCCCAGTGTATTCCACGTCGGCTTAGTCGGGGTTACTACATATATATATATATATTATTTGTTTGTTTCCTCAATATTTATCTGATCCGGACGAAGTATCACTATGATATACACTCATGGACAAAGTTTAAAGAAGCCTTTGATATCGCGGTCGTGTATTTTTTTAAGGATACAGAGGCATTTTTTCATGCATGGTTATCCCATGTGTCTTCAATAAAGAGGTCATGGTGTATCATATATATTTAAGAATTATTTTCTGAATCCCAATATACACTCTAAAAGGTACAAAATCCTTTTGAATTCTGTTCATGAGGGTTATTGTTGACTTTTACTTATTTAGAATTCTACTTGACAAAAAGCGCAGAGAAATTGCTTAAGTTATTATTAAGCTATGTTTTTTAACTCTTCAAAAATAAATTCTTCATAGAGGTATTTAGTGGTATGATTGAATTATTATTTCTTAATTTTATTCCCGATTGGAGAATTTATTAATCTGAATTATTTTTGATTATATTATATACGATGATGCTGAATTATAGATTTTAAAAATATATTCATCATTAATATATATAGTCACGACCGTCTGTCGTCGCCTCTGTCACGGATAATATACAGTTAACATCGCCATGCGTTCTTAATTCTGTCACCGTTTGCTTTTGGTTCAGTGGCAGAATGCTCGCCTGCCACGCGGGCGCCCCGGGTTCGAATCCCGGCCGATGCATTTTTTTTTTACAATTTTTAAAACTCATTTATATATTATACAAGAATGACACCCACGGCGCCAATTTATAATTGTAACGAATAGTATTTGAATAAAAGCATTTAATCGGGTAAACCCCGGGCGTTGTAGATTATAAACACAAGGTAATAAGACCACATCCATGATAAGGTACAGTTTGGATTATAGATTATAAACACAAGGTAATAAGACCACATCCATGATAAGGTACAATTTGGATTATAGATTATAAACACAAGGTAACAAGACCACATCCATGATAAGGTACAGTTTGGATTATTACTATATATAGTCACGACCGTCTTTCCTCATCGGCCGCCTCTGTCACGGATAATATACAGTTATCATCGTCATGCGTTCTTAATTCTGTCACCGTTTGCTTTTGGTTCAGTGGTAGAATGCTCGCCTGCCACGCGGGCGTCCCGGGTTCGATTCCCAGCCGATGCATTTTTTATTTTTACAATTTTTAAAACTTATTTATATATTATACAAGAATGACATCCACGGCGCCAATTTATAAATATAACGAATAGTATTTGAATAAAAGCATTTAATCGGGTAAACCCCGGGCGTTGCCCGGGTCATTCGGCTAGTTTCTTGATATGGAACAGAGAGAACTCTATTTTAAACACCACAATAACGTTTTTAAAATTTACCTTATGATATCTCTCCACACAATATAGTCCCCTCTACATATATAGAAGTAATCATATGTATATTCATTTGTGCTTAATACGTCTTATCAATATTTGACCAATATTCTATGAAGTTTTAAACGAATATATTCTGCAAAAATTAGACACTTCGACCATGTAGATTTATTTTCTCAACGTTTCAACAAAAATCGTTTGTCTTCGTCAGGATAAATAAATCTGAAGAGAAAATTTCTACTTACGAAGACAAAAGATTTTTGTTGAAAAGTTGAGAAAAAAAAACCTACATGGCCGAGGTGTCTATTTTTTACAGATATATGAATGCTCTCTCTGGCAAGGCAACCTTTATCTTCAAGAATATATTCCTTCAAAAATGTATTAAATAATCATTCCAAGATATCTATAAGGAGTATACAACAACAAAAAAGCCTTTATTTAGGGTCACTGACCCTATACAGGATTCACCAGAGGTATGCATAAGAACAAAGCAGTGAGACAACGGAAATAGCGATATATAGAGTAAAATCTATAAGGAGTATATGTCACATTTTAACCAGGAAGAAGTTCCCATTAACTAAGTAATGTACGAAAATTGACTTATTTTTTAGTCTGGAAAAAAAATATTATACGTTCTTATTACTGTAGAAGGGCAGAAATACTCGAAGGTAGGGCTGAATAAACACGTTGAAAAAACTCTTCATATCACGATTTTGTTCTTTTGATAAAATAATAATTTATAAAACCTCACAAATTAAATTTATTAACCCATACACATTCCAAAATCAGAAACAGGCGCAAAGTCAAACATTTTCAAAAATTATAAAAGGTCAATTTATAAAAGACAATGCATTAACAGGAATCATAATTCCGCTGAAATATAATTACAAGTTCCTAAAAGAAAAGAAATCTTTAAATTATAATTATATGATATTAATATGAAGGCAATAGTGAATATACTAAAGTAATTCAATTGAACAAACAATATAAAACTTTGCCTTAAAAATAATCATAATTACACTGTAGCGCAAATATATCTTTTTTGAATAATAATGCATTAAACAAATAACGAAAAAATATTTTAATCTATTACTTAAAAATCTTGGATTTGGTGAAATTAACTCTAAATTCAGCACAATGCTTAATTCAACAATTTAATAAATAAGTCAAAGTAAGTAATTTCAATATAAACAATTGGCGCTAATATCTTTTTCAAAATTAACTCAATTTTCATTAAAAATTACGAAAGTAGAATACTTATTTAGAAAAGACCGTTTTACGATCTATGAAATAGAAACAATTTATTGAAAAAATATTAAAAAATCAATATTAAAAAAATAATATATTTACAATAATGAAATATTCCATTAGAGGTACAATATGTATTTTTAAATAAAATTAAATAGAATGGCTTATTATATATAGTTTTAAAAAATAGGATTTTTTTTTTTCCGGATGAAAGATGAAACGTGAAAAATATAAAATAGTATGGCTTATTAATTTTAAAAACAGGAAATTTAATGTTGAATTATTAAACTTAGGAAATATTTAAGTGATTGAAAATACTTAAAATAAAAACTATTAATCAATAATATTTATGAATAAATTTATGTGTGTTGATGCATACGATATGAAGAAAAGATTAAAAAAATGGATTATAGATATCCATGTTTTGAATAAGGCCAAAATAAGATCAGAGGTTACAGGAATAATTAAAAAATTGGAACTACAAAATAAGAATAATATAAATCAAGAATAAAGACAGGCTATCAAATAAAATATATATATATATATATATATAAAGATATTATTATAACACCTTCAGACAAAGGAAGAAACACAGTAATCAAGAGCACAACAGATTACAACACTAAAATTGCCAATTAATTAAAGAAAATAATTTTATGAACATCTAAGATAAAATAAATGATATTTTGATCCAATATATATTCCTTTTTAATTGAAGATAGCTATGTATAGATATGTATAGATATAGTTTCTTCGGAGGTATAGGTAGCTAAAATATCTTTACCTTAAATCTCCACAATATTTTTCTGATTCCAGACCTTCACTTTCTTATATTTTCTACGTTCTAATCCTATCTAGCGACATGGCTATAGTTGTCTGGTCTGATTGATGGCCATACTATATTTGATTATGGAAACCGTTCACATAAGCAAGCATTTATAACCTCAGAATGTATAACAGCGCTCAGTATTATCTTTTAGTATAGGAAATACTGGTAACCATAGCCTGGAAGCTTTACATTATATTCCCTGATAGTTTCAGAACAACATTCAGCTAATAAAAGACTCGATCAATAGCTTCAAGTCAACACACAGCTTACCTTTGTCCACGCCATCAAAATTTGACTCGTGGCATTGGGTTTTTTCGACCATGTTTCAATTCCTACTTAGCTATGACCGTATATGCCTTTCTGATGTGGTCTAAGAATACTGTAGATATTATATAACAACGGATAAAGTTCAACAGCTTAAGGAAGTTTCTATAAAGTCTTTAGTGTCGACGTCAGCTTCGTGAGAGACCAATCAGGAAGAGCGTACGTGCAGTGTAATCAACATACCTCCCTGCCAAACCTCCAAATTAAACACCGCATAAACCTGAAACATATAAACAGAATTATTTATTAGAATTTCTCACACCGCCAAGTACGCTAGACCCCAATTTACCATTCTGACTGTAAGTGACAGTTCTTTATTACAACCAATTTAACTCTATCAGTCGAAAGAACTGAAGACTGTACAATTCAGATTCTAACAACGCTCGACGGACATGTGGTCTCATATTACAGTACTATCTAGCCACTATTCCCTATCCAGTGTTACATGATCCAGTGCTATCTAGCTACTATTCTGATCAACTAGGATATGTTACAGTACTTTTTAGCCACTATCCTCGACCCGTTGTTCCATATTCTAATAGATAGATTTTACTCTGTATAAAATGTGTGGACTATACACCCCTAGAAAGCATATACACAGAAATGAATATTAGATCAATTTATAGGCAGTAAAACTTCCTACCTCAACCAACCGTCTGTATTATTATTCAGAAATAGTTTCATCGATCACGGCTGGTTTAATCGAATTCGACATCGGAGCTATTCGCCAGAAATTGTATTCCTCGGGGATTGAGGTAACATGAACCGTTTGGAGGAGAAACTGACATTTGACCTTATAAATGATTCGAATTCAACTGTCTTTCTCTATGTATGAATGGTGTCTAATAATTCCAGGATTCTACTACTTCATCAAGAAAATTATTTGATTGGAATAATCGGGAAGTTACAATGTAAAAGAGCTTTCAAAATATATGATCAATTATATGAAATATTTTAGAGTTCTATAAAAAAAAATTCGTTTTTTTTAACTTTAGACTACATATAACTATAGTGGCAAATGAGAATTAAAGGTAATTGAAGCAGCAACTCAATAGCCCAGTATAGGGGACAGTTTATTTCAAAATATATGATCGACTAGACGAATGACCCGGCTTCGCCCGATAATTCTCCCGAGTGCAATTTCCTTCATACTGGAAGTACGTCAATAATAAATAGTAAAAGTGCCGTAGAATAGCAATACAGAAGTAACACATAAACCACAGGCAAAAAGTGTGTGTAATGGCAAAAATTGTTTATATTAGTGTTTAGGTATTTGATTTAATTATTTTTTTCGCAATCCATTTAGTTGTTTTAAAACCAATATAGTTTAAATAGATGGCAGCTTTCCCACCCAATCCCCGAGGTATGCGCTCCAGCGCATTAACCCTTGGAATTGCCTGAGTTGAGTGAGTGACTGCGATGGATTTGACTGCGATGCCCATCTTCTCAGTAAGAATAAGAAAAAATAGGTTTATAAAAAAGTTATCCAAAATACTGGCATGTAAATATTTTTCTGTAAAAAAATAAAAGAGTACATGGAAATTAGGCAAACATATGTATTTTCTAATGACTGCAACTGCATTTTAAACGATTTTTTAATAGATAAAAAAAAAACAAAGGCCAGACCAAAATTTGATACAAAATACGAAAGTCATTATTTACATACAGTAACGCTAATTTTGTGATTTTTTTTTTATTGCATTGTGTGCACTTACCGTAACTTAGTAATATAAATTTCCCTTTCAATACTCAATACCTTTGTAATAAAAAGTGACACTCGTATAAAAAGATATTTCAAAAAAGTATGCAAGTAACTTTAAAAAAAAAGCAGAACGCTCATTGGTTGCTCAATTGGCCTGGTGTTTTTACTTCGCCTTGTATTTATTCCGCGTAAAAAAAAATTCTTCAAATGAAAAAATAAATATCCATAAATACTAATCTAAATGTAGCCGAAATTTTCCTCAGGTTCATAAAAAGCGACATGTAAAATTTGGCACCAATTGGTTCAATAGTTTTTGAGTTTATCGCGAAACAGACAACAGACATTGACTCCTATATATAAGATTATATGAAATATTTTAGAGTTTTATTTAAGAAATTCTTTTTACTCTTATAACTTTAGACTACATATTACTTTAGTGGCAAATGAGATTTCAAAATAATTGACACAACACTTCAATACCCCAGAATAGGGGACAGCGAATCTCTTCTTGCTAAAAGTGAAAATCAGTTTAAATACAGGACGTTTAAACACGGACATAGCTATCGTCCGGTATTCAGGTGTTCAAGTGAATGTATCGCTATGAACCGAGTTTATAAAAATCCCATAAACCATTTTTATGGTATTTTGACTATATTTATTGAACTTATCGAGTGATTCACCTTACTTGCTATTTCTGAGTAGATGGCAGCTAAACGAATATAGTTTTAACACATTTTTATGATGAAAAAACTTAAGTGTGAAAATATTCTGAAATAAAAGAAATCAACGATTTGTTTTTTACTTAACAGACAGATGGTTCAGGCTATCAGAAACTTTTAGTTGCATGATAATTAGCTGCCTTTTTCTGAACATTCTAATTAGTATCATATTACACATTTATATAAATTAATTTTTATATAGAATACAATTACACCTATCCCCCGATTTACACGATACTTGTTTTACACGTTTTGGCTTTTACACGCTTTTTAAAATAAGTTATTTTTTGTTTTTGTTTTTATCGCACTATACTAATGGCTACTGTGATTGAACACATGCGCTGTGTACACATCTCACGAGGAATCCCGAGCTTATGTGCTGACTACATATTTTAACATGTCAATGCATTTTATTTCTGTGTACACCTATCCCCCGATTTACACCTTTTTTTCAGGAACGTATCTACCGTGTAAATCGGGGTATAGGTGTATTTAAAAATATTATATTTCTTATATGTTAAATCTCTTTCCAGAAGATCACCAATAAGAAATAAGCAAGGGCATATCTAAACTAAGGATCTTGTAACCCTTGATAAGATCCAGACGTCCTTTCAGTGAAAGCTATTATTAGTATATAGTGTTTTCATCACATCTTTGCATTTTTTATGTTTTATAAACCATTATTGTTAATCTTCTATTGTAAGTTTTATATAATGATTTAACAATTTATTTTAGTATACTTCAATTAATTATTTATGTTTGTTTTTCACCAATGAGCATTCGGCCCTCAACTATTCCAAAATAAAATTAAAGAGAGAGATGAAAAAAATCCCTAGAAACATATCTTCCTTTATTAAGATTGTATTGGTATACAATTTGAGAAAAGGCGGTTTCGCTATGATTTATATAACACTCATTTTTATATTCATTATTATAATTAAAATATTAGGTAGATTAGATAAGTTTCTTTTTATGTTTTTAACTTAATATTTTTATATGCGAAATGAACACTGAGAGAAGAATTACAAAAACAATAACAAGACTCAAAACGAAACACTTCAAAGGAAAGACAATACATCCAAGCTGGCACATGAACCTACAGGACATGTAATAATTGACCTGGTGTGGAACTAACACCTACCTACATATTTTAATGCAATGGCCGCAGCCTTGCAGAAAATTGACATGGACCCAGAGGAGCAGCTTCACACACCCAAGATAGAGAACATTGCGACTGCTGTGATAGAGATGCATGGGGACCTCTGAGGTTCATCATTGGACACGACAACAACAACACTACCGTATATACACCCAACATAGAGTACATTGCGATTGCTGTGATAGAGATGCACGGAAACATCTGAGGCTCTTCATTGGACACGACAACAACAACACTACCGTATATACACCCAACATAGAGTACATTGCGATTGCTGTGATAGAGATGCACGGAAACATCTGAGGCTCTTCATTGGACACGACAACAACAACACTACCGTATATACACCCAACATAGAGGACATTGCGATTGCTGTGATAGAGATGCACGGAAACATCTGAGGCTCTTCATTGGACACGACAACAACAACACTACCGTATATACACCCAACATAGAGTACATTGCTGCTGTGATAGAGATGCACGGATACATCTGAGGCTCTTCATTGGACACTACAACAACAACACTACAGTATATATTCACCAAAGATTGTGGACGTTGCGACTGCTGTGATAGATATGTATGGAGACATCTGAGGCTCTTCATTGGACACTACAACAACAACACTACAGTATATATTCACCAAAGATTGTGGACATTGCGACTGCTGTGATAGAGATGTATGGATACATCTGAGGATCTTCATTGGACACGACAACAACATCCTTAATATTGATACAATGGATTAATATATTATAAAAAGATCCATCACATATATATATATACATATATATGTATATATATAAATTAGCGATTCAACCTGAAAGATACTAAGCTTTTATGCCCATTTAGTTATGTGTGTGTGAGTAGTTCTGCCAGTGAATTTCAATTTCCCAAAACCTCACATTCCTGCAACAGGTACTAGAGAAACCGAACAAATTACCTTTTGTCCGGCTCCTGTAGAATTATGAAGCAGAAGATTATTTAAAGTGACGCCCGTTGGCGCAATTTTTCAAACAAACTATCTACCGTGAATTGCCCCGGGCCACGGTCATTTATAACCTTCTGTGATGAGAAATTAAGGCAGCCATTTCTCTCTCCTTTTGATAGTCTAGCCGTCGAATTCTCTCCATTCTTTTCAAATTCTCATTTGACTTGAATTTTATGACATACATATTTTTGTATTTCAATTATTTGTTAAATTTATATCAATAATATATGATGAGATGGTAAAATTGAAGGATATTTAAAAACTGAAATATATTTTATAATGTTATTACAATATGTAATGCACACATGCCGAATTATTGTGATAGCAGATTTTTTTTAAATGTTTGTATGTATTAACTACTTATATAAGTGGTTGTCGTGTCCAAAGAAGAGCCTCAGATATCCCCGTGCATCTCTATCACAGCAGTCGCAATGGTCTCTATCTTGGGTGTATATACTGTGGTGTTATTGTTGTCGTGTCCAATGAAGAGCCTCAGGTATCCCCGTATATCTCTATCACAGCAGTCACAATGTCCTCTATTTTGGGCGTGTATATTGTAGTGTTGTTGTTATCGTGCCCAATGAAGAGTCTCAGATGTCCCCGTGCATCTCTGTAACAGCAGTCGCAATGTGCACTATCTACTTTTACAAGTAAATATAGAGTTAAACAGACCTTTAAAATTATAAATATTGTAACATGGTATTTATTAATTTTATTTATGTAACATAGTATTTATTAATATTATTATTTTTTTATTAACAGAGTGGTCATTTTTATTTTTATATCTTGCGACTCTGTAAATTTCCCTCGTGGCTTATCTTTTGTTTACCTTTCATAGTTTGTCCTTCCCTGAAATAAATTTTGTTTCCTCCTGAAGTTTTTGTTTTCCCTAATTTTCCACGTGGCATTTTGGTGGAGATGCTGGGTAGGTTAGGGAAGACAAACTGAAGATCGCCGAGAAGAATTTGAAGCCATTGGTGCTGTAATCCACATTTTTAGAGACTGGCTCCAGGATTCCACCGCCGTGTCAAAGCCAAGACATCCTTCAAAGATGACGATGTCCCTATAGACGACGATACGACGACAAAGCCGCTCTTCACGCCGCAAGAAAATGGACGCAAAGTTCCAAGATTTCGATGGAATCCTTGGCAGAAGCACGTCAAATCCACGTCAGTATCTACAATAATTGCTAGCTGTGGGTCACAGCTCCCATAGGGAAGAAGCTATGTAACATGGTATTTATTAATTTTATTTATGTAACATAGTATTTATTAATATTATTATTTTTTTAATAACAGAGTGGTCATTTTTATTTTTATATCTTGCGACTCTGTAAATTTCCCTCGTGGCTTATCTTTTGTTTAAATTTCATAGTTTGTCCTTCCCTGAAATAAATTTTGTTTCCTCCTGAAGTTTTTGTCTTCCCTAATTTTCCACGTGGCAATATTTTCATGATAATTATCTTAATAACAATCTAAAATGTTAGTTTTTTTACATCGATTTCGTTCTCTGTTACATGCTTATTTCTAATAGCTCTCGTTATTTATTACCGAGGACTGTTTAATATTTGTCTGAATAAAATATATAATCTAACTTGAAAGATTTTGTATATAAAATTTTAAAAATGTGAGAAACATATAATTCATAAAGTGAAGAAATTGTATTAAAGTGTGAAATTTTACTGACAAAAGGTGGATGAAATTTTTAAAATAGGCATATCCTTATCGTGAAACTAAAAGTTGCTGATTGGCTTGCGCCATCTGTCTAAATAAAAATGAACTAATCGTTTAGTTTTAATTATTCCAGAATTGCCTCAATACTATATTTTGATTAATCAAAAATTGGTATATGACCAATTCTGGAATAATTTAAAATCAACAATTAGTTTATATTTATTCAGAGAGATGGGAAATCAAGCCATCGCTAACTTTTAGCTACACGTTCAGAAGATGTCTTTTTTCATAAATTATAATGTTAATGACTTTCACAATTTTACCGTATACAGAGGGTTTTCACACTTATAGGAAACAAGTTTTATTTTTCATAAAATATTAAAAATTAACAACATATTTGAAAATTTTCAAATGTTCCATTTGAAAACCTTTTTGCTTATTTACAGAACGGCACCTGATTTTCCACGATAGCAGACACTTTCTGATCATGGTCATACTCAAAAGATCCCATTCTTCCTTTACCACTTTCCAAAGCTAATCTTACCTATTTGGACATAATTAAAATATGCAAACAAGATGATATCAACATTTCTAAAAAAGGTATTTATAATATTATTCACCACAAAAATATCAAGTTTTTATTCAAAGCACCTACGGAGAAATGGACAAAAGATTATCACCCTATATCTGTGAGAACTCCTGCAACTGTCAAAAAAGTGAAAAATATATTACAAAAGAAAATCCTATGCCACAAAGAGATATAGCCAAATTAATAGGAACATCAGTGTCAACAATAAATAAAATAATAAATGAAGATTTAGGCCTAAAAGCTACAAAAAACATGCGGTTCACAAATTGTTTCAGAGCCATATTCGTCAGCGACACACTATCAGCAGATATTTTTATGAAAATTTCTTGGCTGCTGATAGATGGAAATTTATTGTTGCATATGCCGAAGCATGGGTATATTTAACCGATTGCGAGAGAAAAAGTGCCGAAAGTTACCTCAAAGGATTTGAGGTGGCATGCGGTATATCATATGAAGGAAAATTAAAAATAAGAATAGTTGAAAGAAATGCCAAAATAAACTCGGAGTACTATCAAAACAACATTTTAGAACCTATATTTTTAAATGATATTCCCTCTATCTATGGAAAACAGAGCAAAAAGTCTGGTTTCACCATGATAACGCCACAAGTCATACCTCATCTTCATCCCAAGCTTATTTGGAAGATCTAAGGCGAAGAACAGAAATAAACACTATTCCAAAGAACAGAACCCCTGTAAAATCTCCTGATTTAGCCCCGATGGATTTTCGCATTTTTGGATGCCTTAAAAGAGCACTTGGAAAGAGACACCCTAGGACAATTGAAGGTCTCTGGAAAGTGGTAAAGGTAGAATGGGATCTTTTGAGTATGACCATGATCAGAAAGTGTCTGCTATCGTGGAAAATCAGGTGCCGTTCTGTAAATAAACAAAAAGGCTTTCAAATAGAAAATTTGAAAATTTTCAAATATGGTGTTAATTTTTAATATTTTATAATAAAACTTGTTTCCTATAAGTGTGAACACCCTCTGTATTTAACTTTACTATATATGTGTGGTACCCGAGAGGGTCAATCCTGTAGACTCTCACTCCTGTGGTAACCGAGAGGGACAGTCAGGGTGTGGAGAAGCTTTTCAATACTACTCTGCACCTTGGTAGACATTTAATAGTTCTCATAGAGTACAGGCAGTCGTGGTCGAGGCAGAATGGAAGACATGGGAATTTCAACACAATAAACGAAGGGACAGAGTTGTACTAGGAAAGTTCCGTGAACAGAAAAGGTTGAGCTAGAAGCAAAAGATGGAGAAGGTTGAGAATATGAAGATCTCATAAATTTCTATGGCGACATGCTGGAATCTTAAAACAACTAACAAGGGCTTCCGCGGACTGAGAAGTGGCAATGTATTTCTGGCTTTGCTGGGGTTTATATATCCTGCCGAAGAGAAAGTACCGGGCCTTCATCGGATGTAATAAGGGCGTGGATCATGTAAGAAAGGTCATTGTACTATCTTAACGACTTTCTGGAAACTTCCTTCATTTTTAAGCCTAGTTCTTACATGTTGTTGGACTTCTGTATCCCAATCTCTGCTATTTAGCTCAACTCTTCTTTTATTACACAGTTTTATTTTATTACCCTCAGTTTTTTCAGAGTACATTGGTGCAATGGTTCATGCCAATCATGCGTATAATTATTTACAGATGTTTTTCTATTATACAACATGACAATCTTGTTATATTCACCAATATGGGGTTGTTGGTTCAAATTACCATATACATATATATAGAAGAACTCCCTATAGAAGATTCAATGCCCGACAGCCATCCCATTATAGTACGCCACGGTACTACTCAAAGGTCAATCAGACGATCCTGCCATCCTCAACAGACAATCATTGTAATGACAATCCCTGGATTCCCCATCGTTATCTTATGTATATTATATTTCCAATAAAGTTAAACTCCCACATAGATCCACTTCCAAATCAAAACGTCAGAAAACCAACAAACCTATCAACGTTCAACCACTTTCCTGCAGACATTTCGAGTCTCAATTAACGGCCATATCCCTCCCGGATCTATAGAGCTGTTCCTACCTTCAACACCACAAATCAAAACGACCTTTAACCTCCTAATTGACCTGAGAAGGCTTTCTTAAAACACTACAACTTTCTAATACCACATACAACCATATATTTTGAAATTTGTCTTTCATTTATAAACATGCACAAAATTATTCATGTACATAACCTAATTGCCCCTTCACACAATTAAGACAAAGCACCAAAATACATTCCCACGCTAGTTACCTAACTTGTCAGCGGTCACCAAATCCTTAAAATCCGGGCAGTCATTAATATCACCTCCTCCCCAGCCTGATAATTGTCTGTTAAATGATTCCTTCAATTTTATTAGTCTTAAATCTTCCCACACTGCCTCTTCCTGGCAATAAAGTTTTATTCCCTATTTACTCTTTTACCCCACTTGTGATTTAATTTAAGCTAACTTTCGCAATGAATTCAAAACATTCATTTACATATCTCTATACTAACCTCTTTTGCTCTTAATTGCATGATTTCATACTCAATTTCACATATCCTAAAATATCAGTGACACTATTCATAATCCCAACCCAGCAACAGGTTAGAGTATAAAAACTTTGAATACACATGCACCATAAACAATCTAACAAGTTTTTAACATAGTCATCTGCTATATACAGTTTCATTCAAATTTATAGTTACTCAATTTGTCACATCACACGGATAATTCCAGCGCTACTTACATTGAAGAGGTCTAACAGAAATACCAAATTCTTCCTGCAGACAAATTTAACAAACTGCTCTTCACCTTATCTATGACTCTCCGAACTTTTCAGAAGTAAAATATCGATTGGTCCCAGATCTAAATGATTTAATTCTCTCATATCTCAACCAATTTGTTTATATGAATATTATGAATGCTGTCCATTAATACATGTAAATATGTATATATTTAATTCCTAGTTTTAATTTGTTTATGATTTTTGGTTAGTTTCTTCAGTAAATAGCGCAAATATTTCAATATCGCATGCCTTGTTGATTAATAAATTGAAAAATAAAATCCATTCATTTTTATTTTCGTAAGTACTTCTGTACTGGAATTGAGTGACGCCCAAATCTACCTAAGTTAAACTAATCAACTGGCGTCAATTTTGAGCATACATTACAACACAACACACAGTTGAAATCTCAGAATAATATTCTTCAACCTTCAACTTACGTCACCTAAACATATATCTGGTTAAACTCATCTTTTCCACCGTCTATAGTTGCTACACATAAGCCGTCGCGCCACATTCTATCATCCCTTTTTTTCTACAATTCCATACAAACACAACTATCTTTAGTTAACTACGGCCGCCATATCGGCTTCCCCATTCACCACAGTTATTGTATCACCATGCAACTTCGCCAACATTACATAAGACCATCCTTCCATGTGCATCACCGACACCTATACATCGATTTCCATCTGTGTATCCTTAAATTTTGCCTGGCTTAAACAAAAACTGTTTTATTTTATACATTCTCTACCTTCATATTTATAAATTTTGGGAAATTTTGAATATCATATTAATTTTCTTCTTTTATAGATATTTTCCACTTTCCGGAATATAATTTAGTATTTTTATTATTCGCCTTCTTTCAAATAGGCTTTCAGGACACAAGTTTTAATCTTTATATAAAATAAAGTGTATATGAACAATAAAAAAAATCTGATCACTTTTATTTTAATTATTAAGGTTTATAAACAATTACACTTGATTATAAATTATTCCATCATTTTTATTAGTATTTATTTTAAATATCGAATATTTTTATTTCAAATTCAATATTAAAATTTGATTTTTAAAAATGCATCGACACCCTTTACCTCCACCTTCTCACTACATCACAGCTTTACCTTCCCAAGAGAGATCGTTACTATCCGATAAATTTTTTAATTTCTCACATTGATTCAATCTCAACTACACACTCTTCTTCGCTGTAACCTTCCCAAAAGTCGAACTTAAGCAGCCAGTTTGATTGTTTCAATTTGTTTATATACGGCCCGGTTCGAGCTCAACGCCAACTCTTTTCTTTTTCTTTTTTTTTTTTTTTAAATATTCACACTCGGTCACTTTTCCTTCTTTAAATTTTTCCATCACTCTCACCGTGGCCCAATCATTACCTTTTTAAGACGAAAGAAGGATCCTCTTTCTTACTCTCTGCGTTTCTTTTTGAACATGGTTATCATTTTAAAAAGACAAAGGTCACCTCTCCCGTCAAAAAAGACGTCAAAGCTAGACGCCTCTTTGGCAGATTTTCAATATTTCATTATATTCCCTGTGGATCTCATGGAATAAAATTCGTCCCAAGCTGACAAGGGCCATTAGCCCGAAACCATGGTCTCTAGGTAGACGCTTTTGAGAGTTTAAAGCTGGTGTTGTGGCTTTTGTCAACGACCCGAGGCCGCTATCTTGCGGCGACGGTCAATAGATGGCGTCTAGCTATCAACAACTGTTGGAAATATATCATTTTTATTTTTGATTCGGGAAAACGGCTCTAGATGGCGGGCATCACGGGATGCGCCACAGAGTGAATCCTCAGAGTCCGTCCACGTGACCCTTTATACGACTATAAAAGTCGCGGCGAGAAAGAGGCCGGAGGTAGAACAAGAGAGAACAGGGCATAGGCGCGCGCAGAGGAGAAGGTATCAGATCAGAGTTAGGTGTGTGACTGAAGGTGGATCAAGTATAAAGTTAAAGTTTAAAGAAGTAAAGTTGAAGATAAAGTCAAAGTAGTCTAGGAAGTTAAATAATTCAAAGAACTTAAGGAAGATAAAGGTAAATTTAAAGAATTCTAAGAAGTTGAAGATAAATTTAAAGAAATATAAGAAGTTGAAGATAAATTTAAAGAAATCTAGGAAGTTAAAGAATTCAAAGAACTTAAGGAAGTTTAAAGAATTCAAAGAAAGTGAAGATAAATTTAAAGAAATCTAGGAAGTTAAAGAATTCAAAGAACTCAAGGAAGTTGAAGATAAATTTAAAGAAATCTAGGATGTTAAAGAAGTCTGAGAAGTTGAAGATAAATTAATGTAGAGAAGTAAAGGCTAAAGCTGGAGAAGATAAAATTAGAGAAGTTGGAATTGAATGTATATATGTAAATAAGACCTTATTAAGAATCAGGTGTTTGCAGATAGGCAAATAAAAAGTTATATTTTATAGCGACTTGAGCTATTTTGCATTTTCCTCGGGTTAACGCAAACACGGCCTGGTGAACCACGCGGTTTTACACACCGCCTTTCACTTTTATTAACAACATTACTGGTGAGCCGTACGTGATTGGCTTGGTGGTAAGATGGAGGAAGTGAACGAAAGACGAGGAGCTGCAAGAGGTATATTTACCGAACAAGTTAATTATTTATATGCAGAATTGAAGAAGGCTTGCATTGATAAAAATAAGGTTTATGCAAAGTTTGATCAGCTTGAATGTTTGCATGATGAGCTTGTAGCTTTGAATGAGCAGTACCAGTTAATATTGTTATCCCAAAAAGAAATTTCTGATGAAGAAATTGATAGAAAATTCGAGAATTGTGAAATATATATACAGGAAAGGTACATCATAGAGTATAAAATTAGCGTATTGCGTAAGCAGGAAAAATATGCTCTTTCAACTAATAGTAAAAATGAAGTTGATTCTAAAGAAAATATTATTAAAGATAAAGAAGAAGCGAATGATACAGCTGATCGTAAAACTGAAAATGAGAAGGCCAAATATACTTTAACTAAAGATGATGAAACTGAATTGATTGATGATACTGAGGAAAGAGTTGTCAAAGTTCCAGCATCGAGGAAATTGGAGGAAGCAAGACCAACTGGAGATATGGAATCTAAAATAAAGGAGAATTATAAAGAAACAGAATCCCAAGATTTGAAAACCATAAATAAATCTGATTATGCAGAGAATAAGGACGATAAATACAACGAGGGAAAAAATCATGATGGAAATGAGCGAAAAATATAGATGAAGAACATTGTACAGAGTCAAAGAACTTGGAAGAAGAGAAAAAGTTGGATGTGGAACAAGGAATGGATTCAAAGAGCACAGAAGAAGTGAAGCAGCTAGATGCAGAACTAAGAAGGTACTGATTCAAAGGTAGAAGGAAAAATTACTGATCCAAAAGATTGGTTGAATGAAGGGTTTATCGAAAGAGTTAATGAAGGTCCACCTTAAGTAAAAGGATACTGTTTTCCTCATCGCCCTGTATTTAGGAGTGAATCCAAGGCGACGCCTGTACGGCCAGTATTTGACGCATCCTGTCGAGGACACAACGGACTCTCCTTGAATCAGTATTTAGAAAGGAGACCCAATCTACTGAAAAGAATCCCTGTAATAAGGATAGAATTTCGGGAAAATAAGTTTGGAGTCTTGGCAGACATAAGAAAATATTTCGAAATGATAGCCATTAAGGAGAATGATCGAGACTACCTCAGATTTCTTTGGAGGAAGAGAATTGATAACTGATGGCTTTTGGGCATAAAAGAATTGTTCTCGACCTAAATTGTGGTCAAGTTTTGCTGAATGCCATGATTGAGATTTATTACCTTTTTTTTTTGTTTTTGTATTCCCATACAAAAAGGTGGTAGTATGTTGGAAATATATAATTTTTATTTTTGATTCGGGAAAACGGCTCTAGATGGCGGGCATCACGGGATGCGCCACAGAGTGAATCCTCAGAGTCCGTCCACGTGACCCTTTATACGACTATAAAAGTCGCGGCGAGAAAGAGGCCGGAGGTAGAACAAGAGAGAACAGGGCATAGGCGCGCGCAGAGGAGAAGGTATCAGATCGGAGTTAGGTGTGTGACTGAAGGTGGATCAAGTATAAAGTTAAAGTTTAAAGAAGTAAAGTTGAAGATAAAGTCAAAGTAGTCTAGGAAGTTAAAGAATTCAAAGAACTTAAGGAAGTTAAAGGTAAATTTAAATAATTCTAAGAAGTTGAAGATAAATTTAAAGAAATATAAGAAGTTGAAGATAAATTTAAATAAATCTAGGAAGTTAAAGAATTCAAAGAACTTAAGGAAGTTAAAGATTTCAAAGAACTTAAGGAAGTTAAAGAATTCAAAGAAGTTGAAGATAAATTTAAAGAAATCTAGGAAGTTAAAGAATTCAAAGAACTCAGGGAAATTGAAGATAAATTTAAAGAAATCTAGGAAGTTAAAGAAGTCTGAGAAGTTGAAGATAAATCAATGTAGAGAAGTAAAGGCTAAAGCTGGAGAATATAAAATTAGGGAAGTTGGAATTGAATGTATAAATGTAAATAAGACCTTATTAAGAATCAGGTGTTTGCAGATAGGAAAATAAAAAGTTATATTTTATAGCGACTTGAGCTATTTTGCATTTTCCTCGGGTTAACGCAAACACGGCCTGGTGAACCACTCCGTTTTACACACCGCCTTTCACTTTTATTAACAACAACATATTTTTTTACGGGAGAGGTAACCTTTATCTTTTTAGATCAATATCTTCTTGGCAAAATGTCCATCTATATTATTATCATTCGCTCATAAATTTATGATGTATTCTAGCCTGGAAATCGGCCCTTGATACTTCACCTACTCAAACACCTTTCTGATAAATTTGACTGATTCCATAATCCTTCTTGTAAAATGTAAAGAAATCAAAGCCGACCTTATATTATAACGAGGGCGATAGCCCGAAACCATGGTATACAAGTCTGAATTAGTTAAAAATGGTATTGTAACTTATTCCTTAACTACACTGATGAACCTTTTTTTACTAGGGGGATTCACTTAATGCATCGTTCTGATGCATAATCAAAGGGAAAGGTGGCTCTTTTTTGGCATATATTGGATCAGAATATTGTCGCGCGTGACCCGTCACCGGTTCTTCGCGACTACGCCGCTTTCTCCGTCGTGGATCGCCTACCGAGGCTCCGTTGCTCTCCTCTGCAGACCACCCAAAGACCTTCTGAGAAACACCACTCAGGTGGATCTCCTTTCCCTCTGGCAGTATCTCTCGGCCTTACCACTGGTGGGGGGACACGAGAGGCTTAACAGAAGAGTAGCGACTGAGGTATTGGCAAGAGAGTCATAACAACAACCAGCAACAAGACTTCTAACACTCCTCCTCTTTATTTTCATCTTTAAGGACCACAGCAGTCGGTATTTTCCCACACTAGTCGCAGACCAGAAATGGGCCAAAGCGCCATCTATTGAAGGAAGGTTTAGGTGTTTTGAAAGCTCATATACGGGACAATATCATGTATTTTACCAATATTTCAGTTGGCTGAACGCCATCCATTATAAAGTATTATAATAAAGTAATGTGTGTTAACAACAAAATCATCGCCACATAACGTCAATATATATATAAATATATGTATCAAAAAGAATAAAAAGAGGCACCTCTTCCTTCAATTATGCCTATATAAAGAGAATAAAAGTCTTTAGGTCTTGTAGAAGGATCAAATCTCAAAGCTTTGCTCAATTTTTTATGCACATCAAAGAGACGTAATGTGTATGTTGTAAGAATTTAAAAATATTATACAAACTCTCTTTTTTTTCTCTATAGATATATTTTTCATATATAAAGATGTGCATCAACTCGAAAAAAACACAGATATTCTTATATATTTTATCCACGAGAACATGTTTGAACAGTCAATAATGTAAGTTCGTGAGTTGGACGCAAAAACTACGGAAGAAGTAAAGATTGAAAATACTTCCATCTCCGTTCTGCCTAATTGCAAAACTAACAAGAAATTACAAAACCTTTCACACCACACTCGCTAATTGGGTTAACACAGATTACCATTAATTAGCATCATTAACAACTAATTATATTCTTTTCAATTTTTTCTACATTAGCAATTCCCGGAAACTATATTTTTCTCAGTGAGAAATTTTTGAAGTTTTTTTTTGTGTTTAATAAAAAGTTTAAAATTAGTTTATACATGGATTTTTTCCATAGAGATAGTGAAATAAAATAGCTGTGTTTGGATGTGTGAACATCACTTACACACCTTCAAAATAACACTTCGAGTCTTTAATAAAGTACGGTCATACCCTATACGGAGTTCAAGAATCGTGGCACGTATTTACCCTGTTATAAGCAATATTTTTAACTGCATAATAATGACACTTTTAGTATATGTCACATATCTTCCAATTAGTTAGACCCGATACCTTATAAGATCCTACCCTTCTATTAAAATGTACAATGTTTCTATTTACGATCCCCCATATTTTGTATATAAACTATTTGTATTTAAACCCCATTTGTAATTAAACTTGAAATGGGGATGTCAAAATAAAGATCCAAAGAGTAGTCGGTCAGCTGGTGGTAGCTGGGGACAGAGAAGGAAAATGTCAAATCCCAGATGGGGGGCCCCCTCCAGGGACCTTTTATAGACGACCCCGGTAAACAGGACAGGTTTTAGCAGGGGGTCGGGAGATTTTCTAGAGTTTTCGATCGACAGTCCGCTTCTGTCTCTCTCGGTCTCTCTCTCCATGTCTAGGTGATAGGCATCCAAGTTTGTGTCATGGCCTCTACCTCTGTCCCGTGGGCTGTCCCCGATCACTCTCAGTGATAACATCTAGCCCTGCCTCTGCTTCTTGTTGTCCGCGTGTGGGAAGATCATCAACACTCGCCTCACGTACACGACTGCCAGCTTATCCATACGTCGGCGGGATCATTTGCAACAATATTACATATATGTGGTGATTTGTCAACCAGTTATGGTGATTGTGTGATAAGTGGTAAGGACACACAGGAGACAAAAACCCGTGAGGAAAAGACTGTGTAGAAAAGATTCAAGGTCCGAGGACAACCCTTAGAACAACTGATGAAGAGAACATCTCCGTATGAACTCTCCCTTGATCATCACATCCAGCCGCTTTTGAGCCGTTTTCAGTCAGATAAATCCTCAAGGGGAGAGTGAGTCTTGACACTTGTTTACCAAGGGGGTTGTTTTTTTTTAACCCGGCTATCTTCCCTCTTTCTTTGTACTCCCACACAGGCCATTTTATTAATATTTTTCCGAATATTATAATATATATATTCTAATTACACCCCTTTTTTCTATTATATCGATACCAATCCTTCTTTATCTACTTTTCTATTCATTCTTCATGAAGTACACTTATGGACAAAACTTAAGGAAGTTGTGCCATTAAGCATGTATATCAGGATTCAGACAATAGCTCTGAAAGATATTACAGTGACCTTTATGGTCTGGAAAAATTGCCTCTGTTTTCTTCAAATTCTCTCTTTTACAATATCCTGCGTTAGCCTATTCTTATATAAAATCTAATAACTCAAATTGCTCTTACCTACGAAATTTTTTTTTTTTTTAATTTAGTCAATATCATTTTCCACTGTCCTGAATTTATATAATCTGAAAGGAACATTTCTATGAATTCAAGTACATACTTTGTTGAGGTTGTGCTGTGAACCCGCTGAGGTTTAGCCAAATAATAATGGATATATAAGGAATGAAGACATTAAGACGCGAATGTTTCTTTTGACAAATAATCAAACTCCTACTGTCCTTACTTCGATGAAAACATATTGGCAGGGCTTGGCTCATTAGTGGTGAAGTTTTATTTATTCGTGAAAAGAGGCATTCGCGTCTTAATATCGAATGAAGATATTAACGAATGGAAATTCGTTAAATATAGATGGCGCTTCATTGTTTTGTATTAATAATGGATATAAGAAGGTCGGTGGGGAACGGTGGTCTATACCATTGGTTTTCAACCGCGCGATCCGGGATCGAATCCCGCTTTGGGCACTTTTTTTTCTAATTAATAAAATTCACCCATGCCCCCCGATTCTTGCAAAAGTCCAACTTGACCAGCGAGTGCAATTAACCAAAGGGCACTCTGAAACATTTGTAAGTGCAAATTCGAACTGCTTTTCACATGTGTAGACATGTGGTACACTTAGAGAAAAAGCAGTCGCTAACTACCACCATGATTATCGTGGCCTGTACGACATGTATTAGAGATTATATCAAAAAAATAATAATGGATATTGTAGATCAATATTAAAAATAAAATCTTAATACACAAATATTAATAATTAAATATAAGGTGAATACTAATACAAAAGTGACTCGAAGACTTTTGAAATAAAGAAAGCTCTCAATACTATAAAGCTATGAGGTAGTCGCCTAGATGAGATTGTAAAACATGTTTTGTTATTGATTGACATATATGACAATATCTCGATAAACCTTTTTCAAATTCAGCTTAAAATTTATAGGCATTTCGACCTTTATCTGATGATCCATGTTCGTTATTTAAAACAATATTTTTTTGAATAATTCTATATTAAGGTCATTAGTAGCAGTGCTGGGAGAGCTTCCATAGTAGTTATATACTATATCGCGTATTGTATTTAAAATGAAGATACCACAGCATATATCAATATAACGTATACTATAAGAATTGAGCCATTACTACTTATATCAATGGTAACCACCATATAAACATGTTTGATGATAAGGAAGAACATTACTAATCACAATAATACGATGTGATAATAATAATATACAACACTTGTCAAACCTCCCAATGCTCACACGTTCGAAGGACTGATTGTTTCCCCTTTTCAAGAATTTTACAAATCACTAATTACTTCGATGAAGCATAATTATTTTTTATCTTATGTAACGCATAGATTGCGCACTATATTTTTCAACATGTATATGTCGTATTATATTTGTTGTACATATTAATGTTGTACATAGGAATGTTCTACATAGAAACACCAAGAAACTCAAATATTTATGTAACTTCAAAATGGCGTTCAATAAAATCTACCACCGGAAAGGACGGGTGTGTCATCCAGTAAGGTCGAATAACAGGCCATTGATAAGACAAATCAACTCAGAGAAGATGTGGTCCGCAAAAGGTCCGCCCTCTCTGACATCATCATTAGCATATAAGCTGGATTCCTTATTGAGCCTACAGGAAGGAGAACAGTATAGACAGCAGCCAGGTCTCCAGATTAATCAGCGAGTTCACCAAAGTCCCTGGGTGCTGCCCCCTCTAAACCGAGCTAACCATGTTCCTATGTATGTGGTCTTCCTTTATATTCAGGATAGTACGCTGGCCCATGACTACATGTTGAATGAGGAGCCCGCTGTGACGTGTTGACGGCTCACACGCGTTACAACATATTTTCATATATGGGTTAAGTGACCGTCATCACTTCCATGAAAAGTGTTCCAATTTTTATAGAGCCTCCACAAGACATACATCGTAACAGTTCTACTTATTTCACATTACCTGCCATTTGGAATAGAAATGATATTTTTACCATAGAATATCGTGTTCAATAGTTTATAGTTCAAGGCACTTTTTACATTCACGCTTTTTGAAAAATTACACTCATGGAAAATTAAGGAAATGTATATTTTAGCATGTATAATGGAATTCAAATAAAAACTCTGAAACATATTTGATTCACAGTGATATTTATTAAAGACACTCTAGATAACCGAGTATAAATAAAATTGCCTCTGTCTCCTTAAAAAAAAAAAGAAAAAGATAACCGGCGGCATTAAAGACTTTCTACTTTCTTAAGTTTTGTCCATGAGTGTAGTTCTTAATTTTAAAAATGCTGAAAAATAATTTCTAAAAATATTTGCAATAGAGTATGAATATATTCAAATAATTAAAAAGGTACTTGAATGTAAATTCTAAGGTTTGTTGACTACACAATGAAACCTATAGAGTAATGTGCGAGCCTTGCAATGATAGAATCGGAATTTCTGAAAAATATATATAATATAAGAAATTGATATTTTTGGCAATATGTTTGTATGATATGTATTATCAAATATTATCTCACATTAATTTCTGATATCATAAAATTATTATATGATAGAGCTTGGCTAACCGGTGGTGAACCCTCTTAACCATCATAAAAGGTTCCCAACTGATGAGCCAAGCTTCCTATCTCTCTAACAATAATTTCTCATTTCACTAAGGTCTGTAGATAGAATAATATTTACCTATTTAATCGATGGATGCCAATTGAATCTATAATTTATATAATATCACAACTGATATGATAACCATTATAATATATCTTGAATATAGAAGTTGCGCCAGGCCCGCATTTATATCTCTCAAAAATAAAAGACACTCCGGCCAGAAAAGGTTTTTATTTTATCGGGGTTTCGACAAAATAACCTTTGTCCTCGTCAGTATAAAATACAAATTAAAGCATTTTTAAAACGCGGTTTATAAACGTATATAATATACATATATCAGATACATCAATAATGCCATGATAAATGCCTTAAACCTTTTTTTTCCTGACGAAGACAAAACTGTTTTATCGAATCGTCGAGAAATTAGAAACCTTTTCTAGCGAAGTATTTATTTTTATTTTCAAACTCTATAATATTGTGGCGAAGAAATTATTTATTATTTTATTTAATAAAATCAATGAAATTATTTAACACAGATTATCATTCTGTATTTGTGAAATCATCATACATTTTTTATAGCTTTATTGTTCTCTAACTGTATATTGTGCTCGGTATTTGTTGCTCTGCGCTCCAGGACCCTGGGTATAAATATATCTCTGTATATTGTTTTTTTTTTCGGTTTGTTTGATAATTGTTGACTAGTCGTACTGACGCCATCAGTAAATACTCTCATATCTTAAGATATTCCAAGACTTGATTTCTACACTACAATATAATCCTAAAAATATAACTATAAAACTACAAATGAAGAGGTCAATATATTTTGACAACGATGAAGCTTTGAAGGAGGCGTTTTAAAATTCCAAGCCATCACAAGGTGGTGCTGAAGCATGCCGTCAACTAAGCCGTTTACTGGAGGTTTAAAAGCTAATGGAAGGACGGGGGCTAACGATGATGACATAATGGAATTAGACTCAAGCTGTGACAAACTCGGCGAGACAGCTTACCGAGACACTTTGACACGGTCATTGTCTCATGGGATTTCTTTTATATATATCATTTTGTTTTCAAATGACAAAGTTGCAAAAAAATTATTCCAAATATTAAATTTTGAAATGACTTAAAAGAGAGAGAGAGAGGACTCTTAATTTAATTAAACTTAAAAGCTATATTCAAACTTTGCTTCTATCATCACCTTTTCAACATGGCTATGTGAAAGTAACATTAAAATTTCTATTTCGTAATTTTAAAGTGTGATAGAAATAGAATTTACATATGAGACTTGGTCTGATAGAAAGTTATTTCTAATTCATTTTTAAATATTGTTGTTAAAATATAAAAAAGATGCTTATATAGCTGTAAATTTGAACCTTATTAAGCTTATGGAGAGAAAGATTATACATGCTCTCTATCTCTATAGTATTAACGATTTTAACTATACATTATAAAAATATTTCATATATATATGATGGTTCAATTTTCATAATTAATATAAGTATATATACATCATAATATTCGGAAATATATCAATAAAATGGCCTGTTTGGGAGTACAGAAAAGAGGGAAGATAGCCGTGTTAAAAAACAAGCGCCTTGGTAAACAAGTGTCAAGTCTTCATTCTCCCCTAGGGGATTTATCTTACTCAAATCGGGTTAAAAGCGGCTAGACGTGATGATCATGGGACAGTTCTCACCGATGTGGTCTCGGCGCCAGTTTTTTTAGGGGTTGTTCTCGGACCTTCAATCTTTCCTCCCCGATCTATTTTCTCACGGGGCCTCTGGATCCTGTGTGTCATCCATCACTCAACCACAACGACTGCCAACATGCTACACTACAGTCATCCAACAGAATAAAACAAATCACAACACACACATATATATATTGTGATTCTTACATCATTAGGTAATTGTTTTCTTAATATTTCTCGAAATTCCCGGTTTGTGAAAATCCACTATGAATTCTAAAAGACACCAATCCTGTCAAAATCGACATATAAATTATGCGCCAACATTGACTGTCTACCTAATCTGTCTGGTCGGTGACTAAGCCACAACACCAGCTTTGGAAATTTCAGAACTTGGCCTGGATTAATGATTTCGAGATAGTATCTAGATCCTTTATGACAACTTTGATTCCATGAGATTTACGAAGAGTTTTTGAAAATCTTAAGAATTGTTCAAAAGGCGTTTTTCCGATGATTGAATTCGCCTATCAACTTCAACATATAAACACTTTGAACAATTCAAATCTCTTTTGAAATTATTAGAAATGACGGCAAAGCTCATAGACTAGATTTTAATCTTCAAAAGTGGGCCTTCTAAAACTTTCCAAATCTGGTATTGAGGCTTGGTCATTTAGATTATAGCAACGGATTTCCAGATGGTGGTATGCATATTCTGCGCTTTTTTTGATGGAAGAGAGTTGTCATTTCTTTTTCATAAAATTCTATATAATAAATAAATATCCCTCTTACTTAATATAAATACAGTTAAACCTGTCTATAGCGCCTCCTCTTGGGACTTACCAAAATATGGTGCTATAGAGCGGGGGTGCTATAGACAGGTCACTTTTAATGTAAATCGCATCGTACTACGTATTTAAAATCGGGCGCTATAGAGAGGGAGGCGCTATTTAGAGAGGGCGCTATAGACAGGTTTAACTGTATATATATATGAAAAAAAACAATAGAAAAAATAAAAGATAAGTGGGTCAGGTGTTGATATTAAAAATAAAGTAGGCATATCCTGACCACGACCACATGTGCTTTTTAGATGGCAGAGCGCCATATAGTGGAGCAAAAAAAAAACCTGAACATTTATTCAACTTGCTCCGTGATATTTGGCCAAACCAATATCTTGATAAATCAAGAAAAGCCATCCACGAACGCGTTTCGCGCTGTTGGCGCTCGTCAGCGTGGAGTAGGCTGTACCACTGCGACCAAATAGAATTTTTGGTCCCAGAGGCTTCTTGAGAAACCAAGAAATGGGTATTTAAGACCAAATTTGCGTAAATACGCTTAACACATGAAAAATCAATAGAAAAATCAACAGCGCGAAACGCGTTCGTAGATGGCTTTTCTTGATTTATCAAGAAATTGGGTTGGCCAAATTTCACGGTGCAAGTTAAATAAACGTTTAGTTTATTTTTGCTCCACTACATGGCGCTCTGCCATCTAAAAAGCACATGTGCTCGTGGTCTGGATATGCCTACTTTATTTTTAATATATATATATATTTCATAAAAAAAGACGTATTCTAGTTACGTTACCAATTCATGCAGTCGTGGATGGAAATGAATGATAACTTTTGTCCCAAAATTGTATTTATTTTTTGATTATTTTTTAAAGCAAACAGTTTTTTGCATACGTACAACTAACAATGTTATTATATATTTACAATAAAAAATAAATTAGGTTATATTCCTTTTGTTAAGGATTCCTTTTCATCTGTGATTATAGAATTTTAATTATTTTATTAATAATAAAAATCATATTTTTATTATGTCATATATATATATGTCATAATATATATCTTCCAGGAATAATAAAGCAAACCTACAGTCGACCCAGAGAGAGACGGGCGGGTAAAGTCCGGTCACTTTAGACATCAGCGACATTCCAAGGGGCGACCACTGGGGCCCGTTACTTGGAACCTTGGGACTATTAAATTGGAGATTGTGTGCGACACGAACGGCCGACCGGCTTTGCCGGGCCCGGCTCTCTCTCTCTCTGGTCGCCTGGGTTCCTTCTACAAATTGTGGTGTGATTATTTCTCTTTCCCCACCTTATTATATTGCCACATATATATATGTAATGAAGAGTTCTTGTCGACTCACTGTAATGATTTGTTGAGTTTGATGTCGACTACTGAAATAAAGTTGAAGTCCTGGTAGCTCTTGTTGTACTGTGTTGACCAAGAGGAACAGTCAGGATGTAGAGTTTTCCAGTACCTCTCTGCACCTTGGAAGACCTTTAAAAGTCTCACAAAATACAGGCAGTCGTGGTCGAGGCAGAGTGGAAAGCTGGGGATATCCACACAAAAAACGAAGACACAGTTGCACTAAGAAAGTTCCGTTAACAGATAAAAGCTGAGCTAGAAGCGCAAGATGGAGATAGACGAGTTCTTCCTAACTACATGTTGGATGAGATCGACCTAACATACGACCGACGCGGCTTGCACTAAGGGTGAACTAAACTAAACTGAACTGAACTGAACTGAGCTGTCAAGTCACTGTAAGGTGATGTATTTATAGGTTAAAGACGGGGCGACCTTATGTGACAGGGGCGTTTGAGAAAGGGCGCCTTTACCTGTCCAGGTGTGAGAGGGGTCTCTGCATTCCACCACATGTGACAGTGTGGGTGGCCTTGTTTGTGGGAATTGTAAATCGACCTTGTTTATGACTTCCATCTTTAGACTTTGTTGTTTTGGCAATACTATGCTCGATCTCTGCTTTAGCTCAACTCTTAAATCTATTACAGATTCTATTTATTTATCCACTTTGTACAAATTACATTACATAGGGCGATGCAATGACACAGATTAATCATGCGCATAATTATTTATAGATGTGTTTCTATATACAACATGACAATCTTATTACAAGTTATATAGACAGTATGGGGTTGTTGGTTTAAATTACCATAGATGGGCCCCAGGAGTGAAAGGGTTTATCCGGGTTTAGGCGGGTAAAGCCTCTCTAACACAGGTAAGTAATTAAAATTTCTTTTAATTAATTTAAACTGTGAGGGTTAAAAAGGGCTATAACAAGATGATATTTGTTGGATATATAAAAGTGAAATAAAAATGACATTGTGTTTGATTAACAAAAAAGATGATTAAAATAAAATGATGACATAAAAATTCACATTCTAAGAGAAAATTGGTGCGCGTTGGACAGGGTTAGTAGTTAAAGAATAAGCAATTGTGAGATTTACACATGCAATCAAATACTTAGGTCCAGGTGCAAAGCGAGGATATGTACTTGAGCGTCTTCCTAGGCAATGTGTCACCTGTGATCCTGTATAGGGTAACAGTGCTTTGTCACAATTGTAGTGTTATTGGGTTGAAAAGTTGTTGAAGAATATGTAATTGTTAGAAGTGCTCATGCAAACCAAATACTCAGATCCAGGTGCAAAGCGAGGATATAGACTTGAGCTGTCTTCCTTGGCAATGTTTCACTTGCGAGCCTATATAAGGGTTACGGTGTTTTGTCACAATTTTAGGATTATTGGGTTAAAAGTTGTTGAAGAAAAGTTGCTTATTAATATGATTGAGAAAGGAGTGAAATAGAGCCATGCGATAAGTAGAATTGTAGCGACAGTAGGTGATCTGACTTGACTCGAAATCAAAGGTTGAATGTGGTCCGCTAGAGCTGAAAAAAAAAGTTGAAAGTTGAAAAAAGTGAACGCTTTGTGTATGCGTTGGTGATTTGCTCTGCGGATGAAATGAAATAAACTCTTGAAGCTTGTTCAGATCAGAAGTTTGGATTTGTAAGTCTGGGGAACTGTGTTCAAGGCGCTTGTTGAATTACGAACTCAAAAAATAAATTGTCAAGCAGTGCTTTCGTTTTTCTACATTGATGTGACGCAACGACTGCAAAGATAGTGATGAAAAATATAGGGGATTGGTTAAAGAATATGATTGTTGAAAACGATTGTTGTAGATGCCCGATAGTGGATGATAAACTTTGTCAGATAATAAAGGTATTTAAACAAATAAAATATAGTGAATAGAAATATAGAAATATGATTGCGGGTACAAAAAGTGTAAGTGGACAAAATTAAACCTGTAATATATAAAATATATAATAAATAATAAAATAAAAATAATTTTTGAAACAATTAGATGTTTTACAATACTAAAATAATATCATGAAAAATAAAAGTAAATTTGATTAAAGGTTTTTTTTTTTTTTAATGTTGGATAAAAAAATTTGTTTATATAATTGAAAAATAAGAATAAGAATAATTATTCAAGATTTTATACAAAATTTATAATATAATTGAAGGTTATTAATGATTGGATAAATTTTAAGTAGTGTAAAATTGAACAAAAATTGTCTCTTTTGACGAAAAGTTACAGTTGTGGTGTGTGACTAGATTATATCCCTTTGGTAACATCGGTGTTTCTATGACTCTGAAACTGGGAATATGTGAAATGATCTTTTCGTTTGTCCTCAATGCTGGTATGTAGAGAATGATTTCTCTTTCGCGTTAAAAAGTCTATATAAGACTTAACCAAATTGTTTTAATTGGTGTTATCAATTAACATGTAAAATGTTTAAATTATGTTGTGTTGTGATATCTCGTTGGTGAGATTTGTGAGATTCTCGAGGAAATCTAAATGAGTAGTGTGACACATGTGTTCAAAATGGCGTCATGAAGCTAGCGGTCAAGAAGATCTGCCTTGAGGGGGAAGAGAGGGCATGTCCAAAGATATTCTCAAAAGATAGTAGTGACCAAGGGAGTGACGTTATAAAGAGCGTCCACTTCCTTTTTTTTTTCACGGAAATTATATTTGTGGGGTGGTCACACGTGCGGGGTGTTTATTTTCTGTCTTACTTGAAACTGACTTTCTCCTTTTGTTGAGTTGGCAATTTACTGTTATAATTGAAAGATATGATTTTCTCGGTGTTTGTAGTTTTTGTGTTTCGCATTTAGTTTAGACTTAGAAAAAATGTTATTAGGTGATGTCAGGTTTAGATGTGTGGTGAAAGTGCGACTTTCGACGTGGACACGCTTTGGGGTGAATTGTGGTGTCACAGGCGTGAAGGGCGTCTTTGGCCTGAAAAGTGAAAAAGTTTTGTGGTGTGGCACTGTGACACGAAGTGAGAAATGTGAATATAAAGGTGTCACGTGGAGTCTTAGTTTGGTACAAATCTAACCTGTTTCACCATGAATAACAAATTTAATAAAGTCATGGGTGGTTGTTGTATGAAACACATCGAGAGAATATTTGACTGTTAGTGGATGTGGCACGCTTAATGTGAAATTATTTTATTGTGGCGACGATATAGAGCTAAGTGGAGCTCGAAATTGGATTTGTGTGTTGAGTCGCGCACTAATAATTGTTGCCAATTTGAGATAGTGATGCGAGGGTGTTGTAAGGTTTTTTGAAAGAAATGTGTTGATGACCAATCATGCATGTAAAAAGGAAAAGACGAGGGAGTGTATTTATCCTCGAATATTAACGATTGTAATCGTTTTGGAAGGCTGTGACTTAAATTAGCTACTGGCGGTGAAGTGGAGTGAATCTTTATTCCTAACTTGTTTTGGGAAAGATAGTTGTTTTCCCTAGTGGTGTTTTTGAAGATATTGTATCTTCCGATTTTTGCAATTAAAAAAAAATGCGTTTCACCTATGTCAATTTATATTTAAAATTTGAATATACTTTTTAAATTGTTGATTATGATAATTAAAATGATTCTTATAAAAGGGCAATGTCGTGAGAGTTACCAATAATTTGAATTAGGCGCTTACTTTAAATGGTGAACATTACCAAATTTTAAGAATTGATAAAGATATTGGTCTTTTGGTATAAAGATAACTTTACGATGTACTAGAGCGCCATCTGTTATCAAATTATAAAATTATTTTAGAGGCGTAATATTCTTTTTAAAGTAAAACAATTTCTACTGTCCTTACTGCGATGGAAAAATTAAAGGGAGGGCCTGGCTCATCAGTGGTGAACCCTCCCAGCGGTTTCGCCAGTTTAATCTACCATACCGCTGTTATATTGCATTTTTGGAACTTCCTTTTATAGGTGACTGTTTAAATTATAAACTAATTAAACTGGCGAAACCGCTGGGAGGGTTCACCACTGATGAGCCAGGCCCTCCCTTTAATTTTTCCATCGCAGTAAGGACAGTAGAAATTGTTTTACTTTAAAATGAATATTACGCCTCTAAAATAGTTTTATAATTTGATAAAGATAGCTAATAAGTAAAACAAAAATAAGTTGAGAATTATGATGAATGAGATTTTTTTTTTTAAATAATAATAATGATTTTTTTTTCAAGTTGTAGATTTGGATAGTACCATTTTAGATAAATTTAAGAACGACATGTAAGATTAGTAAAAATGGTAAAAAAGCGTGATGGGCGAAAAAAAAATTTTTTTTTTTTAAATAAAATTGAGAGTAATAACTTGAAATTTATAATCTGATTAAAAATTAAAGTAAATTTGATAAATGATAGTGTGAAAGTTTTAAAAATTGAATAAAAAATGATATAAAAAATGTAAAAATTGATTTTAAATGCTTAAATTGAAAATATAAATACAAAATTTATAGGAAATCAAGTTTTGAACTTGAGGATAAAGTTAAGGTAGGTTTTTTTAAAAACTTACAGTTGTGTGAAAGTTCAGTCAGGAAACTTGGTCTTGGCTTGTATTCCTGCTGACGTTGAAGACGCTCCATGTAGAGCTTGTAGACGCTTGTAGCATCTGTGAAGTTGATTGTGGCTTGTTGCCTTGAGCATTGTCTCGACGATGTCAAGTCGAAGGTGTGGAATTTGTCACAGGGTTTGGGCCACATCGCTGCTCGGTTTCCATGACTTGCGGGAATATCGGGGCTGTCGTTGGCGCGGTCAGCTTGCTCCCGACGTTGGCGATCGGTTAGCGGGTATGCGGAAGTCCGTTGGGGCGGCGTTTCTTCCGTAAATATCGTCTCTTGTTGGGGGGAGAGATTGCTTTGTCGTTTCGTTGGTATGGCGGGCTTGTTCCTCCATCTTTGCTCGTTCTCGCTTCTTATCTGAACAGTCTTCTTACCTCTTAGTTGTGTCATCCTTCGTTTTGGTCATCCTGTCGGCTCGTGTAATGAGATGAGAGAATTCCAGTAGCTTTTGTAGAGATCCTGTCGACTACTGAAATAAAGTTGAAGTCCTGGTAGCTCTTGTTGTACTTTGTTGACCAAGAGGAACAGTCAGGATGTAGAGTTTTCCAGTACCTCTCTGCACCTTGGAAGACCTTTAAAAGTTCTCACAAAATACAGGCAGTCGTGGTCGAGGCAGAGTGGAAAGCTGGGGATATCCACACAAAAAACGAAGACACAGTTGCACTAAGAAAGTTCCGTTAACAGATAAAAGCTGAGCTAGAAGCGCAAGATGGAGATAGACGAGTTCTTCCTAACTACATGTTGGATGAGATCGACCTAACATACGACCGACGCGGCTTGCACTAAGGGTGAACTAAACTAAACTGAACTGAACTGAGCTGTCAAGTCACTGTAAGGTGATGTATTTATAGGTTAAAGACGGGGCGACCTTATGTGACAGGGGCGTTTGAGAAAGGGCGCCTTTACCTGTCCAGGTGTGAGCGGGGTCTCTGCATTCCACCACATGTGACAGTGTGGGTGGCCTTGTTTGTGGAAATTGTAAATCGACCTGATTTATGACTTCCATCTTTAGACTTTGTTGTTTTGGCAATACTATGCTCGATCTCTGCTTTTGCTCAACTCTTAAATCTATTACAGATTTTATTTATTTATCCACTTTGTACAAATTACATTACATAGGGCGATGCAATGACACAGATTAATCATGCGCATAATTATTTATAGATGTGTTTCTATATACAACATGACAATCTTATTACAAGTTATATAGACAGTATGGGGTTGTTGGTTTAAATTACCATATATATATATATATATTTTTTTTCTAATGAAAGAGACCTATCCTGACCGCTCACATGAGCATTTGTAGATATCAGAGCGCCATATAATGGAACAAATATCAATTAAACGTTAATTTGACTGGTTATGATGACCATAATATTTGGCCAACCCATTTTCTTTATAAATTAAGAAGAGCCAATTACGAACGTGTTTCGGACTGTTGGCCCTCATCAGCGTGGTGCAGGTTGTACCTCTACGACCAAAATATTTGGACCAAAAGGTTATCTGAGAAATCAAGAAATTGGGTGAATACGTTATTCATGTGAAAAAAAAAAAGATATTAAAAAAAACCTACGCTTTTTATCTATTTTTATTATTTTCTGTCACAAGAACAGCGTATTTGCGCATATTTGGCTTTGAATATCTATTTATATTTTCTTTGGAAGCCTCTTGAAGCAAATATTTTTTTCGTTGAGGTACTGTCTGTACCATGCTGATGAGGCCAACAGCCCGAAACGCGTTCGTGGTTGTTTTTCTTGATTAATCAAGAAAATGGGTTGGCTAAATATCATAGAACAAGTTAAATCAAGATTTAGTCGATATTTGTTTCAATAGATGGCGCTCTGCCATCTAAAAGAGCTGTAAGATTATGCCTTTTTTGTTTTTAATATTAACACCTGACCGTATTTCTATTTTTCAGACATACATATATATACGTTTACATTCACCAATTTAAACCCATACCCCATTACTAAAACACACTAATGAATATAAAACAAAATATTATTGTTTCTTTATTTGCTAATTGATATTATGCGTACAAATATTATTTTCCTCAAATGGCTTCAATCTAAAAGTCAAATACGCGAGATTTTATAATTACAGTTTCTGCTATATGTCTAGTTTGTAAGTAGTATTAATATGTTAGGGGAAACATTATTTTTTGAAATGTGTTTTTTGTATTGACAAATTGGCTACTATTGAGCTAAAACTTTTAAAGGTCACCGTTAATATCACCGTTTTGATTTATATATATATATATATATATATATTTAAATATT
>CP092871.1:39077040-39109633 GCA_030710605.1 Cordylochernes scorpioides
CTAATGGCCCTTGTCAGCTTGGGACGAATTTTATTCCATGAGATCCACAGGGAATATAATGAAATATTGAAAATCTGCCAGAGAGGCGTCTAGCTTTGACGTCTTTTTTGACGGGAGAGGTGACCTTTGTCTTTTTAAAATGATAACCATGTTCAAAAAGAAACGCAGAGAGTAAGAAAGAGGATCCTTCTTTCGTCTTAAAAAGGTAATGATTGGGCCACGGTGAAAGTGATGGAAACATTTAAAGAAGGAAAAGTGACCGAGTGTGAGAATTAAAAAAAAAAGAAAAAGAAAAGAGTTGGCGTTGAGCTCGAACCGGGCCGTATATAAACAAATTAAAACAATCAAACTGGCTGCTTAAGTTCGACTTTTGAGAAGGTTACAGCGAAGAAGAGTGTGTAGTTGAGATTGAATCAATGTGAGAAATTAAAAAAATTAGCGGATAGTAACGATCTCTCTGGGAAGGTAAAGCTGTGATGTAGTGAGAAGGTGGAGGTAACGGGTGTCGATGCATTTAAAAAAATCAAATTTTAATATTGAATTTGAAATAAAAATATTCGAGATTTTTAAAAAATACTAATAATATGATGGAATAATTTATAAACAAGTGTAATTGTTTATAAACCTTAATGATTAAAATAAAAGTGATCAGAAATTTTTATTGTTCATATACACTTTATTTTATATAAAGATTAAAACTCGTGTCCTGAAAGCATATTTGAAAGAAGGCGATTAATAAAAATACTAAATTATATTCAAGAAAGTGGAAAATATAAATAAAGGTGGAAAAGTAATATGATATTCAAAATTTCTTAAAATTATAAATATGAAGGTATAGAATATATAAAATAAAGCAGTTTGTGTTTAGACCAGGCAAAATTTAAGGATACACAGATTGACATCGATGTAGAGGTGTCGGCGTAGGTGGTGCACATGTAAAGGATGGTCTTATGTAATGTTGGCGAAGTTGCATGGTGATACTATAACTGTGGTGAATGGGGAAGCCGATATGGCGGCCGTAGTGATTGTTGGGTGAATAAAGATAGTTGCGCTTGTATGGAATTGTAGAAAAAAAAGGGATGATTGAAAGTGGCGCGACGGCGTATGTGTAGCAACTATAGACGGTGGAAAAGATGAGTTTAACCAGATAGATGTTTAGGTGACGTAAGTTGAAGGTTGAAGAATAATATTTTGAAATTTGAAGTGTGTGTTGTGTTGTAATGTATGCTCAAAATTGACGCCAGTTGATTAGCTTAGAAAGATTTGGAAGTCACTCAATACCAATACAGTAGTACTTACGAAGGTAAAAATGAATGGATTTTATTTTTCAATTTATTAATCAACAAGGCATACGATATTTTGAAATATTTGCGCTATTTACAGAAGAAAAACAAACTAAAAATCACAAACAAATTAAAATTTAGTATTAAATATTTACAAATTTACGTGTATTAATGGACAGCATTCATAATATTTATATAAATAAATTGGTTGACATGTAAGAGAGTTAAATCATTTAGATATGGGACCAATCGATATTTCACTTCTGCAATTTTTTAGTATAGTTAAAGAGATAAGTTGAAGAGCAGTTTGTTCAATTTGTCCGCAGTAACAATTTGGTTTTTCTGTTAGACCTCTTCAATGTAAGTAGTGCTGGAATTTTCCGTGTGATGCGACGAATTGATTGACTATAAAATTTGGATGAAACTGTATATAGCAGATGACTATGTAAAAAACTTGTTAGAGTGTTTATGGCGCATGTGTATTAAAAGTTTTTATACTCTAACCTGTGGCTGGTTGGGATTATGAATAGTGTCACTGATAGATTAGGATATGTGAAATTGAGTATGAAATCATGCAATTAAGAACAAAAGAGGTTAGTATAGAGATATGTAAATGGATATGTTTTTGAATTCATTGTGAAAGTTAGCCTGAATTAAATCATAAGTGGGGTAAAAGGGTAAATAGGGAATAAAATTTTATTGCCAGGAAGAGGCAGCGTGGGAAAATTTAAGACTATTAAAACTGAAGGAAACATTTAACAGACAATTATCAGGCTGGGGAGGAGGTGATATTAATGACTGCCCGGATTTTAAGGATTTGGTGACCGCTAACAAGTTAGGTAACTAGCGTGGGAATGTATTTTGATGCATTGTCTTAATTGTGTGAAGGGCCAATTAGGTTATGTACATGAATAATTTTGTGCATGTTTATAAATAAAAGACAAATTTTAAAATATAGGGTTGTATGTGGTATTAGAAAGTGGTAGTGTTTCAAGAAAGCCTTCTCAGGTCAATTAGGAGGTTAAAGATCGTTTTGATTTGTGGTGTTGAATGTAGGAACAGCTCTATAGATCCGGGAGGGATATGGCCGTTAAATGAGACTCGAAATGTCTGCAGGAAAGTGGTTAAACGTTGATAGGTTTGTTGGTTTTCTGACGTTTTGATTTGGAGGTGAATCTATGTGGGAGTTTAACTTTATTGGAAATATAATATACATAAGATAACGATGGGAAATCCAGGGATTGTCATTACAATGATTGTCTGTTGAGGATGGCAGGATCGTCTGATTTGCCTTTGAGTAGTACCGTGTCGTACTATGTTGGGATGACTGTCGGGCATTGAATCTTCTATAGGGAGTTCTTCTATATATATGTATATGGTAATTTGAACCAACAACCCCATATTGGTAAATATAACAATTTTGTCATGTTGTATAATAGAAAAACCTCTGTAAATTATTATAAGCATGATTGACTTGAACCATTGCATCAATGTACTCTGAAAAACTGAGAATAATAAAATAAAACTGTGTAATAGAAGAAGAGTTGAGCTAAATAGCAGAGATTGAGATACAGAAGTCCAACAAGATGTAAGAACTAGGCTTAAAAATGTAGTAAGTTTCCAGAAAGTCGTTAAGATAGTACAATGACCTTTCTTACATGATCCATGCCCCTATTACATCCGATGAAGGCCCGGTACTTTCTCATCAGCAGGATATATAAACCCCCGTAAAGCCGGAAATACATCGCCATTTCTCAGTCCACGGAAGCCCTTGTTAGTTGTTTTAAGATTCCAGCATGTCACCATAGAAATTTAAGAACTCTCCATATTCTCAACCTTCTCCATCTTTTGCTTCTAGCTCAACTTTTTCTGTTCACGGAACTTTCCTAGTACAACTGTGTCCCTTCGTTTATTGTGTTGAGATTCCCATGTCTTCCATTCTGCCTCGACCACGACTGCCTGTACTTTATGAGAACTATTAAATGTCTTCCAAGGTGCAGAGAAGTATTAAAAGGTTTCTCCACTCCCTGACTGTCCCTTTCGGTTACCACAGGAGTTAGAGTCTACAGGATTGACCCTCTCGGTTACCACACATATATAGTAAAGTTAAATACAAGGTAAAATTGTGAAAGTCATTAAAATTATAATTTATGAAAAAATACATCTTCTGATCGTATATCTAAAAGTTGGCAATGGATTGATTTCCAATCTCTCTGAATAAATATAAACTTATTGTTGATTTTAAATTATTCCAGAATTGGTCATATACCAATTTTTGATTAAACAAAATATAGTATTGAGGCAATTCTGGAATAATTGAAAATCAACGATTTGTTTATATTTATTCATACAGAATGGCGCAAGACAATCAGCAACTTTTAGTTTCACGATCAGGACATGCCTATTTTAAAAAAATCATCCACCTTTTGCTAGTAGAATTTCACACTTTTATACTATTTCTTCACTTTATGAATTATATTCTTCTCACATTTTTCAAATTTTATATACAATCTTTCAAGTTAGAATATAAATTTTATTCAGACAAATATTAAACAGTCCTCGGTAATAAAATAACGAGAGCTATTTGAAATAAACATGCAACAGAGAACGAAATCGATATAAAAACTTACATTAGAGATAGTTATTAAGATAATTATCATGAAAGGTCTGTTTAACTCTATATTTACTTGTATAAGTAGATAGTGCACATTGCGACTGCTGTTACAGAGATGCACGGGGACATCTGAGACGCTTCATCGGACACGATAACAACAACACTACAGTATACACGCCCAAGATAGAGTACATTGCGACTGCTGTGATAAAGATACACGGGGATATCTGAGGCTCTTCATTGGACACGACAACAATAACACCACAGTATATACACCCAATATAGAGGCCATTGCGACTGCTGTGATAGAGATACACGGGGACATCTGAGGCTCTTCTTTGGACACGACAACCACTTATATAAGTAGTTAATACAATACAAACATTTTAAAAATATATCTGCTATCACAATAATTCGGCATGTGTGCATTACATATTGTAATAACATTATAAAATATATTTCAGTTTTATATATCCTTCAATTTTAACATCTCATCATATATAATTGATATAAATTCAACAAATAATTGAAATACAAAAATATGTATGTCATAAAATTCAAGTCAAATGGGAATTTGAAAAGAATGGAGAGAATTCGACGGCTAGACTATCAAAAGGAGAGAGAAATGGCTGCCTTAATTTCTCATCACAGAAGGTTATAAATGACCGTGGCCCGGGGCAATTCACGGTAGATAGTTTGTTTGAAAAATTGCGCCAACGGGCGTCACTTTAAATAATCTTCTGCTTCATAATTCTACAGGAGCCGGACAAGGGGTAATTTGTTCGGTTTCTCTAGTACCTGTTGCAGGAATGTGAGGTTTTGGGAAATTGAAATTCACTGGTCGAACTACTCACACATAACTAAATGGGTATAAAAGCTTAGTATCTTGCAGGTTGAATCGCTAATTTATATATATATATGTGATGGATCTTTTTATAATATAATAATCCATTGTATCAATATTGAGGTTGTTGTTGTTGTCGTGTCCAATGAAGAGCCTCAGATGTCCTCATGCATTTCTATCACAGCAGTCGCAATGTCCACAACTTTGGTGAATATATAGTGTAGTGTTGTTGTTGTTGTCGTGTCCAATTAAGAGCCTCAGATGTCTACATACATCTCTATCACAGCAGTCGCAATGTTTTCTATTTTGGGTGTCTATATTGTAGTGTTGTTGTTGTCGTGTCCAATGAAGAGCCTCAGATGTCTCCGTGCATCTCTATCACAGCAATCGCAATGTCCTCTATGTTGGGTGTATATACGGTAGTGTTGTTGTTGTCGTGTCCAATGAAGAGCCTCAGATGTCTCCGTGCATCTCTATCACAGCAATCGCAATGTCCTCTATGTTGGGTGTATATACGGTAGTGTTGTTGTTGTCGTGTCCAATGAAGAGCCTCAGATGTCCCCTTATATCTCTATCACAGCAGTCGCAATGTTCTCTATCTTGGGTGTGTAAAGCTGCTTCTCTGGGTCCATATCACCTTTATGAAAACGCTGCGGTCATTGCATTGAAATATGTGGGTAGGTGTTAGTTCCACACCAGGTCAATTATTACATGTTCTGTAGGTTCTTGTGCCAGCTGGATGTATTGTCTTTCCTTTGAAGTGTTTCGTTCTGAGTCTTGTTATTGTTTTTGTAATTCTTCTCTCAGTGTTCATTTCGCATATAAAAATATTAAGTTAAAAACATAAAAAGAAACTTATCTAATCTACCTAATATTTTCATTATAATAATTAATCTAAAAATGAGTGTTATATAAATCATAGCGAAACCGCCTTTTCTCAAATTGTATACCAATACAATCTTAATAAAAGGAAGATATGTGTCTAGGGATTTTTTTTATCTCTCTCTCTTTAATTTTATTTTGGAATAGTTGAGGGCCGAATGCTCATTGTTGAAAAACAAACATAAATAATTAATTGAAGTATGCTAAAATTGTTAAATCATTATATAAAACTTACAATAGAAAATTAACAATAAAACATCAAAAATGCAAAGATGTGATGAAAACACTATACCAGGTCTATTAGTATGAAACGCGAAATTTTTCAGTGAATTCAAAAGTTCATCAATTCCATACAACAAAAGATTTTTTATTCAAAGTAATTGCCCTGATTAGCTATACACTCGGACCACCTTTCAGACAATTTTCGAATTCCTTGTCTGAAAAATTCTATTCCTTTTGAGTCGAACCAGTCAACAAGCCATTTTCGGAGTATGTCTGAGTTCGATAATTCCTGGTTTTTTAAAGCGTGTCCTAAAGATGTGAAAAGGTCGTAGTCCGACGGCGCTAAGTCTGGTGAGTACGGCGGGTGGGGTAAGAGTTCCCAGCCCAAGTCTTTTATGGTGTTTTTAACCACTGTAGCGTTGTGGGCTGGAGCGTTATCATGCTGCAGTATGAGCTTGTTGTGCTTTTCACGCAATTCCGGTCTTTTTTCATTCAATGCCTCTCTCAAACTGTGCATTTGTTGTTCGTAGCGACTAGTATTGACCGTTTCGCCAGGTTTCAGGAGCTTGAAATATACTACTCCGGTCTGGTCCCACCATACGCAAAGCATTGCCTTTTTTCCTAAGCGATTGGGCCTAGGCTTCCGTTTTGGAAATTGGCCGAGCAGGCCCCACGAAATTTGGCGCATAGGATTGCTGAAGTGGATCGATTTCTCATCAGAAGTTACGATTCGGTGCAAAAATGACTTCTTTTCATGCCTGGCGAGCAGCCCTTCGCAGGTTACCAGACGCCGTTCTTGCTGCCTTTCGCTCAACTCGTGGGGGACCTATCTGGAAAGCTTTTGGGTAATTCTGAGGCTGTTTAAACGTAGGGAAACAGAACCTTGAGACACCTGGAGCTGTTTCGCGAGTTTCTCCTGCCTTTGGGTACTGTCGTCATCCAAAAAAGCTTGCAGTTCAGCGTCCTCGAACTTTTGGTGCGGTTTTCCACGTGGTTCATTATCAAGTTCGAAATCGCCACTTTGGAATTTTTTAAACCACCTGTAATACTGTGTTTGCTCAGAGCGTGGTCGCCGTGAACTTCCTCGAGCATTCGGTGGGCTTCAGTGGCACTTTTCTTCCAGTTGAAGGCGAACAACAAAACTTCCCGCAAATGGGCACTTTTTGGCTCGGAAATCACCATTTCCCAGGGGCTCCAGAAATTTTCCACAATTTGAATTTTTCTAAAACTCCACGCATGCTGATGCCACGTGAGTCAAAAAACAAAATGCCTTCAACAGCGCCACCGTCGGCTCAAATAAAGTTGCACAGCGCCCTCTGGCAGCCATTTTCGCGTTTCATACTAATAGACCTGGTATACTAATAATAGCTTTCACTGAAGGGACGTCTGGATATTTTATCAAGGGTTACAAGATCCTTAGTTTAGATATGCCCTTGCTTATTTATTATTGGTGAGCTTCTGGAAAGAGATTCAACATATAAGAAATATAATTTTTTTTAATAATTGTATTCTATATAAATACAATTTATATATATTTATAATAGGATACTAATTAGAATGTCAGAAAAAGGCAGATAATGATCATGCAACTAAAGGTTTCTGATAGCCTGCACTATCTGTCTGTTAAAAAAAGAACTAATCGTTGATTTTTTATTATTTAAAAATATTTTCAAACCTCGTGTTTTATCATAAAATTAAATGTTTTTAAACTATATTCGTTTGGCAGCCATCCACTCAGAAAGAGCCAGTAAGGTGAATCACTCGATAAGTTCAATAAATATAGTCAAAATACCATAAAAATGGTTTATGTGATTTTTATAAACTTAGTTCATTGCGATACATTCACTTGAACACCTGAATACCGGACGATAGCTATGTCCGTGTTTGAACGCCCTGTATTCAAACTGATTTTCACTTTTAGCAAAAAGATATTCGCTTTCCCCTATTCAGGGGTATTGAAGTGTTGTGTCAATTATTTTGAAATCTCATTTGCCACTAAAGTAATATGTAGTCAAAGTTAAAAGAGTAAAATGAATTTCTTGAATACAACTCTAAAATATTTCATATCTATATATATAATTGCCTTATTCTGTCTGAAGCTCACGGATAGAATGCGCGCCCATTGGCTGCCGGCGAACACGTGTCCTCCCTGCCCCCCTCTAGACAACCCTGTTATCAGCTGTGTGATACATACACCTGTCTATAGCGGCCATTCTAGACAACCCTGTTATCAGCAGTGTGTTACATCCACCTGTCTATACAGACCACCCTGTCTATAGCGACCACTGACCACCCTGCCTATAGCGACCACTCTAGACAACCCTGTTATCAGCTGTGTGATACATCCACCTGTCTTTACATTTCACCCTGTATATAGCGGCCATTCTAGATAACCCTGTTATCAGCTGTGTGATACATACACCTGTCTATACAGACCACCCTGTCTATAGCGGCCACTCTAGACAACCCTGTTATCAGCTGTGTGATACATACACCTGTCTATACAGACCACCCTGTCTATAGCGAGACCACCCAAGACAACGTTTTTAAAATATATTCGCACTCGGGTAAAACCCGGGCGTTGCCCGGGCCATTCGTCTAGTAATCTTATATATAGGAGTCAATGTCTGTTGTCTATTTCGCGATAAACTAAAAAACTACTGAACCAATTGGTACCAAATTTTACATGTCGCTTTTTATGAACCTGAGTAAATTTTCGGCTACATTTAGATTAGTATTTATGGATATTTATTTTTTCATTTGAAGAACCTTTTTTACGCGGAATAAATACAAGGCGAAGTAACAACACCAGGCCAATTGAGCAACCAATGAGCGTTCTGTCTTTTTTTTTCAAGTTGCTTGCGTACTTTTTTTAAATATCTTTTTATACGAGTGTTACTCTTTATTAAAAAGGTATTGAGTATTTAAAGGGAAATTTATATTACTAAGTTACTGTAAGTGCACACACTGCAATAAAAAAAAAAAACATTACAAAATTAGCCTTACTGTATGTAAATAATGGTTTTCGTATTTTTTTATTAATTTTTGTTCTGGCCATTTTTTTTTAAATCTTTTTTTTTTTATCGTTTAAAATGCAGTCGCAGTCATTAGCAAACACATATGTTTGCCTAATTTCCATGTGCTCTTTTATTTTTTTACAGAAAAATATTTACATGCCAGTATTTTAAATTATTTTTTTATAAACCTATTTTTTCTTATTCTTACTGAGAAGATGGGCATCGCAGTCAAGATCCATCGCGGTCACTCACTCAACTCAGGCAATTCCAAGGGTTAATGCGCTGGGGCGCGTACCTCGGGGATTGGGTGGGAAAGCTGCCATCTATTTAAACTATATTAGTTTTAAAACAACTAAATGGATTGCAAAAAATAATTAAATCGAATGCCTAAACGCTAATATAATACAATTTTTGCCATCACAAACACTATATGCTTATTTTTCATGTGTTACTTCTGTATTGCTATTCTATGGCACTTCTACTATTTATTATTGATGTACTTCCAGTATGAAGGAAATTCCACCCGGGGGAATTCTCGGGCGAAGCCGGTTCATTCGTCTAGTGGATCATATATTTTGAAATAAACTGTCCCCTATACTGGGATATTGAGTTGCTGCTTCAATTACTTTTAATTCTCTTTTGCCACTATAGTTATATGTAGTCTAAAGTAAAAAAAAAACGAATTTCTTGATATAACTCTAAAATATTTCATATAATTGATCATATATTTTGAAAGCTCTCTTACATTGGAATTTCCCGATTATTCCAATCAAATAATTTTCTTGATGAAGTAGTAGAATCCTGGAATCATTAGACACCATTCATACATAAAGAAAGACAGTTGAATTCGAATCATTTATAAGGTCAAATGTCAGTTTCTCCTCCATACGGCTCATGTTACCTCAATCCCTGAGGAATACAATTTCTGGCGAATAGCTCCGATGTCGAATTCGATTAAACCAGCCGTGATCGATGAAACTATTTCTGAATAATAATACAGACGGTTGGCTGAGGTAGGAAGTTTTACTGCCTATACATTGATCTAATCTTCACTTCTGTGTATATGCTTTCTAGGGGTGTATAGTCCACACATTTTATACACAGTAAAATCTATCTATTAGAATATGGAACAGCTGGTCGAGGATAGTGGCTAAAAAGTACTGTAACATATCCTAGTTGATTGAATAAAAGCTAGATAGCACTAGATAATGTAACAGTGGATAGGGAATAGCGGCTAGATAGTACTGTAATCTGAGGCCACATGTCCGTCGAGCGTTGTTAGAATCGGAATTGTACAGTCTTCAGTTCTTTAGACTAATAGAGTTAAATTGGTTGCAATAAAGAACTGTCACTTACAGTCAGAATGGTAAATTGGGGTCTAGCGTACTTGGCGGTGTGAGAAATTCTAATAAATAATTCTGTTTATATGTTTCAGGTTTATGCGGTGTTTAATTTGGAGGTTTGGCAGGAAGGTATGTTGATTACACTGCACGTACGCTCTTCCTGATTGGTCTCTCACGAAGCTGACGTCGACACTAAAGACTTTATAGAAACTTCCTTAAGCTGTTGAACTTTATCCGTTGTTATATAATATCGACAGTATTCTTAGACCACATCAGAAAGGCATATACGGTCATAGCTAAGTAGGAATTGAAACATGGTCGAAAAAACCCAATGCCACGAGTCAAATTTTGATGGCGTGGACAAAGGTAAGCTGTGTGTTGACTTGAAGCTATTGATCGAGTCTTTTATTAGCTGAATGTTGTTCTAAAACTATCAGGGAATATAATGTAAAGCTTCCAGGCTATGATTACCAGTATTTCCTATACTAAAAGATAATACTGAGCGCTGTTATACATTCTGAGGTTATAAATGCTTGCTCTCTTGTGAACGGTTTCCATAATCAAATATAGTATGGCCATCAATCAGACCAGACAACTATAGCCATGTCGCTAGATAGGATTAGAACGTAGAAAATATAAGAAAGTGAAGGTCTGGAATCAGAAAAATATTGTGGAGGTTTAAGGTAAAAATATTTTAGCTACCTATACCTCCGAAGAAACTATAACTATACATAGCTATCTTTAATTAAAAAGGAATATATATTGGATCAAAATATCATTTATTGTATCTTAGATGTTTATAAAATTATTTTCTTTAATTAATTGGCAATTTTAGTGTTGTAATCTGTTGTGTTCTTGATTACTGTGTTTCTTCCTTTGTCTGAAGGTGTTATAATAATATCTTCATATATATATATATATATAAATATATATATTTTATTATTGGTGTAACCTCTGATCTTATTTTGCCATTATTCAAAACATGGCTATCTATAATCCAATTTTTAAATCTTTTCTTCATATCGTATGCGCATCAACACACATAAATTTATTCATAAATATTATTGATTAATATTTTTATTTTAAGTATTTTTAATCATTAAAATATTTCCTAAGTTTAATAATTCAACATTAAGTTTCCTGTTTTTAAAATTAATAAGCCATACTATTTTATATTCTTCACGTTTCATCTTTCATCCTGAAAAAAAATCCTATTTTTTAAAACTATATACACTGCGTGACATTGAAAATGGAACACCAAGAAATAGTGGCCAGAAAGTGATGAAACTCGGCAGACAGAGAGAGACAGGGACGAACAATAAGTGATCTTTATTTCAAAATGATAGTCATAATACAGAGCGAGAACGGCGTCGGCTTAGTAGCAAGTAGGACCACCGCGGACGGCGATGCACGCAGCAACACGTCTAGGTAGAGAGTCAATCAGAGTACGGATGGCGTCCTGAGGGATGGCTCTCCATTCCCTCTCAACCATTTGCCACAGTACGTCTTCTAAACGCGGCTGTGGCAAGGCATGCAAACGGCGTCCAATGATGTCCCAGACGTGCTCGATCGGTGAGAGATCAGGAGAGTATGGTGGTCAGGGAAGCATCTGTACATCTTCCAGAGCTTGTTGGCTAATGCGAGCAGTGTGCGGTCGGGCGTTATCCTGCTGATAAAGGGCATTGGGTACTTCCTGAAGGTAGGGGAGTGTCACCGGTCGCAGCACATCATCAACGTATCGTTGGGCCGTCATAGTGCCCTGAATACGAAGTAAAGGTGACCTGGAATCATACGCGATTGCGCCCCAAACCATGATTCCACGTTGTCGCACGGTGGGGCGTTCCACAATTGCTGCCGGATTGGACCTTTCTCCACATCGACGCCACACGCGTAGACGGCGACTTTCACTGGACAAGCAGAAACGCGACTCATCTGAGAACACGAGCCTGTGCCATTTCGTCATCCACGTCGATCTAGCCCGGCACCATTCCAAACGTTGGCGCCTATTCGGTGGGGTCAATGGCAGTCTTCTTAGCGGACGGCATGAGTGCAAGCCATTAGCAACCAATCGACGGGAAATGGTTCTGTTCGAGATGGACTGATCTAGGGTGTCTTGCACATGTTGCAGGATGGCGGTACAAGTGGCTTGTGGGGCCGCCACTGCTTGTCGAAGGATACGCCGATCCACACGTGCTGACGTCACTCTGGTTGCACCGACATTCCTATAAATTGCCATATTTCCTTGTTCCAACCATCTTCTCCACAGTCGGTGCACCGTGGACGCACCAAGGTGTGTATCAGCTGCGATTTGACGTATGGACCAACCTGCCCTTTTCAGTCCGATCACCATGCCCCTCGTAAAAGCGTCTGTCTGCTTGAACTGCCTCCGTTTACGATGACCTGGCATTCTCTGTTATTACACGTGTCTTTTGACACAAGAACAAAATTTCTACTATGTTTCCTTGAAGAAATAACGACACGAATACTGTCCTTTCTGCAAGTTCCTTCCCTTATATCTTACTCCATGTGCGCACGAGATCTGCGCATTTTACATCATTTGCATAACTCGGTTAGGCGCGTCTACCCTGAAATTTGCATAATTTTCTGGCCACTATTTCTTGGTGTTCCATTTTTAATGTCACGCAGTGTATAATAAGCCATTCTATTTAATTTTATTTAAAAATACAGGGTGATCCAAAAGTCCCGCACAACTTTAAAAATTAATAACTCCGCGAATATTTGCGCTAGAGCAATGCGGTAAACACCATTGTGTTCAGGATGCAATGGGATTTTTTATGGCAAATAATGAAAAATTCGAAATTGATTTTAGTTACAACTTTATTCGCTAGATGGCGCTCTACCAGAATCAGAGATTCAGCGGCCAAATTGTTTGATAAATTGAAAAATATAACTGAACGACACGTATTTTTCCTTTTTGAATACCAGGAAAGAACCCTTATAATATCAAATGATAAATTAATAAAACACCATTTCGCCAAAAGTTAGAAGAATTGGTTGACGATTTTTAAATACAATCTGAGATATGTAAAATAGGTATATGCAAATTAAAACATGTAGCAAAAATATTTATATTTTGATGGAGTTTTGTGAAATAAATTGAATGTTTGAAAATAACTACTGATATCAATACACGATTTTTGAAATGTTAATATAGTACCAAAAATTATTATGGCACTACTAATAGGATTTCTTGCTATAAGAAATGTATAGTTTATTGACTAATTGTCGACACTTGACTATTTAACTGGATATTTGTCATGATCCAAAAATGAAATATAGAGGGGAGTGACAAAATATATTTGTCGTACTTTATTCCAAATTTACTATGGGTTTGTCAAATGTTATCATTGTTTATTATACTGTACATAATTTTGAAAATGTATCCCCTCAAAAAAAAAATCATTTTTAAATCGACCTTTTGCGTTGAAAAACGTGGTAGTAAAATCATTTTGTATTATATTTTGCGCAAAATATCTAAAGTTGGGGGCGATACAGAGATTATTCCTTATGCTATTTCTTCTAATGAGCGAAAAGCGATAAACTAAACATAAGGGGTAAAATTGTGTATACCAGTGTTATTCAAGAAGTTATAACACTTTGGCCTGCACGACATAAGATGTGGGCAAATGACAAACAAAAAAATTACTGTTTACAGAAAAAAAAAGAGTCAAGATGTGAGGACAGCATTTATTATTCCCATAACCCAAAACAAAGAGCTGCAAAATATAACACATGAGGTAACTGCCTTCTCTTTTGTATTAGGTCACAATCCTTGCTCAATGTAGCGCCCTTCATTCTCAAACACCGCCTGCAGACGATAGATAACAGAATGGTCACAATTAAATAGCTGAAATTTATAAAACGTGCCATCTGATAGAAGCCTTCAACATGGCCAATGTGGTAGGCCGGCATCGATAAAAACGCGACTTAATGCACCCCCATAACCGAAATTGTAAGGCGTCAAGTGTGGTGATATTGGAGGCCACTGGTATATAAAGTGGCGACTTATCAACGAATTACACCGAACGTATCCTTCAGCAATTGTTTGGCACCGCCGGAGATATGAGGAGGTTCTTCATCTTGCATGAATGTTATTTCGCTTAGTGCTTGTCTGTCCTGCAATATGAGAATAACCTTTTCTCTCAAAAGTTGAACATAACGTTCACCAGTTACAAAAACGGCTTTAAAAGTTCTTCCATTGATTTTTTCAAAGAAAAATGTCCCAATAATAAAAGAAGAAGTGAACCCACACAAAACTGTAACTCTGTGCTGATTCAGTGGTATTTCTGTAAAAATCCTAGGGTTTTCTGTTGCCAAAATGAGGCAGTTTTGAATTTTAAATTCTCCCTTTAGATAAAAGTGAGCATCATCTGTTCTTAGAACATTTGACAGCCAGTTTCCATCAATATCAATTTGCCGGAAAACCCATGCACCGAATTCTTGACGCTTCTCAAAATCGCTGACTTTCAACTCGTGAAAACTTTGAATTTTGTTAGGATATTTTTATAGAAAAATTCTAAATGTGTGTTCTCTCCAAACTGTTCCATACGAAATCCCCGTTTGTCGAGAAACTTGTCTAGCACTTACTTCTCCATACGTGGATAACGTTTCAATAGCTTCAGCATTCTGTAAAACCGTAACAGCCACTGTCTTGCATGTCGATGGTCTTCCACTCCGAGGTTTTGCTTCCAGAGATCCAGTTTCCTCAACACTTTTAATCAAACGCTTTAGAGAGTAGAAACTCATTGGTCCTTTACCGCTTCGAATATCTTTAAAGGAACGAAACGCTCGTAAAGCTTCAGTGGCAGATTTTGAATCACAATTTAAAAAATTCACCAAGAGTGCTTTATCCTGTAGTGACGGCATTCCAGGGGGAAGGGGAGAAGTCCGACCACACCTCCTTGCGGTCCCCCCTGGACCCTTAGAATATTTGACCAAATTCTGGTTCGTTTCCAAGATGACTAACGTTGCAACGGCACCCATTTTCAAATGAAGAGCAAAACTGATATCTCCAGTAATGCTACCGCGTCCGGGGTAACCGCCGCGTAAGGAGCTGCAGCTCGAGCTCATGATGAGAAATCTACTACGAGGACACAATTCAATCTACTACAACTCAATATAAATGGTACCCAGAGGAAAATAAAGAGCTGACTTGTCTTCTCTGTGACAACAATGTACATATTAATTGTCCTCAGGAGACAAAATTGAATCAGAATCTGAGATTCAATATCAAAGATTATACAACACTACGAATGGACAGACCGGGAAAATTCGGAGGAGGACTTGCCGTTTTGATTAAAACTCTAGAAATCAAATTTAAGGAAATCACCTATAATCAGAGTAAGCCTAGAGAAAGCACGACAGAAGCTCAGGCAATAGAAATCTATCTTACAGATAAAACAATTCCAATCATAAATGTTTATCACCACGATAATACTAGCATCAATACAGGCCTGAAAGAGACATTAAGTGAAGCGTCTTCGGATATCGTAATCATACTTGGTAATTTTAACGCCGAAAGACCAACTTGGGGATCACCTGTCCAGGATAACAAAGGTCAGCAGGTTGAGGACATGCTAACCGACCTCGACCTTACGCCGTTAAATAACGAAAAGAACACCTATCTATCCAATTCCACAGGCACAGAATCCGCAATAGACATCACAGCGATAAATTACAACATCGCACCCACAACACAATGGAAAATTCTGAAAAGTGCAATCAGTGACCACAGACCAATTTTATCAACCCTAAAATTCAAAATTGAGAATTTCCAACAGAATAAAAGAACACTGGAAAAATATTTACAGAAAAGCTTGAAGAACTGTGCAACGAAGAATCAAATCACAGAACGATTGACAAAAAATTGGAAAAATTCTCTTTGAACATATCCAAAGCTGCAAAAGTATCGATACCTAGAGGTAGACGTAAAGACCTGTGAATACTTTACTGGAAGGACCAAAATATCGAGGCAATGATTGCAGAGAGAGACAATAAAAAAGAACTTCTTTAAACAAATAAAACAGAAGAAATCATAAAGGAACTCATTGAAATTAGTCACAAAATAGAACAAGAAATTTGGATATTCAAACAAGGAAAATGGGCAGAATTCTGCGCAAAAAAATGGATCCAAAAAAGGAAAGCCATCACTGGAATATAATTAGTGTTATAAAACAATCAAAACCAACACTAATCCTCCAATACTCTAACCGATATGAACAGCGAGAACGAACAAACAGATGGCTGACATAATTGCTGAATATCTTTCAAGCACTTCCAGACTCAGCTATACGAATGAAGGCAGGACTCTAAAAAATAATATAAACAAGTTAGTTAAACAAGCAAGAAATTACCATCAACAAGATATTTACTCGAGAGACTTCACACTGAATGAGCTAAATTCATCAATAGGAAAGTTAAATCCAAGATGTCACCTGGAGATGCTCTAATCTTTGGTCAAATGATTAAACACTTTGGAGACGAAGCTAAAAATCAACTCCTACGAATACTGAACATTTCATGGCAAACTGGTAAACTACCAAAGAATTGGAAGATATCAATTATAGTGCCAATACTGAAACCAAACAAAGATGCTAAGGAATGCAAGAACTATCGGCCAATTGCTCTTACCAGCATGCTTTGTAAAATAACAGAATGAATTATCCACTCTAGACTCATAGTCTGGCTCACTAACAATAATAAAATAAACTTATACCAAACTGCCTAAAGATCCAGACACTGTACAACTGATAAACTGTTCTACTTCTGTCAATCAATAATAGATTTCTAGGAAAAACCGCCAGAGAAGACAACGGCCGTATTCCTGGATATGACCTCAGCTTTTGATCGAGTGTATAAATTATTTGAAAGGCTGCACAACATCGGGGTAAGAGGAAAAACCTTAATCTGGATTGCAGACTTCTTAAGGGGAAGAAGGATAAAGGTTCGGGTCAATGGAACATTTTCCAAGGACCGAAGAACATGGGCTGGTGTACCTCAGGGATCTGTGCTCAGTCCTCTACTCTTCTCGCTATATATTAACTGTTGTTTATGTAAATAGATGAATATTATTTGTATCATTTAAAGCCTCATTATGTAAAAATATATGTGTATATAAATTGGACATTTTTTTGTTGGCCAAACGAAAAGAATCTAAGGCTCTTTATTGGACACGACAAAAAAAAAAACAACAACGGCATTCCAGAGTAAAATAAATCATCAGAGATAGATAAATATTTTTCAAATGAATTAAAATAAATATAATCGATACTGAGAGAGAGTTGAATTTAAAAAAAAAATAGAAAATTATTATTTTCGAAATATAAATAGCTGAGAGGATTCCAGCAAACCGCATCTAAAATGTCAGTTTTTTTTTTGCTACATGTTTTAATTTGCATATACCTATTTTACATATCTCAGATTGTATTTAAAAATCGTTAACCATTTCTTCTAACTTTTAGCGAAATGGTGTTTTATTAATTTATCATTTGTTATTATTAGGGTTCTTTCCTGGTATTCAAAAAGGAAAAATACGTGTCGTTCAGTTATATTTTTCAATTTATCAAACAATTTGGCCGCTGAATCGCTGATTCTGGTAGGGCGCCATCTAGCGAATAAAGTTGTAACTAAAATCAATTTCGAATTTTTCATTATTTGCCATAAAAAATCCCATTGCATCCTGAACACAATGGTGTTTACCGCATTGCTCTAGCGCAAATATTCGCGGAGTTATTAATTTTTAAAGTTGTGCGGGACTTTTGGATCACCCTGTACATATTGTACCTCTAATGGAATATTTCATTATTGTAAATATAATTTTTTTTAATATTTATTTTTAAATATTTTTCAATAAATTGTTTCTATTTCATAGATCGTAAAACGGTCTTTTCTAAATAAGTATTCTACTTTCGTAATATTCAATGAAAATTGAGTTAGTTTTGAAAAATATATTAGCGCCAATTGTTTATATTGAAATTACTTACTTTGACTTATTTATTAAATTGTTGAATTAAGCATTGTGCTGAATTTAGAGTTAATTTCACCAAATCCAAGATTTTTAAGTAATAGATCAAAATATTTTTTCGTTATTTGTTTAATGCATTATTATTCAAAAAAGATATATTTGCGCTACAGTGTAATTATGATTATTTTTAAGGCAAATTTTTATATTGTTTGTTCAATTGAATTACTTTAGTATATTCACTATTGCCTTCATATTAATATCATATAATTATAATTTAAAGATTTCTTTTCTTTTAGGAACTTGTAATTATATTTCAGCGGAATTATGATTCCTGTTAATGCATTGTCTTTTATGATTTGTCCTTTTGTAATTTTTGAAAATGTTTGACTTTGCGCCTGTTTCTGATTTTGGAATGTGTATGGGTTAATAAATTTAATTTGTGAGGTTTTATAAATTATTATTTTATCAAAATAACAAAATCATGATATGAAGAGTTTTTTCAAGGTGTTTATTCAGCCGAACTTCGAGTATTTCTGCCCTTCTACAGTAATAAGAACGTATAATAATTTTTTCCAGACTGAAAAATAAGTCAATTTTCGTTCATTATTTAGTTAATGGGACCTTTTGGTTAAAAATGTGTCAAATACTCCTTATAGATATCTTGGATGGTTTATTTATTACATCTTTGAAGGAATATATTCTTGAAGATAAAGGTTGCCTTGCCAGAGAGCATTCATATATCTGTAAAAAATAGACACCTCGGCCATGTAGGTTTTTTTTCTCAACTTTCAACAAAAATCTTTGTCTTCGTAAGTAGAAATTTTCTCTTCAGATTTCTCCTGACGAAGACAAACGATTTTTGTTGAAACGTTGAGAAAATAAATCTACATGGTCGAAGTGTCTAATTTTTGCAGAATATATTCGTTTAAAACTTCATAGAATATTGGTCAAATATTGATAAGACGTATTAAGCACAAATGAATATACATATGATTACTTTTATATATGTAGAGGGGACTATTGTGTGGAGAGATAGCATAATGTAAAATTTTAAAAACGTTATTGTGGTGTTTAAAATAGAGTTCTCTCTGTTCCATATCAAGAAATGATGTATATATTTTTTAAAATCTATAATTCAGCATGATCGTATATAATCTAATCAAAAATAATTCAGATTAATAAATTCTCCAATCGGGAATAAAATCAAGAGATAATAATTTAATCATACCACTAAATACCTTTATGAAGAATTTATTTTTGAAGAGATAAATAACATAACTTAATAATAACTTATTCAATTTTTCTGCGCTTTATGTCAAGTAGAATTCGACATAAATAAAAGTCAACAGTAACACTCATGAACAGAATTCAAAAGGAATTTGTACCTTTTAGAGTGTATATTGGGATTCAGAAAATAATTCTTAAATATATATGATACACACACATACAACACACACACAATGACCTCTTTATTGAAGACACATGGGATAACCATGTATGAAAAAATTGCCTATGTATCCTTAAAAAAATAGACGACCGCGATATCAAAGACTTCTTTAAACTTTGTCCATGAGTGTATATCCTAGTGATACTTCGTCCGGATCAGATAAATATTGACAAAACGAAAACAAAAAAAATATATATATATTATATTTAATAAATTTTTGCTGTTTTGAGATTAATTACTTGTAGAGGAATTATTGGTCATTTGCTTAATTTTGGTATGAAGTCGCGGAAGAGATTATAATAAAATTAGTTATCAAAAATAGCTTTAATTGCGCTAAATGAATATATGAAAAATATGGTTTGATAAAAGTACTGCCTGGATTAAGGCGAGTAGAACGAGGAAAACAAAATATTATTTACATAATGTACAAAGGTTTTGAGCCGGCCATTGGGATAAAACAACAACGAGTTTTTATAGGGGAAGAGTGACCTCTGGCGGTCTATCCAGCAGAGTATTTGTATTTATGAAATATAATTTTAAATAGAATAATATTTTAATATGACATATATATAATGAAAGAGTTCACAACTGATGAGCCAAACCCTCCCAATATTTTTTAATCGCAGTAAGGACAGTAGAAGTTTGATTTATTTGTGAAAAGAAACATTCGAATCTTAAATATCTTCATTCGTTATATATAGATGGCGCGTTATTGCTTTGTATTAAATAAAAATATATTGAAACGTTTATTGATATGAATGTTTCATCAACTATATAATATATTAACCTTTAGTGTGAACTATGCTGTGGGGATCGTATACAAGGTTTAAATAAAACTGATGTCAAAAAGAAAGGCAATTCCATCCCTGAGACAATTCGTCCCATTTCTACGGGAGAGAAGTAAGGTAAAAGTTTGCGACAAGTCCGACGTTCTATGAAACAAACTGTCAACTTAGAGACATCCCCGCAAGCAGTTCTCTGTCACGCAAACAACTTGTAGCCTCTCAAATACTGGTTATACGTTCATTGAGATCTGTAATAAATATAACTTGTATCTATCGAATTCTCTCCAATATTTTCAATCGAATTCTTCAAACTAGAATATCTATATTTTAGTTGTTTGACAGCGAAGAAAATATCAGAAATAATTATTAAGTAAAAATACATTTTGAAAAAAATATTTTATTTAGAAGCACTAAAAATGAAAAATAAAATTATGTATCTTATGTTTGTCAAACCAGTTGAAAACCTAAAAATACTAGGATTGACTTTCAAGAATCATCGAAACAAGAACAAATTATATTTTATACCTCACATCGACAGTTTTATTGCAAAAACAACTAGAGCTAGTGGATATCTTCTTGGTTTAACGATAATATCGTGAGGAATGGGTAGTAGGCGATCATTAACATTATATAAGACCTTATTTAGGAGCACAATAACTTATGGTTCAACAATCTGGTACCCATATATAAACACGAGATCTAAAACAAATTGGATTCACTACGGTATAAAATTCTTAAACACTGTATACATGTTTATAATACAACATCTTCGAATCGTAAACATGTTCTCCAAAGAATACCTAAAATTATGGATTTCATTTTGTCAAACATAGTTAAAGTTGAAATAGATTATAATAAAAATAATCTAGCAAAAATAATGATAACATATAACTTTATAAATGAAAAACTTCAGAATTACTATGATTCTAATCATAATTTTTCAGGGAATATTTTGAAAACTCAAGATTACCAAAATGTATCCAGCCAAAATTTATAACATACAATTCTTTACGGGGCATGAAGACTTCAACGCATACTTATACAGAATTGGCAGAATTTATTCTTCAATCTGCTCATGTGACCAAAATGATCACAACCCTGAGCATATTTGAGAGTACAATTTCAAATGAACAGTTCTAGTTTAAGCCAAATGGTTTCCACTTAGGAAAAATATATAAAATTTAACAAATTCTGCAGACTATCTCAAATACCGTAGAGCTGAATTGCATTAATGAATTGAAATTTCTAGTTTTAATTAGTATAGTTTTTTTCAGTTCAAAATAGTCTATATTAATACCATTAATTCAGTGGTTAATCTAACAATATATTAAACATTTTTGATAATATGTGTTTGTAAATAAGCTTTATTTCTTATATAAATATTGCGCCGAAATGTAAATTTAAATAACTTTCACTCTCTCCAAAACTAGAAAAATAATTTGTATATATGTTATATTAAAATATTATTCTATTTAAAATTATATTTTATCGATTCAAATACTCTGTTAAATCGACCGCCAGAGGTCACGCTTACGCCATATATAACCGATTGTTGTTGTTTCACATTGGCCGGCTCAAAACTTTTGTACATTATGTAAATAAGCTTTTCTTTTTTATTCTTACGCCTTAAGCCAGGCAGTACTTTTACTAAATTTCTCATTTTTATATATCATATATATTTTGAAACTATTTACATAAAATAGTTTGAACATTTGCATGCTATAATCCACATAGGATATAGTGTGTGTTCTGTAATGAATAAATACAATTTTAAAATAATTATGTGAATTAATAGTGCAGACTGTTTACTTTTGCATGCATTGACAAGATGTTAATAAAATTATGTTAATTGTCAATTGTCTATATTAAGGCGGAGTTGGAGACTTATTCAAGTATCTGTTTGGTCATCTTCTGCCCTAGCCGTTCTATGGTGTTGTCTACTCTTCATCATGTAAAGCCACCAGTTAAGGATTTTCTAAGGATATAGACCTAATAGTAAGGTAGTTCCCACATTGCCCCAGTAATTTGAAGGATAAATAATTCTCAAAAACTAGATAAAATAGTAGAAAAAAAATGAACAAAACAATTTTTAATACTAAAAATGACTGGATATCTACTTCACGAATGAACATAGAATATTGAATATATATTTATTTTAGAATAAAATACAAATATTTATTCGTCCTAAAATAAATTGAATAAAAACCTATTGTTTCTAAGTCTTGTATATACCTTTAAATCTTGATTACTTATGATATCGATAGCTTCTTTCAAAATAGCGGATAGAAATTGTTAACAATTTATTTTAGATCAACATATACACGACACTCTTAATATTATATAAATAAAGACATATGTTTTCAAATAGGTCAAATTCTTTTATTTATTCAAAAAGGTGAAAAAGTAAACTTTCGTAAAATAACATTGTAGTGATATAAAATAACTTTTAGTTTTAAAGATATAAAAGAATTTGACTTAATCGAAAATTATGTTTTTATTTATATAAAATGAGGTGTCTTGTATGTATGTAAATTTATTTGAAATAATTTGTTTGCTGTTCCCAATTGACTTTTGAAAGAAGCTATCCAAATCAATAGTAATCGATTTAAAGTTAGGAATTTTCTGCTTTACCATTACTAGTCTTTTTATTAAACATGATTAATATATTGGGATTTTAGGATTATTTAAATTCCGGATTAACCGTGGTATTTTTATTAATTATGATTTTGATAACGAATTTCTTTTTTTATTATGAATGTTAGCTTTCAAGGGAAAATCGCTCTTTGACAAGGTTTAAAGAAAAATCGACCATTTCTAGCTAAGAGAGTTTTGTAAGTGTACGAGTGTGTAAAATGGATATTTTAAACCATAATTTGAGAAAATCGCTTAAAATATATTATAACTATTTATATATTTTTGTGTTTTATTCTAATATCAGGGGTTGAAGAATGGGGGTCTATTTTGTTTATACTCTTAGTGGAATTAGATGCTATCTGCTAAAATTTTAAATAGATAACTTCAATCAAAGAGTTAAACTATTATATCATTTATTTTAAAAGTCATGTTTTTGAGCGTATACCGTCTCTATTCCTATCATAGGGTAACCCAGGGTTACGAGAGTATAGGTAACTCTATTTTCGAAAAGCTTGACATTTAAAATGTTTTGTTAATCTCTTTAATATTGTATTTAATTATAGGTGAAATATATTTTCTCTCCTGGATCTTTGTCAAATATATAATACTAGACGAATGGCCCGGGCAACGCCCGGGTTTTACCCGAGTGCGAATATATTTTAAAAACGTTGTCTTGGGTGGTCGCTATAGACAGGGTGGTCTGTATAGACAGGTGTATGTATCACACAGCTGATAACAGGGTTGTCTAGAGTGGCCGCTATAGACAGGGTGGTCTGTATAGACAGGTGTATGTATCACGCTGCTGATAACAGGGTTGTCTAGAGTGGTCGCTATAGACAGGGTGGTCTGTATAGACAGGTGAATGTAACACACTGATGATAACAGGGTTGGCTAAAGTGACCGCTATAGACAGGGTGGTCTGTATAGACAGGTGGATGTATCACACAGCTGATAACAGGGTTGTCTAGAGTGGCCGCTATATACAGGTGTATGTATCACACAGCTGATAACAGGGTTATCTAGAATGGCCGCTATATACAGGGTGGTCTGTATAGACAGGTGGATGTATCACACAGCTGATAACAGGGTTATCTAGAGTGGTCGCTATAGACAGGGTGGTCTGTATGGACAGGTGGATGTAACACACTGCTGATTACAGGGTTGCCTAAAGTGACCGCTATTGACAGGGTGGTCTGTATAGACAGGTGGATGTAACACACTGCTGATAACAGGGTTGTCTAGAATGGCCGCTATAGACAGGTGTATGTATCACACAGCTGACAACAGGGTTGTCTAGAGGGGAGCAGGGAGGACACGTGTTCGCCGGCAGCCAATGGGCGCGCATTCTATCCGTGAGCTTCAGACAGAATAAGGCAATTATATATATAGATTTTATTTTCAATTAAATATGCGTAATATTTTATAGATTTTCTTGAAAGTTTTTTCTCTCTCTCTCTCTTTCTTTATTGAACATTATAAAATATTAATAATATGATCCTTCAAAAAATTATATATAAAGAAAATTCGCTGTGAGGAGAGAAAGAGCTTATTTTTATATAATAGCAATATAAGGTTTCAGACGTAACAACCTTTCGACAGGTTTAACCACGTTATTGACTCTCAGAAAACACAAGCGACAAAAACGTGCTTATACCTGTCGAAAGGTTGTTACGTCTGAAAGCTTATATTGCTCTTATATAAAAATAAACTCTTTCCTTTTTTTTCTGTTATTTATAATTTTACCGAAGGAATTATATTATTAATAATTTTATAATGTTCATTAAAGAGAGAGATATGAACTTCCGGAAAAAATCGATAAAATATTTCGAATATTTAAATGTAAATTAAATAATCACAGAGTAAAGAAAGAATTACTCTGGACAATTGACCAGCTGAGAGCTCTATATAAATATATCAGAAGGAGATAAAGGACCGATCCATCCTGATGTAGGTCAAGCTCTGTACCGAAGGGATATTACCACGGAGTATTTATAGCGAGGCAGCTTCCATGAAATACTGAGAGGAATCTTAAATAGAATTCAACATGGCTGGAATACTAAATTAGTATTTGTTCAACGTTCTGTACCGAGGTGGGGAAACTAGAATGGAAGAATTACCTTACTTTGCTTTTATATTGCTTTGAATAATTATTGTAAATGTAGTTGCTAACTCCGTACACTGTTCTTTAAACCATTTTCTATCTTTCTTAAGGCGATCGTGAAATATAATTAAGAGCGTATGTATCTTAGAATAGTAATAAAACTTATTGTTTATCTATATGCGTCTCTACTAACTACAAAGTACTACTTTTATTTACATAAATTAATCTTAAAATTTATATAGAAAGTTGAAACCTATACACACTCTTCAGATCCATGGTCAGATGTATTATATATTTTATATTATCATAATATTCTGTGTGTTCCGGAATATTATCATCAATGATATTGTTAGGCAAACTTTCACTCGGATAAAACCCGGGCGAAGCCGGGTACACATCCGCTAGTGTCCATATATGATTGTATAGGTTTATATACAGGGTGATCCAAAAGTCCCGCACAACTTTAAAAATTAATAACTCCCCGAATATTTGCGCTAGAGCAATGCGGTAAACACCATTGTGTTCAGGATGCAATGGGATTTTTTATGGCAAATAATGAAAAATTCGAAATTGATTTTAGTTACAATTTTATTCGCCAGATGGCGCTCTACCAGAATCAGAGATTCAGCGGCCAAATTGTTTGATAAATTGAAAAATATAACTGATCGACACGTATTTTTCCTTTTTGAATACCCGGAAAGAACCCGAATAATATCAAATAACAAAGTAATAAAACACCACTTCGCCAAAAGTATGAAGAATTGGTTAACGATTTTCAAATACAATCAGAGATATGTCTTCTTCTTCTTCTTTCTTATCTTCACTTAATCATATCAAGGTATCAAGCTTGTAAAGCATGACAACCATCATGATTGGGTGAAGTAGAATAGGTCTGCCTTTGTCATCAAGACTGGGAGCACTACTCAGTGGCAGGCCGACTTAGCTCCAAAAGAAATGGCCGCCTCTGACATGAGGAACAGACGCCATGTGCAGCTGCTCCTAACATGGAGTACAAACGCTGCTCATCCTGTATCCCTGGATTAGGAGCCCTTACAGGGTACTATCAGCCGGGCCAGCTGAGCCCAGGTTTTTTAGCGAGCTTGTTACTGCTCCCCCTCCTCCTTTTTCATCCGGGTTTGGGACCGGCAAAGGTAAATGCAAATTAAAACATGTAGCAAAAAGAAAATTGATATTTCAGATACGGTTTGTTTCCGAAGATAATAAATTTCTAATATTTTTAATTCAACTCTCACTCAGTATCGATTATGTTTATTTTAATTCATTTGAAAAATATGTATCTATCTCTGATAATTTATTTTACTCTGGAATGCCGTTGTTGTTTTTGTCGTGTCCAATAAATAGCCTCAGATGTCTCCATGCATTTCTATCACAGCAGCAGCAATGTCCACTATCTTGGATGTATAAAGCTGCTGCTCTGGGTCTATGTCAATTTTCTGCAAGACTGCGGGAATGAGAATATGTGGGTAGGTGTTAGTTCCACACCAAGACAGTTGTTGCATGTTCTATAGGTTCTTGTGCCATCTGGATGTATTTTCATTCCTTTATAATGTTTTGTTCTAAGTCTTGTTATAGTTTTTGTCAGTTTTCTCTCAGAGTTTATTTCACATATTTGATCTTTTCTTATTTTTTGTTTAATTATCTTGTATTTTGCCAAAGCATCAGCGTCAAATACTGACATTTGTTCTTTATTTTGGCTCAGCTTTCTGGCTTCTTTTGCCAATTCAACTGCTATTTCATTACCCCGATCTCAACACGGGCAGGAATCCATTGTATAATGCAGTTATTCTCCAATGATTCCAGTTGGGTAAGTAACGAGTGTATTTTCTGTGTGATTCTAGTATTGCCCTTCTGAATTGCTTCTAGAGCGGATATGGAGTCGCTGTATATTAAAATTCCTTCTGCTTGATGCAGGGATGGTTGGTTAAGGCATAAATCAAGAGCTTTCCAGATAGCTGTCAGTTCACAAGTGAAGTTTGACGAAATCTGTCCTGCTCCTTCTTTGATTTTGATGTTTGTTCCATCTTGCAGTATTATGTTAATTCCGGACCCTCCATTACTCAGGGTAAGGTCTGAAGATCCATCTGTATATGCTGTTAAAGGGCGTGGCCTAGCATTTATAATCAAGAATTTGTACTATGAGGACATAGCCGTTAATATTACAAACACATTAGACCTCGAAGCCCAAGGTATCAAAGTCTACCTCAATCAAAACAAAGCCATCAACATATACAATATGTATCACCCTCCAAACAATACATTTATTGACGATGGAACAATGGCTCAATTTCTTACAGACAACACTATTATTGTAGGTGACCTTAATGCCAAACATCAACTATGGGGATGTCCTACGCCAAACCCAAGAGGCAAAATACTATCAAACATATTTGACGACAATGCCTTCATGTGCTTAAATGATGGGAATCCTACCCATCATTCATACAAGCTATAATACTGCACAAGCCCTTGATATAAGTTTTTACTATCCTGACATTTTCCACAAATGCAAATAGCAAATATTAAAAAGTTTTAGAAGTGATCATTTGCCTAATTTGATAGAAATTAGCACCAAGACCAAAACTAGCTCAATTAAGAAAAATTCTGGAACTTCAAAAAGGCTAATATGATATCTTTCGAAAACACCATTATTGAAGTAGCCAAAGTTTCAATACCAAGAGGTAATATTAAGAAATGGATTCCAAATTATACACACCAGGCAAAAATATTCAAACACTTATAACTAAAAGAAATGAACTACAAAAAGAGTGCACCCAAAACCAAACAAATTGTATAACTGAACTGAACATTGTGATTGCAAAAATAAAAATATTATACGTAAATGTGAAAAGGAAAAAATGGAAACAAACTTGTGAAAACCTGAACCCAAGAAACCCAAATTACAAAACTTTGGAATTTGGCAAAACAAATTGACAGAGCCCAGCCAAAAACTGAAAGCACAAATATGATTAAGAATACAGATAGTACACCAGCAACTAATGACAAAATTGCTGCCAATCTTTTAGGTAATTCATAGCAAATAAGTAGTAAAATCAAGGTTGAAAAAAGGCCCGAAAGATTATTCATGACTGTAAAATGTCACCAGCACTCATAATATTTTCCATGAAAAAAATCAATATGAAAAAGCTAGCTTATGCATTAGAAAACACTGACCTAAACAAGACTCCTGGGCCAGATGGAATCCATGGCCGAATGATATCAAACTTGGGCAAAATTGGCAAAGAAAGACTTCTTAATATTTTCAATAACTCCTGGAAAACTGGAAAATTGCCTCAAGACTGGAAAACTGCAACAATAATTCCTATTTAAAAACTTGACAAATCTTCTGATGACCCAAAAAACTACCGACCTATCTCCCTAACAAATATTTGCTGCAAATTAATGGAAAAAATTATACTCAGACGACTCACCTACCACCCCGAAACAAGAAATCTCTTACCAGAAGAACAATATGGATTTAGGAAAGGACATGGGACAATAGACCAACTCTTATTTTTCACACAAAAGGTAAAATATGCACAAAACAAAAAAAAACAACAACTAACCACACCATAGCTGCTTTTTAGACCTTACACAAGCTTTTGATAAGGTATGGAAAAACAAGTTAATTACAAAATCATACAAACATTTCAAAATTGATGGAAAAGCTATCACTTGGATAAATATTTCCCTTAAAAATATATAAATTAAGGTCAAATATAATGGCACTTTATCTAAAACCTTCAAATTGTACCAAGGATTACCACAAGGATCAATCCTTAGCCCAACTCTCTTCACCCTATTTATTGCAGGCATAGAAGAAAAATTTTCAAATAAAACCAATATTGGACTTTTCGCTGATGACATTATTCTATGGAGCAGTAACACTAACTGGAAAAAAGCTGAAAGATATTTGAACAAGACTCTTCTCCACCTAGAAAAATTTGCTAATAAAAATAAATTAGAATTTAACCCCCAAAAATCTGAAACCTGTCTTTTTACTACCGATAAGAAACTATACAAAATAAGACCAAATATTATTCTGAAAGAACAACAATTACAATATAATAAACATCCTAAATATCTCGGCTACACCCTGGATCCAGAAATTAAAACCAGTAAGCATATTGAAGGAGTTGTTAGAAAATGAAGAGACCGACTAAAAATATTGAAATATATTTCAGGAAGAGTGGGGAGCTGAAGCAACAACACTCAAATTAACTTACACATCTCTAATGAGACCTATCTTGGAATATGGATATCAAATCTATGGTACAGCATCTGAAACAAATCTATAATCACTGGAAAGGATATAACTAAGTGCAGCCAGAAATATTACAGGTCTTCGAAAAACCTGCCCTAATAATATTGTACTTTACGAGGTAGACATTATGCCCTTGAAGGATAGAATAAGCTACAATCTGCCAAAATAAATAAACAAAATTAAGAGTTATGAAAACAAACACAGAACTTTTAATTACATACTTAATTGGGAACCCAATATAAGATTCAAAAAAGAAGGCCCTCTCCACCTGGCCAAAAGAAATGGATTTTTAAAATATAAAGTGGAAAATATTATTTAGCTGAAAAAATATCTCCATGCGAACCATTAACAAAATGTTATATTTAATGCCACTTTAAATGAACCCACCAACAGACAATACAAAAAAATCCAGAATACTTAAAACAATTATCATTAGAAATAATCAATAAAATTCCTTAAAATGCAATAACTATCTATACCGATGGTAGCAGAGACAAGTTGGGACACACTGGCAGTGGCTGTCTCATCAAAACCACAAATGGCATTGAGAAAATAAACAGAAGAAACCCAGATTTTGCTCAGTCTTCAGATCAGAACTTATAGCCATCTATGAAGTCTTAAAATCCATCAGAAACATTAAACATCACGATATATGGATTCTTACTGATAATAGAAGTGCCATACAACATTTGAGTCACACAGGGGATCTTAGAGACAAAGTAAGCAGGAACATAATTGGTTATCTCCAAAAACTCTCAATACCTCAAATATTCACCTTCAATGGATACCCTTACATGTTAGCATTGAAGGCAATGAAGCTGCTGATGCGCTAGCGAAAAAAGGCACAAAAGAACCCTTGCTACAGAAAAATAAACTTACTTTTAAAGAAATAGAAATAGTAGCCAAAATAAACAAGAACTGGAGGATCCCACCTAAGCACAGTTGGTATACCCTAGAAGCAGATGGCCACCCAGACCTCTAGGTCCACAATCCGGCATGCGAAGCATGCCCTTCGCTGCTATTCTGTTCAACTCATAAGCCAAGTAACGGTATCCAAGCTAGTGCTTGGACATTGTACCTGGAAACACCACCTCCCAGACAACGTGTCTGGAAGGATTTCTATACCGGTGGCCTTTAATCATAGCAAAATAGGAAACAATCTACTGTGTCCAGCAGGGACCGCGGGAAGGCAGCCCCCGGTCAACTCTGTTCACTCACAGCTGAGGAAAAGCTCAGCTGACACGTCGTGGGCTTTCTCAAGAAGCTTGCTGTGATTTCTCAGCAGCTTACTCTCGATCGCGCCCCTCGCCCTCCTTCTCTCTTCCTGCACACCCACTACCCTTGGACAATCCAAGACGTAGTGGCGTGCATTCATATCCCTTTCTCCATAGACGCAATCAGGGTTTCTCTTAATTTTAAATCTGTGGAGACTGGGGGAAGAGCCCATGTCCCGAACTACCCTAATGAGTTTGTGGGACATTACCTTACAGAGGTACTTGGGTGTTGTTACCCCATTGAATACCTCTCTCCCCTTCACACTGTTCCTCCATCTGTCCAACCATAAGTCCTGGACGTGCCCCCTGATCCTCCAATAAACTTCTTTCTTGGTCACTGGGGTCCTCAGTGATCTACCTCTAAAGCATCCTGCCTTAGCGATCCTGTCTGCGAACTCATTACCTTCGATGAGGCTGTGTCTCCTAAACCAAGGGAGCTCCGGAGCCCGCGTCATCATCTCCAGCTCCTGGATTATTTGATGCGCGAGTTGCTCTTTCTCCAGATTGATGGCGACGAGGGCCGACATACAATCTGAATAGAGGCGGTCCGGGCTGAAGTTCTTCTCGGCACACACTCTGAGGGCTACCCTGATCGCAACCAGCTCGGCTGAAAAGACCAATTCGTCCACTCTGAGTGTTGAACTTTCTTGGAAGATCAGCTCTCCAATAGTGAATATCACTACCCCAGCTCCAGTATTGGTTCCAGACTTACTACAATCAGTGAAAACCTCCGTGCCAATCCCTGTCGGCCCTCCAGGACTCCAATTCCACTTTGGCAACCACCGCGGAGGCTTCCTTGGATCCCTCTTCGATTCCAGGGCCCCCGCTTCAAGTCCCAGGGCATCTTCCCTGTTCTCTGATGTCTGATGGTCTCCTCCTCTAGTTTCAATCCCAGGGGAATAAGCCCAGCGAGGACCAAAAAGGCCTCCCTGCTGGTAGTGCGATATCCCCCTGTGATTCTGAGTGCCGCTGTCCTCTGCACTCTCTTTAGAGTTGTTGCCACCTTCTGATCCCTGTTTCGGCGCCACCAAGCCCCGGAAGCATATAGCAAGATTGGCTCGACACAGGAGAGGCAGAGGTTCCTAAAAATAGTACCCTCCTTCTCCCCCCCCCCCCCCCCCCCCTGTTGAGAGCCAACTAGGACAGGCCTGCACAACGCCTCCCTGCCTCTCGCCACCATCTCCTCCGCCTGGTATTACCAACCCATCTCACCCCCAGAATGGTCATCCTATTGACCAACGCTACCCTCCGTCCTTCCATTCAGATAGCCGGCTTGTGTTCCCATTTGATCCCTTTCCTTTTAGTTCTTATGTCCCTAGGCTTAAAGCTGAGGGCTTTAGTTTTGGAAACATTGAACTTAAGGCCAGAGTCATGGGCCCAGATCGAGAGAATTTGGAGAGAAGTTCCAACACACTTCTCAGCCTTCGCTCTCGAAGCAGCCTCAATGATGAGGAACTGGTCGTCAGCATAGAGAACCAGCCTGGCTCCCTCAGGGACCTCCTCCTGGAAAACGGTGTTTACCAGGATATTCCACAGAATAGGTCCGCAGCAAGAGCCCTGGGGGCAACCCCTAGCACAGTTTCTTTCCAACTTCTGCCCACCAAAACTAAGGCTAATCCGTCTATCCCTCAGGAAGTCACGAACCAAGCTGCACAAATTATCAGGACAACCCATGTCCATCAAATTTCTCATCAACTTGTTCCAGCTCATGGAGTTGAACGCGCCATCCATGTCCAGGGCCACGAAAAGAACCCAAGCACCCTTATTTAAGCCCATCTCAACCCCCTCTAACACCTCGTTCAGAGCTGTGGTTGTGGACTTCCCTTCCCTAAAACCATGTTGGAAAGAGGAAAGGAGCTCATTACTCTCTAGCCAATGCTT
>CP092871.1:39109733-39123048 GCA_030710605.1 Cordylochernes scorpioides
CCCGAAACCATGGTCTCTAGGTGGACGCTTTTCAGAGTGCCAAAGCTGGTGTTGTGGCTTTTGTCAACGACCCGAGGCCGCTAGCTTGCGGCGACGGTCAATAGATGGCGTCTAGCTATCAACATCTGTTGGAAATATATAATTTCTATTTTTGATTCGGGAAAACGGCTCTAGATGGCGGGCATCACGGGATGCGCCACAGAGTGAATCCACAGAGTCCGTCCACGTGACCCTTTATACGACTATAAAAGTCGCGGCGAGAAAGAGGCCGGAAGTAGAACAAGAGAGAACAGGGCATAGGCGCGCGCAGAGGAGAAGGTATCAGATCGGAGTTAGGTGTGTGACTGAAGGTGGATCAAGTATAAAGTTAAAGTTTAAAGAAGTAAAGTTGAAGATAAAGTCAAAGTAGTCTAGGAAGTTAAAGAATTCAAAGAACTTAAGGAAGTTAAAGGTAAATTTAAAGAATTCTAAGAAGTTGAAGATAAATTTAAAGAAATCTAAGAAGTTGAAGATAAATTTAAAGAAATCTAAGAAGTTGAAAATAAATTTAAAGAAATTTAAGAAGTTGAAGATAAATTTAAAGAAATCTAGGAAGTTAAAGAATTCTCAAAGAACTCGGGGAAGTTGAAGATAAATTTAAAGAAATCTAGGAAGTTAAAGAATTCAAAGAACTTAGGGAAGTTGAAGATAAATTTAAAGAAATCTAGGAAGTTAAAGAATTCAAAGAACTCAGGGAAGTTGAAGATAAATTTAAAGAAATTTAGGAAGTTAAAGAATTCAAAGAACTCAGGGAAGTTGAAGATAAATTTAAAGAAATCTAGGAAGTTAAAGAATTCAAAGAACTCAGGGAAGTTGAAGATAAATTTAAAGAAATCTAGGAAGTTAAAGAAGTCTGAGAAGTTGAAGATAAATTAATGTAGTGAAGTAAAGGCTAAAGCTGGAGAATATAAAATTAGGGAAGTTGGAATTGAATGTAAAAATGTAAATAAGACCTTATTAAGAATCAGGTGTTTGCAGATAGGAAAATAAAAAGTTATATTTTATAGCGACTTGAACTATTTTGCATTTTCCTCGAGTTAACGCAAACACGGCCTGGTGAACCACTCCGTTTTACACACCGCCTTTCACTTTTATTAACAACAACACATTTTTTTACGGGAGAGGTAACCTTTGTCTTTTTAGATCAATATCTTCTTGGCAAAATGTCCATCTATATTATTATCATTCGCTTATAAATTTATGATGTATTCTAGCCTGGAAATCGGCCCTTGATACTTCACCTACTCAAACACCTTTCTGATAAATTTGACTGATTTCATAATCCTTCTTGTAAAGTGTAAAGAAATCAAAGCCGACCTTATAATATAACGAGGGCGATAGCCCGAAACCATGGTATACAAGTCTGAATTAGTCAAAAATGGTATTGTAACTTATTCCTTAACTACACTGATGAACCTTTTTTTTACTAGGGGGATTCACATAATGCATCGTTCTGATGCATAATCAAAGGGAAAGGTGGCTCTTTTTTGGCATATATTGGATCAGAATATTGTCGCGCGTGACCCGTCTCCGGTTCTTCGCGACTACGCCGCTTTCTCCGTCGTGGATCGCCTACCGAAGCTCCGTTGCTCTCCTCTGCAGACCACCCAAAGACCTTCTGAGAAACACCACTCAGGTGGATCTCCTTTCTCTCTGGCAGTATCTCTCGGCCTTACCACTGGTGGGGGGACACGAGAGGCTTAACAGAAGAGTAGCGACTGTGATGTTGGCAAGAGAGTAATAACAACCAGCAACAAGACTTCTAACACTCCTCCTCTTTATTTTCATCTTTAAGGACCACAGCAGTCGGCATTTTCCCACACTAGTCGCAGACCAGAAATGGGCCAAAGCGCCATCTATTGAAGCAAGGTTTAGGTGTTTTGAAGGCTCATATACGGGACAATATCATTTATTTTACCAATATTTCAGTTGGCTGAACGCCATCCATTATAAAGTATTATAATAAAGTAATGTGTGTTAACAACAAAATCATCGCCACATAACGTCAATATATATATAAATATATTTACCAAAAAGAATATAAAGAGGCACCTCTTCCTTCAATTATGCCTATATAAAGAGAATAAAAGTCTTTAGGTCTTGTAGAAGGAGCAAATCTCAAAGCTTTGCTCAATTTTTTATGCACATCAAGGAGACGTAATGTGTATGTTGTAAGAATTTAAAAATATTATACAAACTCTCTTTTTTTTCTCTATAGATATATTTTTCATATATAAAGATGTGCATCAACTTGAAAAAAACACAGATATTCTTATTTATTTTATCCACGAGAACATGTTTGAACAGTCAATAATGTAAGTTCGTGAGTTGGACGCAAAAACTACGGAAGAAGTAAAGATTGAAAATACTTCCATCTCCGTTCTGCCTAATTGCAAAACTAACAAGAAATTACAAAACCTTTCACACCACACTCGCTAATTGGGTTAACACAGATTACCATTAATTAGCATCATTAACAACTAATTATATTCTTTTCAATTTTTTCTACATTAGCAATTCCCGGAAACTATATTTTTCTCAGTGAGAAATTTTTGAAGTTTTTTTTAGTGTTTAATAAAAAGTTTAAAATTAGTTTATATATGGATTTTTTTCCATAGAGATGGTGAAATAAAATAGCTGTGTTTGGATGTGTGAACATCACTTACACACCTTCAAAATAACACTTCGAGTCTTTAATAAAGTACGGTCATACCCTATACGGAGTTCAAGAATCGTGGCACGTATTTCCCCTGTTATAAGCAATATTTTGAACTGCATAATAATGACACTTTTAGTATATGTCACATATCTTCCAATTAGTTAGAGCCGATACCTTATAAGATCCTACCCTTTTAATAAAATGTACAATGTTTCTATTTACGATACCCCATATTTTGTATATAAACTCTTTGTATTTAAACCCCATTTGTATTTAAACTAAAAATGGGGATGTCAAAATAAAGATCCAAAGAGTAGTCGGTCAGCTCGTGGTAGCTGGGGACAGAGGAGGAAAATGTCAAAGCCCAGATGGGGGGCCCCCCCAGGGACTTTTTATAGACGACCCCGGTGAACAGGACAGGTTTTAGCAGGGGGTCGGGAGATGTTCTAGAGTTTGTCGATCGACAGACCGCTTCTGTCTCTCTCGGTCTCATTCTCCATGTCTAGGTGATAGGCATCAAGTTTGTGTCATGGCCTCTACCTCTGTCCCGTGGGCTGTCCCCGATCACTCTCAGTGCTAACATCTAGCCCTGCCTTTGCTTCTTGTTGTCCGCGTGTGGGAAGAACATCAACACTCGCCTCACGTACACGACTGCCAGCTTATCCATACGTCGGCAGGATCATTTGTAACAATATTACATATATGTGGTGATTTGTCAACCAGTTATGGTGATTGTGTGATAAGTGGTAAAGACACACAGGAGACAAAAACCCGTGAGGAAAAGACTGTGAAGAAAAGATACAAGGTCCGAGGACAACCCTTAGAACAACTGATGAAGAGAACATCTCCGTATGAACTCTCCCTTGATCATCACATCCAGCCGCTTTTGAGCCGTTTTCAGTCAGATAAATCCTCAAGGGGAGAGTGAGTCTTGACACTTGTTTACCAAGGGGGTTGTTTTTTTAACCCGGCTATCTTCCCTCTTTCTTTGTACTCCCACACAGGCCATTTTATTCATATTTTTCCCAATATTATAATATATATTCTAATTACACCCCTTTTTTCTATTATATCGATGCCAATCCTTCTTTATCTACTTTTCTATTCATTCTTCATGAAGTACACTTATGGACAAAACTTAAGGAAATTGTACCATTAAGCATGTATATCAGGATTCAGACAATAGCTCTGAAAGATATTACAGTGACCTGTATGGTCTGGAAAAATTGCCTCTGTTTTCTTCAAATTCTCTCTTTTACAATATCCTGCGTTAGCCTATTCTTATATAAAATCTAATAACTCGTATTGCTCTTACCTACGAAAAAATGTTTTTTAAATTTAGGCAATATCATTTTCCACTGTCCTGAATTTATATAATCTGAAAGGAACATTTCTATGAATTCAAGTACATACTTTGTTGAGGTTGTGCTGTGAACCCGCTGAGGTTTAGCCAAATAAAAATGGATATATAAGGTATGAAGACATTAAGACGCGAATGTTTCTTTTGACAAATAATCAAACTCCTACTGTCCTTACTTCGATGAAAAATATTGGCAGGGCTTGGCTCATCAGTGGTGAAGTTTGATTTATTTGTGAAAAGAAGCATTCGCGTCTTAATATCGAATGAAGATAATAACGAATGGAAATTCGTTAAATATAGATGGCGCTTCATTGTTTTGTATTAATAATGGATATAAGAAGGTCGGTGGGGAACGGTGGTCTATACCATTAGTTTTCAACCGCGCGATTCGGGATCGAATCCCGCTTTGGGCACTTTTTTTTCTAATTAATAAAATTCACCCATGCCCCCCGATTCTTGCAAAAGTCCAACTTAACCAGCGAGTGCAATTAACCAAAGGGTACTCTGAAACATTTGTAAGTGCAAATTCGAACTGCTTTTCACATGTGTAGATATGTGGTACACTTAGAGAAAAAGCAGTCGCTAACTACCCACCATGATTATCATGGCCTGTACGACATGTACTAGAGATTATATCGAAAAAATAATAATGGATATTGTAGATCAATATTAAAAATAAAATCTTAATACACAAATATTAATCATTAAATATAAGGTGAATACTAATACAAAAGTGACTCGAAGACTTTTGAAATAAAGAAAGCTCTCAATATTTTAAGGCTATAAGGTAGTCGCCTAGATCAGATTGTAAAACATGTTTTGTTATTGATTGACATTTATGAAAATATCTCGATAATTATTTTTCAAATTCAGCTTCCTAATTATAGGCATTTCGACCTTTATCTGATGATCCAAGTTCGTTATTTAAAACAATATTTTATTAAACAATTATTTTTTAAGGTCAATAGTAGCAGTGCTGGGAGAGCTTCCATAGTCGTTATATACTATATCGCGTATTGTATTTAAAATGAAGATACCACAGCATATGTCAATATAACGTATACTATAAGAATTGAGCCATTACTACTTATATCAATGGTAACCACCATATAAACATGTTTGATGATAAGGAAAAACCTTACTATTCACAATAATACGATGTGATAATAATAATATACAACATTTGTCAAACCTCCCAATACTCACACGTTCGAAGGACTGATTGTTTCCCTTTTTCAACATTTTACAAATCACTAATTACTTTGATGAAGCATATTTTTTTATCTTATGTAACGCATGGATTGCGCACTATATTTTTCAACATGTATATGTCGTATAATATTTGTTGTACATATACAATGTTATCGAAAAGATAGAGGTTGCCTGGCCGGCATTCATATTTATATGAAAAATAGATACTTCGGCCAGTTGGAGTTTTTTTATTTTCTCAACGTTTCAACAAAAATCTTTTGTCTTCGTCAGGAGAAGTAAATAAAAATAAACATTTGGCAAGGCGTTAAAAATTGTTCTGAGGTTTGCAAGGGCGTTCTCACGTGATTCTTCGAATTTAGTACAACATCTAAAGCGCGAGTCAAAAACAAATATTAAACTCGTCAAAGACTATGATCTTGGGAATAAAAATATATAATAATAAAATTATAATAAATTAAGTAAAAATAAATAAATAAAGTAATATAATAATAATAATCACAAAGATTATTATATATATTTATATAACTATTATGTCCAATACTTTATCTAGCTTATTAACTGCTTTTTAAATTTAAAAATGAAGCATATTGTTGCGGAATATCTTCAAAAGTATTTATAGTTCTTTTCCCAAATTCTCGTGATACCCATCCCTCTAAAAATAATCTTTCCTTTTTAAATTTTATATTCCTATGGAATATCTCAATATCATTCCAATCTGGCCTATGTCCTGAAAATAATGCATTTTGAAGATATTCCGCAACAATATGCTTCATTTTTAAATTTAAAAAGTAGTTAATAAGCTAGATAAAGTATTGGACATAATAGTTATATAAATATATATAATAATCTTTGTGATTATTATTATTATATTACTTTATTTATTTATTTTTACTTAATTTATTATAATTTTATTATTATATATTTTTATTCCCAAGATCATAGTCTTTGACGAGTTTAATATTTGTTTTTGACTCGCGCTTTAGATGTTGTACTAAATTCGAAGAATCACGTGAGAACGCCCTTGCAAACCTCAGAACAATTTTTAACGCCTTGCCAAATGTTTATTTTTATTTACTTCTCCTGACGAAGACAAAAGATTTTTGTCGAAACGTTGAGAAAATAAAAACTCCAACTGGCCGAAGTGTCTATTTTTCATATAAATATACAATGTTGTACATAGGAATGTTCTACATAGAAACACCAAGAAACTCAAATATTTATGTAACTTCAAAATAGCGTTCAATAAAATTTAGCACCGGAAAGAAAGGGTGTGTCATCCAGTAAGGTCGAATAACAGGCCATTGATAAGACAAATCAACTCAGAGAAGATGTGGAGAGACCATGCCATTGATTGGACACGGATATCCAAAAAGGTCCGCCCTCTCTGACATCATCATTAGCATATAAGCTGGATTCCTTGTTGAGCATACAGGAAGTAGAACAAAATAAATAGCAGCCAGGTCGCCATGCTGCCAGATTAATCAGCGAGTTCCCCAAAGTCCACCTCCCTGGGTGCTGCCCCCTCTAAACCGAGCTAACCATGTTCCTATGTGTGTGGTCTTCATTTATATTCAGGATAGTACGCTGGCCCATGACTACATGTTGAATGAGGAGCCCGCTGTGACGTGTTGACGGCTCACACGCGTTACAACATATTTTCATATATGGATTAAGTGACCGTCATCGCTTCCATGAGAAGTGTTCCAAACTTTATAGAGCCTCCACAAGACATACATCGTTACAGTTCTACTCATTTCACATTACCTTCCATTTGGAACAGAAATGATATTTTTACCATAGAATATCGTGTTCAATAGTTTATAGTTCAAGGCACTTTTTGCATTCACGCTTTTTGAAAAATTACACTCATGGAATATTAAGGAAATGTACCTTTTAGCATGTATAATGGAATTTAAAAAAAAACTCTGAAATATATTTGATTCTCATAATTATATTTATTAAAGATACACTATATAACCGAATGTAAACAAAATTGCCTGTCTCCTTAAAAAAAAAAAAACAGATTACCGGCGGCATTAAAGACTTTCTACTTTCTTAAGTTTTGTCCATGAGTGTAGTTCTCAATTTTAAAAATGCTGAAAAATAATTTCTAAAAATATTTGCAATAAAGTATGAAAATATTCAAGTAATTAAAAAGGAACTTGAATATAATTTTTAAGGTTTGTTGACTATACACAAAGAAACCTATAATACCCGGAATTTCTGAAAAATGTATACAATATATGAAATTGATATTTTTGGCAATATGTTCATATGATATGTATTATCAAATATTATCTCACATTAATTTCTGATATCTTAAAATTATTATATGATAGAGCTTGGCTAACCGGTGGTGAACCCTCTTAACCATCATAAAAGGTTCCCAACTGATGAGCCAAGCTTCCTATCTCTCTAACAATAATTTCTCATTTCACTAAGGTCTGTAGATAGAATAATATTTACCTATTTAATCGATGGATGCCAATTGAATCTATAATTTATATAATATCACAACTGATATGATAACCATTATAATATATCTTGAATATAGAAGTTGCGCCAGGCCCGCATTTATATCTCTCAAAAATAAAAGACACTCCAGCCAGAAAAGGTTTTTATTTTATCGGGGTTTCGACAAAATAACCTTTGTCCTCGTCAGTATAAAATACAAATTAAAGCATTTTTAAAACGCGGTTTATAAACGTATATAATATACATATATCAGATACATCAATAATGCCATGATAAATGCCTTAAAGCTTTTTTTTTCCTGACGAAGACAAAACTGTTTTATCGAATCGTCGAGAAATTAGAAACCTTTTCTAGCGAAGTATTTATTTTTATTTTCAAACTCTATAATATTGTGGCGAAGAAATTATTTATTATTTTATTTAATAAAATCAATGAAATTATTTAACACAGATTATCATTCTGTATTTGTGAAATCATCATACATTTTTTATAGCTTTATTGTTCTCTAACTGTATAATGTGCTCGGTATTTGTTGCTTTGCGCTTCAGGAACCTGGGTTATAAATATATCTCTGTATATCGTTTTTTTGGCTTGTTTGATAATTGTTGACTAGTAGTACTGACGCCATCAATAAATACTCTCATATCTTAAGATATTCCAAGACTTGATTTCAACACTACAATATAATTCTAATACTATAACTATAAAACTACAAATGAAGAGGTCAATATATTTTGACAACGATGAAGCTTCGAAGGGGGCGTTTTAAAATTCCAAGCCATCACAAGGTGGTGCTGAAGCATGCCGTCAACTAAGCCGTTTACTGGAGGTTTAAAAGCTAATGGAAGGACGGGGGCTAACGATGATGACATAATGGAATTAGACTCAAGCTGTGACAAACTCGGCGAGACAGCTTACCGAGACACTTTGACACGGTCATTGTCTCATGGGATTTCTTTTATATATATCATTTTGTTTTCAAATGACAAATTTGCAAAGAAATTATTCCAAATATTAATTTTTGAAATGACTTAAAATAGAGAGAGAGGACTCTTAATTTAATTAAACTTAAAAGCTATATTTAAACTTTGCTTCTATCATCACCTTTTCAACATTGCTATGTGAAAGTACTGTTAAAATTCCTATTTCGTAATTTTAAAGTGTGATAGAATTAGAATTTACATATGAGACGTGACCTGATAGAAAGTTATTTCTAATTAATTTTCAAATATTGTTGTTTAAATATAAAAAGATGCTTATATAGCTGTAAATTTGAACCTTATTAAATTTATGGAGAGAAAGATTATACATGATCTCTATCTCTATAGTATTAACGATTTTAACTATACATTATAAAAAATTATATTCATTTATATATGATGGTTAAATTTTCATAATTAATATAAGTATATATACATCATAATGTTAGGAAATATATAAATAAAATGGCCTGTTTGGGAGTACAGAAAAGAGGGAAGATAGCCGTGTTAAAAAATAAGCGCCTTGATGAACAAGTGTCAAGTCTTCATTCTCCCCTAGGGGATTTAACTTACTCAAATCGGCTTAAAAGCGGCTAGACGTGATGATCATGGGACAGTTCTCCCCGAGGTGGCCTCGACGCCAGTTTTTTTAGGGGTTGTCCTCGGACCTTCTATCTTTCCTCCCCGATCTATTTTCTCACGGGGCCTCTGGATCCTGTGTGCTCCCCATCACTCAACCACAACGACTGCATTTAACCAACATGCCACACTACAGTCATCCAACGGAATAAAACAAATCACAACACACACATATATATTGTGATTCTTACATCATAAGGTAATTGTTTTCTTAATATTTCTCGAAATTCCCGGGTTGTGAAAATCCACTATAAATTATAAAAGACACCAATCCTTTCAAAATCAACATATAAATTATGCACCAACATTGACCGCCTACCTAATCTGTCTGGTCGGTGACTAAGCCACAACACTAGCTTTGGAAATTCCCGAACTTCGCCTGGATTAATGATTTCGAGATAGTATCTAGATCCTTTATGACAACTTTGATTCCATTAGATTTACGAAGAGTTTTCGAAAATCTTGAGAATTGTTCAAAAGGCGTTTTCCCGATGATTGAATTCGCCTATCAACTTCAACATATAAACACTTTGTACAATTCAAATAGCTTTTGAAATTATTAGAAATGACGGCAAAGCTCATAGACTAGATTTTAATCTTCAAAAGTGGGCCTTCTAAAACTTTCTAAATCTGGTATTGTGGCTTGGTCATTTAGATTATAGCAACGGATTTCCAGATGGTGGTATGCATATTTTGCGCTTTTTTTGAATGAAGAGAGTTGTCATTTCTTTTTCATAAAATTCTATATAATAAATAAATATCCCTCTCACTTAATATAAATACAGTTAAACCTGTCTATAGCGCCTCCTCTTGGGACTTACCAAAATATGGTGCTATAGAACGGGGGTGCTATAGACAGGTCACTTTTAATGTAAATCGCATCGCACTACGTATTTAAAATCGGGCGCTATAGAGAGGGAGGCGATATTTAGAGAGGGCGCTATAGACAGGTTTAACTGTATATATATATGAAAAAACAATAGAAAAAATAAAAGATAAATGGGTCAGGTGTTGATATTAAAAATAAAATAGGCATATCCTGACCACAACCACATGTGCTTTTTAGATGGCAGAGCGCCATCTAGGGGAGCAAAATAAAACCTGAACGTTTATTCAACTTGCTCCGTGATATTTGGCCAAACCAATCTCTTGATAAATCAAGAAAAGCCATCCACGAACGCGTTTCGCGCTGCTGGCGCTCGTCAGCGTGGAGTAGGCTGTACCACTGCGACCAAATATAATTTTTGGTCCCAGAGGCTTCTTGAGAAACCAAGAAATGGGTATTTAAGACCAAATTTGCGTAAATACGCTTAACACATGAAAAATCAATAGAAAAAAAGCCTGCGCCAACAGCGCGAAACGCGTTCGTAGATGGCTTTTCTTGATTTATCAAGAAATTGGGTTGGCCAAATATCACGGTGCAAGTTAAATAAACGTTTAGTTTATTTTTGCTCCACTACATGGCGCTCTGCCATCTAAAAAGCACATGTGCTCGTGGTCTGGATATGCCTACTTTATTTTTAATATATATATATATGTCATAAAAAAGATGTATTCTAGTTACGTTACCAATTCATGCAGTCGTGGATGGAAATGAATGATAACTTTTGTCCCAAAATTGTATTCATTTTTTGATTATTTTTTAAAACAAACAGTTTTTTTGCATACATACAACTAACAATGTTATTATATATTTACAATAAAAAATAAATTAGGTTGTATTCCTTTTGTTAAGGATTCCTTTTCATTTTAAAATTTAACTCTGTGATTATAGAATTTTAATTATTTTATGATTAATAAAAATCATATTTTTAATTTGTCATATATATATATATGTCATAATATATACTCTTCCAGGAATAATAAAGCAAACCTACAGTCGACCCAGAGAGAGACGGGCGGGTAAAGTCCGGTCACTTTAGACATCAGCGACATTCCAAGGGGCGACCACTGGAGCCCGTTACTTGGAACCTCGGGACTATTAAGACAGTTGCGGATTGTGTGCGACACGAACGGCCGCCCGGCTTTGCCGGGCCCGGCTCTCTCTCTCTCTGGTCGCCTGGGTTCCTTCTACAAATTGTGGTGTGATTATTTCTCTTTCCCCACCTTATTATTTTGCCACACACACATATATATATTTTTTTCTAATGAAAGATACCTATCCTGACCGCTCACATGGGCATTTATAGATATCAGAGCGCCATATAATGGAACAAATATCAATTAAACGTTAATTTGACTGGTTATGATGGCCATAATATTTGGCCAACCCATTTTCTTTATAAATTAAGAAGAGCCAATTACGAACGTGTTTCGGACTGTTGGCCCTCATCAGCGTGGTGCAGGTTGTACCTCTACGACCAAAATATTTGGACCAAGAGGCTATCTGAGAAATCAAGAAATTGGGTGAATACACACACACACACACACACACGTTATTCATGTGAAAAAAATATATATTAAAAAAAACCTACGCTTTTTGTCTATTTTTATTATTTTCTGTCACAAGAACAGCGTATTTGCGCATATTTGGCTTTGAATATCTATTTATATTTTCTTTGGAAGCCTCTTGAAGCAAATATATTTTTCGTTGAGGTACTGTCTGTACCATGCTGATGAGGCCAACAGCCCGAAACGCGTTCGTGGTTGGATTGGCTAAATATCATAGAACAAGATAAATCAAGGTTTAGTCGATATTTGTTTCAATAGATGGCGCTCTGCCATCTAAAAAAAGAGCTGTAAGATTATGCCTTTTTTGTTTTTAATATTAACACCTGACATTAAACATTAAACACACCCCATTAGGACATTAAACCTCTAGAAACCCTAATGAATGCAAACAAAATATTATTGTTTCTTTATTTGCTAATTGATATTAAGCGTACAAATATTATTTTCCTCAAATGGCTTCAATCTAAAAGTCAAATACGCGAGATTTCATAATTACAGTTTCTGCTATATGTCTAGTTTGTAAGTAGTATTAATATGTTAGGGGAAAAATTATTTTTTGAAATGTGTTTTTTGTATTGACGATTTGGCTACTATTGAGCTAAAACTTTTAAAGGTCACCGTTAATATCACCGTTTTGATTTTTATATATATATATATTTATATATTAAAATCGAGTAATCCATTTTAAATACTTTGAATGATTAAGGCTTATTAATTGAACAGTTTGGCCACACCAATCTACTTTATTCCAAACCTCGCCACTCGTGCATCACGTGGATGGTTTGTTTACATGGTTAAAATCACCGAGGAAGATAGGCGAACAGCCTCATCGAAATTTTGGAAGTTATAATAAATATTTTTGATCCAAAATAACCGTTATTCATTTAAATTATATATATATATATATGAAGCCATTATAATAATTATATTCTTACGTTCAGAAATCACAGTCGTGAATAACTTAAAAGAGAAAGAGAGAGATTACTTTTAGTTGAAAAAGAAAAAAAATCATTTTTTGTTTATTACATCAACATATAGTAAAAATAAAAAAGCATATCCTGATCATGAGCACATGTGCTTTTTAGAAGGCAGAGCGCCATCTGGTGGAACAGAAATCAACTAAACATTTCCAACAGCGCGAAACGCGTTCGTGGATGGCATTTCTTGATTTATCAAGAAATCGGTTTGGCCAAATATCAGGGAACAGGTTTATTCAATGTTTAGTTATTTCTGTTCCACCAGATGGAGCTCTGCCTTCTGAAAAGCACATGTGCTCCTATTCAGGATATGCCTTTTTTATTTTTAATATCAACACCTGACCCACTGATTTTTCTATTGTTTATTTATTAACATTTATTTATCACAGTAACTATTTAAGAATTTCAATTTTCTTTTTATACTCCTACCGATCATTTCTCAATGAAAGCTAATTTTTAAAAATATATTTCGATAAAGAATAAACTTCCAGATATCCTTTTAATATAAATGACCAGATTTCTT
>CP092871.1:39123148-39157987 GCA_030710605.1 Cordylochernes scorpioides
TACCTGGTGGGTATCGATGAAAATTGATAAAATTAATACAAAGCAATAACGCGCCATCTATATATATATAATAAAAGGATTCAAAAGCTCGAATGTTTCTTTTATAATAACACGATCTTCTACTGTCCTTACTGCGATGAAAAAATATATTGGGAGGGCTTGGCTCATCAGTGGTCAACCCTCCCAGCGGTTTCGCCAATTTAATCCACCAGACCGCTTCTCAGGTGGATTAAATTGGCGAAACCGCTGGGAGGGTTCACCACTGATGAGCCAAGCCCTCCCAATATATTTTTTCATCGCAGTAAGGACAGTAGAAGTTTGTGTTATTATAAAAGAAACATTCGCGCTTTTGAATCCTTTTATTTTATATTGATAAAATTGTTTAAAAGTGTTGATGATTTTCTAACGCAACAGTTTGCTCACATCAGGTTGCACATGTTTCAAGTAGAAATACATGTCCTTTAAAAAAAAAGGTTGTTGTTTAGTTTTATTCTGAACATAGGTGGCAGAAGGCGGCGCGCGGCGGTGTAAGAAAGAAGAGCTACGTCATCGCTGATCAATGGGAGGCCACCAGCTGCACCACCAGAGGGAGCTCGCCACCTTCTCGAACATTCTTCTTAGCACGGTCGCCACTAAAGAACAATGCCTTTGAGCTGCGGTTTTAAATCTTTTGTAGATTCTTTAAATATTTATTGTAGAGAAAATTAAAATAAATTCATTTGTAAAGCTTGGGATAATTGCCTGACCAAAGATAAGTACATTTGTTTCTTTAAGCTATTATAATACATTCTATTCAATTAAGGCCTAACGAGAACAAATTGTTTTGTAAACAATCATTCTGCTTTTCCTCCTTGCGTATTTGCCAAGTGGGAAACAAAACAGTTGGATTTTGATTAAATTGAACAAAACTGGTTTATAATCAGTACTGGGTCATTAAACAAAATGAATGGTTTTGATGCATTTTAAAGATATAGGTACCTCTTTTTGTACATTGTTTAAAAGATGTGTTACATTTTGTATCGTCTTTTGTCACTCGAGGTGATAGTAGGTAATTTCTTACAAACGAAACAATGATGGATTAAGTTTTAGGTGTAATTATCTAAACTTTTCGCCTTGCTCTATCCATAGAATCAGGTATGATATGTAAACCTTGAGGCCGTAACTCATGGAAATATTCAGTTCTCCAATGTGCGAACATTTCGTATGATGACGCACGGCGTTACATAGATTTATACTTTGTTTCCTTTGAAAGATAATCCTGAATCTTATTAACAACCGGGACATGTCACTCTTTACCTTCAACGTGTTTACACCTTCTGTCTTTGCTCTTTTCTAAAAACCTATCTCTTCCTTTATTCCTTTTTCTCCCAGCCTATGACGCGTAACGGCCGAAGCTTTCCTGAAGTTTTACTTTTTCCCCTATTATATTCTATTATATTTATAGAGCAAACCTCTTATGTGTAAATTAACTAACAAATATATGAATTTTAAAAATATTTTGATGGTATTTTTAATATACAATTACCTTATTCTTTTGACTTAATTTTTAAACTATATATTAAATATTCAAACCAAAATAAATTCTGTGAATCATAATTTATTATATTTCACATAACTTATTTTACTATATAACTCTAATATATATGTATACTAGCGAACCCGGCCACGCGTTGCTGTGGCTAAGTTGTAATATGTTAAATTAATATTATACTAAACTATTCAGTACAGTAAAGTTAATATTCACTTATAAAGATAAAAATGTTTTAGCCGATCTAAAGCCCTACGGGATTGAGAATGGAACGTTACGTTAAAATTTGAAAGTGATTTTTATATATATAGATAATATAGCCCTTTATTGTAATTATTGATTATAATCACTGCATTAATAAATGTCAGTGAACTTGTTTATATGTATTGTTTTTTGTTTTTGAGATATTCTAATAGAACGTTCTCACAATTTTTGTAATATATTTATATATGCACAAACACAGAATTTAAAAATATGTCTTAATATTTGCTATAATTATTGTTATAAATATTATTTTAAAATAATTCGCCAGAAATCGTCCCGGTAGTATACTAAACAACTTCCCAAAGTTTCATGGCAAACATCTAAAATAAAATAATACTTTTAATACTTTGCTACAATATTAAAAAGAGGGTGCTTAGGTGTTTAAAATTTAAAATGTGCTCTAAATAGTATTACATAGAGCCTTCATAACAAACATATTTAAAATAAACCAATTAAAATATAATAATTCTGTAAAAAAAGACTTTGCTACAATAATATAAAAGAAATGAAAATAAAAAAAAGACACCCACGCTGAGCCTCGAACCTAGGTTTGTTATAAATATTATTTAAAAATTGTTTATGTTAATTTTTATTTTAAAAAGCCTACATTTTAAATAAAATAATATTTTTAATAATTTGCTACAATAATATAAAAGAAATGAAAAAAAAAAACACCCACGCTGAGCCTCGAACCTAGGTAGTGGGGGTACGAAGCTGTGTACCTAACCTATAGGCTAAGCTTGACGTTACAAATACGCTCATGCGAGGCTATTTCAGGTCATACGCCTGCCGCGAGGGGGCGCTGATTGCGAGTGAATTTACGTTTTATTATAAATAAAAATGCAACGAAAGGTTATTTCTAAAGAGTAATTAGCCAGAAACCATCCCGGTAGTATACTAAACAACTTCCCAAAGTTTCATCACGATCGGTTGAGCGATGTAGAAGATTATCACTTACGAACGGACCAACAAACATTCATTTTTATATATATAGATATATAATTTAACTTTTTAAAATCTATTTTCAATTATTGATAAACAAAATTTTGACAATAATTTTAATATGTTTGATCTTAGTTTTGAATATGCATAGTTGATTTGCTTATTTTTTTAATTCACTAAATATAGGGTTAATTTTACAAATCATAGGTAACTGTGAAAAATATTGAAAATTTTATCAAGTAATTGAAAATGAACTACTTGAAGGTAAAAAAATATATATATTTTTCAATTATTCTTTAACACGTCTGTACCTTGAAATCTTATATCACAAAATTTCATAAAACATATATATATATTAAGAAAAAGGCATCTCCTTATCGTGCAACTGAAGGTTGCTAATGGCTTGCGCCATCTATCGGAATAAATATCAACTATTCTCGTTGATTTTTAATTATTCCAGAATTGGCCAAATACCCATTCTTGATTAATCAAGAAAAGCTAACCACGGACGCGTTTCGGGCTGTTGGCCCCCATCAGCGTAGTGCAAGCTGTACCTCAACGACCAAAAAAGAAATTGGTCATTAAGGCATCCTGAAAAATCATGAAACGGGTAGTTAAGGCCAGAATTGCGTGAGAACGCTACACAATGTGAAAAATAGTACAAATGTAATATTGTACTGGGATAAGGTGCATAAATTAAGAAAAAGGCATCTCCTTATCGTGCAACTGAAGGTTGCTAATGGCTTGCGCCATCTATCGGAATAAATATCAACTATTCTCGTTGATTTTTAATTATTCCAGAATTGGCCAAATACCCATTCTTGATTAATCAAGAAATGATACAATTCCAAGGCAAAATACTATTCCTTTAACTTCCAATTACCGAGGGAACCAATTAATATTGATTTTATTCAACTTATCGAGTATTTTTAAAGGGACCGGGAAAAAATGTTTACTTTATCGAGAGATTCGTTAGACAAACCTTTACTCGGGTAAACCAGGGCGAAGCCGGGTACATCCATACAAGAAAATTGATACAATTCCAAGGCAAGATACTATTCCTTTAACTTCCAATTACCGAGGGAACCAATTAATATTGATTTTATTCAACTTATCGAGGTTTTTTCAAGGGACCGGGAAAAAATGTTCACTTTATCGAGAGATTCGTTAGACAAACCTTTACTCGGGTAAAACCCGGGTGAAGCCGGGTACGTCCGCTAGTAATTAATAAAAAAGGCAAATATTTGATCAAAATATCATTTATTTTACCAATATTTCAGTTTGCTGAACGCTAACCTTTTTCAAGGTATTTATCATTTATTTTACCATTATTTCAGTTGGCTGAACGCCAACCGTTTACAATATATGTATATATTTAAATAAGAAGGCATATACTGGATCAAATTTTATTTATTTTACCAATATTTCAGTTGGCTGAACGCCAACCTTTATCAAGATATCATAACATTTTAATAAAATTTTTATCCAATATATGCCTTTTTATATAAAGATATATTAATGGATTATACTATTTAAAATAAATATACATATACTCTCAAGCAACAAACCAGAATAAAGATGCCATCTGTTATCAATAAGAATTATATCACCGGGATGTTTGTGTGGGTGCGATGTTTTGACATAACAGCCGATAGAAATAGAAAGAGTCGTCTGTTTCCCCCAGAAGATAGTTTGCTCACGGTAATTGGGATAATTGCCCAGAGCAAGCAGAAATAATTATAGCCACCATCGCCGCTCTGGTGTAAAGTTCGTCTGATACCAATTTATTCGCAGCGTCGTCTGCGATAAAAATGCAGCTTTATGTAGTTATGCTTGATAAAATGTTGAAGATTAAATTCTTTTGGAATAAGTTTCTTATAAAATAGACACTTCGAACGGACACTAATTGATAACACGATTTCATAATTGGGTTCACAGAAAACAATTTCTAAGAAGAGAGAATAAAAGTAAAAGCGACGATTATTTTATTGAAAAGGTATGAGCTTGGCGAGCTTTCGGACAATAACGTCCTTTAACAGGCTGTAATACATATATAGCTTTATCAAGACCACTGGTATTATACAGATTCACCACAGGAAGAAAGGAAGCATTGATGGAGCTCCTATACTTTTAAATATGTTATATAGAATAACGAATTGAATACATGATAGTGCACTTCGCGTTGCCACTACATTTTCGCGAGAGCCATAATTCCATTATTCATAAAGTTACTACTCGTGCTACGGCAATTCATCAATGGATCTGAAATTTAAATAAGTATTCACAGTATTTAAGTCGTCAGAAATTAGCTAACCCATCACTTTGAATATGATAAACTAGGCATTCCTTAACCATGCCTATAAACCAATCATTATTTTGAGTGATATTTACGATTTGAAAATGGCATGATATCAATTGTAGATAATTCTCGTAAGGATCTTCTAATTCTACAAAAGATTGACCAAACTGTGATACAATACAGACAATGTCTCTTTAAAGAGTACGACGACAAAGCCACTCTTTACGCGGCAAAATAACTCAAAGTTTCTAGGAGATAATTTTAGAGTGCAGGGGAAATCCTTTCCAATATACACAAGATAAATGTGACACTAGAATCAATACGTGAAAATCTGGGAAGCACACATTCTATTTGCAGAATATTAATTATTATATATACGCAAAATATTGATTTTAATGGTTCGTTGCACAGCAAATTTCTTTTCTTCTCTTTTATTTTATATAAATAAAGTGAAATGTCTTCGAGCAAAATAAATTGCCTTCTCATCCTTATTGTCTTTCCTCATCCTTATATTTTATAAAATGTATGTGATATAATGTGTTGGTAAATTCTAATTAGATATGAATATAATTGAAATTTCATGTATAATCAATTTAGAATGTATCCTCAGAAAATATGTAGATAGAAAGTATGACAACAATGTTACAATTTTGTTGGAAACCATTCAGAGATGTTTGGTTCTAAATATATATTTCTCAAAATAATTCATGCTGATTTCTAGATACAATTCACGAGAATTTTCAAATTAAATCAAAATTTAAGAATTGATACATAGAATTATTTTAAAAGAAAATCAAGCAGATTTAATTATATCAAGAGCGACAAAGTGTAGAAGTTTTACGCCAAAAAAAAAATATTTCAGAGATTCTAATATCTGAAGATGAGAAGTTCAATCAGCTGGCAATATTGCTCTAGTCATATTGATTCGAAGACCAATTTCAATGGAGAAAAACCATTGTAACATGAGAACACTATATTGTTTTTTTCAAACGGTCTGAAACAAATATCCCAAATTAAGAAGCAAATAATAATTCACTCTTTATAAGCTGATATGTGATGTTCAATATGATGTGATTATTTTAATGAAGCTATGGCAATGAAATAATTTATCTAAATTATGACATGATAAAACAATGAATATGATTTGAATTAGTAGAAATATTCTATTAAACCTTTGGCTGTTCAAAATGATTATACATTCTTTGAATTATAAAGCTATTTTATTTTGATGTATGACGATATATTAGGCATATGTGGATGAAAATTCCAATTAATAACCACTATTTATTCGCAATAAAAAACTCAATTTTTTGATCGCGTTAAATATATTAATTTCATGACCCATCCAATATATACAGGGTGATCCAAAAGTCCCGCACAACTTTAAAAATTAATAACTCCCCGAATATTTGCGCTAGAGCAATGCGGTAAACACCATTGTATTCAGGATGCAATGGGATTTTTTATGGCAGATAATGAAAAATTCGAAATTGATTTTAGTTACAATTTTATTCGCCAGATGGCGCTCTACCAGAATCAGAGATTCAGCGGCCAAATTGTTTGATAAATTGAAAAATATAACTGATCGACACGTATTTTCCCTTTTTGAATACCAGGAAAGAACCCTATAATAATATCAAATAACAAATTAATAAAACACCATTTCGCCAAAAGTATGAATAATTGGTTAACGATTTTCAAATACAATCAGAGATATGTAAAATAGGTAAATGCAAATTAAAACATGTAGCAAAAATATTTATATTTTATATGGGGTTTTGTGAAATAGATTGAATGTTTGAAAAGCACTGCTGATATCAATACACGAATTTTTGAAATGTTAATATAGTACCAAAAATTATGATGGCACTATTAATAGGATTTCTTGCTATAAGAAATGTGTAGTTTCTTGACTGATTGGCGACCCTTGACTATTTAACTGGATATTTGTCATGATCCAACAAATGAAATATAGAGGGGAGTGACAAAATATATTTGTCGTACTTTATTCCAAATATCCTATGGGCTTGTCAAATGTTATCATTGTTTATTATACTGTACACAATTTCAAAAAATGTGTCCCCTCAAATAAAAATAATTTTTAAATCGACCTTTTGCGTTGAAAAACGTGGTGGTAAAATCATTTTGTATTATTTTTTTTCCACAGAATTTCTAAAATTATTGGTGTTCAGAAAATATTCCTTATGCTATTTCTTCTAATGAGCGAAAGGCGAAAACTAAACATAAGGGGGAAAAATTGTGTGTACCAGTGTTATTCGAGAAGTTATAACACTCTGGTTTGCACGACATAATATGTGAGCAAATGACAAACAAAATATTACTGTTCACAAAAAAAGAGTCAAGATGTGAGGCAAGCATTTATTATCCCCATATCCCAACACAAAGAGCTGCAAAATATTGGTAGATAATATAATACATGAGGTGACTGCCTTCTCTCTTGTATTAGTTCACAATCCTTGCTCAATGTGGCACCCTTTATTCTCAATCACCGCCTGCAGACGATAAATGACAGAATGGACAGCATTAAAGAACATATCTGTTGAAATTGATAAAACGTGCCATCTGATAGAAGCCTTCAACATGGCCAATGTGGTAGGCCACCATCGATAAACACACGATTTAATGTACCCCCTAGACAAAAATCGCAAGGCGTCAAGTCTGGTGATCTTGGAGGCCACTGGTATATAAAGTGGCGACTTATCACACGATTTTCACCGAACGTATCCTTCAGCAATTGTTTGGCACCTCGGGAGATATGAGGAGGTCCTCCATCTTTCATGAATGTTATTTCGCTTAGTGCTTTTGCCCTGCAATATGGGAATACCCTTTTCTCTCAAAAGTTGAACATAACGTTCACCAGTTACAAAAAAAGGTTTTAAAAGTTCTTCCATTGATTTTTCAAAGAAAAATGGCCCAATAATAAAAGAAGTGAACCCACACAAAACTGTAACTCTAGGCTGGTAAAGTGGCATTTCTGTAAAAATCCTAGGGTTTTCTGTTGCCCAAATGCAGCTGTTTTGAATGTTAAATTCTCCGTTTAGAGAAAAGTGAGCATCATCTGTCCACAGAACATTCGACAGCCAGTTTTCATCAATATCAATTTGCCGGAAAATCCATACAGCGAATTCTTGACGCATCTCAAAATCGCCAACTTTCAGCTCGTGAAATCTTTGAATTTTGTATGGGTACACACAATAGAGACATTAAGTGAAGCGTCTTCGGATATCACAATCATACTCGGCAAATTTAACGCCAAAAGTTCAATTTGGGGATCACCTGTCCTGGATAACAAAAGTCAGCAGGTTGAGGACATGCTAACCGACCTCGACCTTACACCGTTAAATAACGGAGAGAACACCTACCTATCTAAGTCTACAGGCACAGAATCCGCAATAGACATCACAGCGATAAATTACAACATCGCACCCACAACACAATGAAAAATCCTGAGAGGTGCAATAAGTGACCACAGACCAATTTTAACAACCCTAAACTTCAAAATTGAGAATGTCCATTTGAATAAAAGAACATGGAACTTTAGGAAAGCCGACTTGAAAAAAATTCACAGAAAAGCTTGAAGAACTGTGCAACGAAAAATTGAATTACAGAACGCTTGATAAAAACTTGGAAAAATTCTCTTCGAACATTTCAAAAGCTGCAAAAGCATCGATACCTAGAGGTAGACGTAAAGACCTGTGGATACCTTACTGGAAGGACCACAACATCGAGGCAATGATTTCAGAGAGAGAGACAATATCAATGAACTTCTCAAAAAAATAAAACAGAAGAAAACAGAAAGGAACTCATTGAAATTAGTCACAAAATAGAACAAGAAATTTGGATATGTAAACAAGAGAAAAATGGCAGAATTCTGCGAAAAAATGGATCCAAGAAAGGACAGCCAACACTTGGAATATGATTAGAGTGTTAGAAAACAATCAAAACCAACACCAATCCTACAATACTCTAACTGATATGAATAAAACAGCGAGAACGAGAACAAACAGATGGCTGACATAATTGCTGAAAATCTTTCAAGCACTTCCATACTCAACTATACGAATGAAGACAGGACTCTAAAAATAATATAAACCAGTTAGTTAAACAAGCAAGAAACTTCCATCAACAATATATTTTCTCGAGAGACTTCACACTGAATGAGCTAAACTTATCAATAAAAAATCCAAGAGGTCACCAAGAGATAATCTAATCTTTGGTCAAATGATTAAACACTTTGAAGACAAAGCTAATAATCAACTCCTACGAATACTGAACATTTCATGGCAAACTGGTAAACTACCAAAGAATTGGAATATATCAATTATAGTGCCAATACTGAAGCCAAACAAAGATGCCAAGGAATACAAGAACTATCGGCCAATTGCTCTCACCAGCATACTTTGTAAAATACCAGAACGAATTATCCACTCTAGGCTCATAGTCTGGCTCACTAACAATAATAAAATAAACCTTTACCAAACTGCCTATAGATCCCAGCACTGTACGACTGATCAACTGTTCTACTTCTGTCAATCAATAATAGATTCTTTCCAGGAAAAACCGCCAAAGAAGACCACGGCTATATTCCTTGATATGACCTCAGCTTTTGATCGAGTGTGGAGGGAGAAATTACGTGAAAAGCTGCACAACATCGGAGTAAGAGGAACAACCTTAATCTGGATTGCAGACATCTTAAGGGGAAGAAAGTTAAAGGTTCGGGTCAATGGAGAATTTTCCAAGGAAGGAAGAACATGGGCTGGTGTAACTCAGGGATCTGTGCTCAGTCCTCTACTCTATCTGCTATATATTAACGACATCCATCCTTACCTCGCTGAAGACACAAAGGTTGCCTGTTATGCAGATGATATAGCCATATGGCACACAAGTAGCAGCATAGAAAAATCGTAAAAAATACTGAACACATCAATGAGAGGACTGGAGAAGTGGGCAATGGAACTCCAAATGACCATAAACCCAATAAAACCAAACCTATGCGTCTTCTCCACTCACAGGGAAAAAGGCATAAATATAACCACAAAATAAGCATAAACAAACAAATATTTGATAAAATTAGAAATCCATAATACCTAGGTGTGATACTGCAGTCCTGGATCTTTCAAGTTGGTCTCGAGGACCACGCCATCACCATCTCCTAAGCGGCGAAGTACGCGATCTACGTATTCATCGTAGATCGCAAAATGCGTGGTGTCGCTGGAGACCCACTGGCGATTCTCCACCAAATTCTGCAGCGCTGGCAGAGGCGCCATATTCATTGTACATAGTGTATATAATGCATATTATCTTTTTTTAATAGTGCAGACTGTGCATGTATTGACAAGATGTCAACAAAATTATTTTAATTATTATTGATGAGGAATTGGAATTTTCAGAACACCTAATTAGCACCTCAAATAGAGCTATCAGAAAACTAAACATTCTGAGAAGGCTATGTGGAAAAAATTGGGGAGCAAAACCCAGAATTCTCAGAACAAGATATACCACCTTAATAAGGCCGATAATGGAATATGCAACACCGGTCTGGGCTCCCTCAAGCTCATAACTAAAAGTAAGACTAGACAGTGTTCAAGCAAAAGCGGCCAAAATAATCACTGGTGCTGTTTCATACACCAACAATGAGAAAATTCAGAGAGAATGTGTTCTAGACCTACTCGCTCGAAAGCAGAAGACAAAATAAAAACAACTTGGATCGGCACTTCGGAAACGAGGAACCAGAGGACGAGATATCTCTAACCACTTGTGGTTTGGTAGATCCGCTCTTTTCTGAGAATGAGGTGAAACTGACGGCTTTCAAGTTCGGGAAAAGGAAATCTCCTGGTCCCGAAGGGATCGATAACACGGTCGTGAAAGCCCTGGTAAGGATGCACCCATCGCTTCTTTCCAGGTTATTCAATAGGTGCCTGGACACTGGTACATTTCCTGAGGCATGGAAGGTTGCCCGAATAGTGCTTCTCGAAAAGTCTGGTAGAAAGGGTAATTCTCCTAATGATTATAGTCCGTTTTCTTTACTAGTGTGTCTAGGTATGGTCCTGGATAGCCTACTAGCTCAGCGACTGAAGCATTGGCTAGAGAGTAATGAGCTCCTTTCCTCTTTCCAACATGGTTTTAGGGAAGGAAAGTCCACACCACAGTTCTGAACGAAGTGTTAGAGGGGGTTGAGATGGGCTTAAATAAGGGTGCTTGGGTTCTTTTCGTGGCCCTGGACATTGATGGCGCGTTCAACTCCATGAGCTGGAACAAGCTGATGAGAAATTTGATGGACATGGGTTGTCCTGATAATTTGTGAAGCTTGGTTCGTGACTTCCTGAGGGATAGACGGATTAGCCTCAGTTTTGGTGGGCGGAAGTTGGAAAGAAACTGTGCTAGGGGTTGCCCCCAGGGCTCTTGCTGCGGACCTATTCTGTGGAATATCCTGGTAAGCACCGTTTTCCAGGAGGAGCTCCCTGAGGGAGCCAGGCTGGTTCTCTATGCTGACGAGCAGTTCCTCATCATTGAGGCTGCTTCGAGAGCGAAGGCTGAGAAGTGTGTTGGACTTCTCTCCAAATTCTCTCGATCTGGGCCTTAAGTTCAATGTCTCCAAAACTAAAGCCCTCAGCTTTAAGCCTAGGGACATAAGAACTAAAAGGAAAGGGATCAAATGGGAACACAAGCCGGCTATCCGGATGGAAGGACGGAGGGTAGCGTGGTCAATAGGATGACCATTCTGGGGGTGGTCATTGATGACAAGATGGGTTGGCAATACCAGGCGGAGGAGATAGTGGCGAGAGGCAGGGAGGCGTTGTGCAGGCCTGTCCTGGTTGGCTCTCAACAGGGGGGGGGGGGGGAGAAGGAGGGTGCTATTTTTAGGAACCTCTGCCTCTCCTGTGTCGAGCCAATCTTGCTATATGCTTCCGGGGCTTGGTGGCGTCGAAACAGGGATCGAAGGTGGCAACAACTCTAGAGAGAGTGCAGAGGACAGCGGCACTCAGAATCACAGGGGGATATCGCACTACTAGCAGTGAGGCCTTATTGGTCCTCGCTGGGTTTATTCCCCTAGGATTGAAACTAGAGGAGGAGACCATCAGACAGAAGATCTGGGAGAACAGGGAAGATGCCCTGGGACTTGAAGCGGGGGCCCTGGAATCGAAGAGGGATCCAACGAAGCCTCCGCAGTGGTTGCTAAAGTGGAATTGGAGTCCTGGAGGGCCGACAGGGATTGGCACGGAGGTTTTTCACTGATTGTAGTAAGTCTGGAACCAATACTGGAGCTGGGGTAGTGATATTCACTAATGGATAGCTGATCTTCCAAGAAAGTTTAACACTCAGAGTGGACGAATTGGTCTTTTCAGCCGAGCTGGTTGCGATCAGGGTAGCCCTCAGAGTGTGTGCCGAGAAGAACTTCAGCCCGGACCGCCTCTATTCAGATTGTATGTCGGCCCTCGTCGCCATCAATCTGGAGAAAGGGCAACTCGCGCGGCAAATAATCCAGGAGCTGGAATGATGACGCGGGCTCCGGAGCTTCCTTGGTTTAGGAGACACAGCCTCATCGAAGGTAATGAGTTCGCAGACAGGATCGCTAAGGCAGGATGCTTTAGAGGTAGATCACTGAGGACCCCAGTGACCAAGAAAGAAGTTTATAGGAGGATCAGGGGGCACGTCCAGGACTTATGGTTGGACAGATGGAGGAACAGTGTGAAGGGAGAGAGGTATTCAATGGGGTAACAACACCCAAGTACCTCTGTAAGGTAATGTCCCACAAACTCATTAGGGTAGTTCGGGACATGGGCTCTTCCGCAAGTCTCCACAGATTTAAAATTAAGAGAAACCCTGATTGCGTCTATGGAGAAAGGGATATGAATGCACGCCACTACGTCTTGGATTGTCCAAGGGTAGTGGGTGTGCAGGAAGAGAGAAGGAGGGCGAGGGGCGCGATCAAGAGTAAGCTGCTGAGAAATCACAGCAAGCTTCTTGAGAAAGCCCACGACGTGGCAGCTGAGCTTTTCCTCAGCTGTGAGTGAACAGAGTCGACCGGGGGCTGCCTCCCCGCGGTCCCTGCTGGACACAGTAGATAGTTTCCTATTTTGCTGTGATTAAAGGCCACCGGTATAGAAATCCTTCCAGACACGTTGTCTGGGAGGTGGTGTTTCCAGGTACAATGTCCAAGTACTAGCTTGGATACCGTTACTTGGCTTATGAGTTGAACAGAATAGCAGCGAAGGGCATGCTTCGCATGCCGGCTTGTGGACCTAAAGGTCTGGGTGGCCATCTGCTTCTAGGGTATACCAAGGTGGGATCCTCCAGTTCTTGTTTATTTTGGCTACTGTTTCTATTTCTTTAAAAGTAAGTTTATTTTTCTGTAGCAAGGGTTCTTTTGTGCCTTTTTTCGCTAGCGCATCAGCAGCTTCATTGCCTTCAATGCTAACATGTAAGGGTATCCATTGAAGGTGAATTTTTTAGGTATTGAGAGTTTTTGGAGATAACCAATTATGTTCCTGCTTAATTTGTCTCTAAGATCCCCTGTGTGACTCAAGTGTTGTATGGCACTTCTACTATCAGTAATAATCCATATATCGTGATGTTTAATGTTTCTGATGGATTTTAAGACTTCATAGATGGCTATAAGTTCTGATCTGAAGACTGAGCAAAATTCTGGGTTCCTTCTGTTTATTTTCTCATTGCCATTTGTGGTTTTAATGAGAGAGCCACTGCCAGTGTGTCCCAACTCGTCTCTGCTACCATCGGTATAGATAGTTATTGCATTTTTAGGAATTTTATTAATTATTTCTAATGAAAATTGTTTTAAGTATTCTGGATTTTGGTATTGTGTGTTGGTGGGTTCATTTGAAGTGGCATTAAAAATAACATTTTGTTAGTGGTTCGCATGGAGATATTTTTTCAGCTAAATAATATTTTTCCACTTTATATTTTAAAAATCTATTTCTTTTGGCCAGGTGGAGAGGGCCTTCTTTTTTGAGTCTTATATTGGGTTCCCAATTAAGTATGTAATTGAAAGTTCTGTGTTTGTTTTCATAACTCTTGATTTTGTTTATATATTTTGGCAGATTGTAGCTTATTCTATCCTTTAAGGGCATAATGTCTGCCTCGTAAAGTACAATATCATTAGGGCAGGTATTTCGAAGACCTGCAATAATTCTAGCTGCATTTAGTTGTATCCTTTCCAGTGTTTTTAGATTTGTTTCAGATGCTGTACCATAGATTTGATATCCATATTCCAAGATAGGTCTCATTAGAGATGTGTAAGTTAATTTTAGTGTTGTTGCTTCAGCTCCCCACTCTCTTCCTGAAATATATTTCAAGATTTTTAGTCGGTCTCTTCCTTTTCTAACAACTCCTTCAATATGCTTACTGGAGTTAATTTCTGGATCCAGGGTGTAGCCGAGATATTTAGGATGTTTATTATATTGTAATTGTTGTTCTTTCAGAATAATATTTTGTCTTATTTTGTATAGTTTCTTATCGGTAGTAAAAAGACAGGTTTCAGATTTTTGGGGGTTAAATTCTAATTTATGTTTATTAGCAAATTTTTCTAGGTGGAGAAGAGTCTTGTTCAAATCTCTTTCAGATTTTTTCCAGTTAGTGTTGCTACTCCATAGAATAATGTCATCAGCGAAAAGTCCAATATTGGTTATATGTGAAAATATTTCTTCTATGCCTGCTATAAATAGGGTGAAGAGAGTTGGGCTAAGGATTGATCCTTGTGGTAATCCTTGGTACAATTTGAATGTTTTAGATAGAGTGCCATTATATTTGACCCTGATTTATATATTTTTAAGGGAATCATTTATCCAAGTGATAGCTTTTCCATCAATTTTGAAATGTTTGTATAATTTTGTAATTAACTTGTTTTTCCATACCCCTTATCAAAGGCTTGTGTAAGGTCTGAAAAGCAGCTATGGTGTGGTTAGTTGGTTTGTTTGTTTTGTGCATCTTTTACCTTTTGTGTGAAAAATAAGAGTTGGTCTATTGTCCTTTCCTAAATCCATATTGTTCTTCTGGTAAGAGATTTCTTGTGTCGGGGTGGTAGGTGAGTCGTCTGAGTATAATTTTTCCATTAATTTGCAGCAAATATTTGTTAGGGAGATAGGTCGGTAGTTTTTTGGGTCATCAGCAGATTTGTCAAGTTTTTTAATGGAAATTATTGTTGCATTTTTACAGTCTTGAGGCAATTTTCCAGTTTTCCAGGAGTTATTGAAAATATTAAGAAGTATTTCTTTGCCAATTTTGCCCAAGTTTGATATAATTCGGCCATGGATTCCATCTGGCCCAGGAGTCTTGTTTAGGTCAGTGTTTTCTTATGCATAAGCTAGCTTTTTCATATTGATTTTTTTCATGGAAAATATTATGAGTGCTGGTGATATTTTACAGTCATGAATATTCTTTCTTTTTTCAACCTTGATTTTACTACTTATTTGATATGAATTACCTAAAAGATTGGCAGCAATTTTGTAATTAGTTGCTGGTGTACAATCTGTATTCTTAATCATATTTGTGTTTTCAGTTTGTGGCTGGGCTCTGTCAATTTGTTTTGCCAAATTCCAAAGTTTTGTATTTGGGTTTCTTGGGTTCAGGTTTTCACAAGTTTGTTTCCATTTTTCCTTTTTTACATTTACGTATAATCTTTTTATTTTTGCAATCACAATGTTCAGTTCAGTTATACAATTTGTTTGGTTTTGGGTGCACTTTTTTGTAGTTCATTTCATTTAGTTATAAGTGTTTGAATATTTTTTGCCTGGTGTGTATAATTTGGAATCCATTTCTTAATATTACCTCTTGGTATTGAAACTTTGGCTGCTTTAATAATGGTGTTTTCGAAAGATATCATATTAGCCTTTTTGAAGTTCCAGAATTTTTCTTAATTGAGCTAGTTTTGATCTTGGTGCTAATTTCTATCAAATTAGGCAAATGATCACTTACAAGACTTTTTAATATTTGCTATTTGCATTTGTGGAAAATGTCAGGATAGTAAAAACTTATATCAATGGCTTGTGCAGTATTATAGCTTGTAGGAATGATGGGTAGGATTCCCATCATTTAAGCACATGAAGGCATTGTCGTCAAATATGTTTGATAGTATTTTGCCTCTTGGGTTTGGCGTAGAACATCCCCATAGTTGATGTTTGGCATTGAGGTCACCTACAATAATAGTGTTGTCTGTAAGAAATTGAGCCATTGTTCCATCGTCAATAAATGTATTGTTTGGAGGGTGATACATATTGTATATGTTGATGGCTTTGTTTTGATTGAGGTAGACTTTGATACCTTGGGCTTCGAGGTCTAATGTGTTTGTAATATTAACGGCTATGTCCTCATAGTAAAAATTCTTGATTAAAAATGCTAGGCCACGCCCTTTAACAGCATATACAGATGGATCTTCAGACCTTACCCTGAGTAATGGAGGGGCCGGAATTAACATAATACTGCAAGATGGAACAAACATCAAAATCAAAGAAGGAGCAGGACAGATTTCGTCAAACTTCACTTGTGAACTGACAGCTATCTGGAAAGCTCTTGATTTATGCCTTAACCAACCATCCCTGCATCAAGCAGAAGGAATTTTTAATATACAGCGACTCCATATCCGCTCTAGAAGCAATTCAGAAGGGCAATACTAGAATCACACAGAAAATAAACTCGTTACTTACCCAACTGGAATCATTGGAGAATAACTGCATTCTACAATGGATTCCTGCCCGTGTTGAGATCGGGGGTAATGAAATGGCAGTTGATTTGGCAAAGGAAGCCAGAAGGCTGAGCCAAAATAAAGAACAAATGTCAGTATTTGACGCTGATGCTTTGGCAAAATACAAGATAATTAAACAAAAAATAAGAAAAGATCAAATATGTGAAATAAACTCTGAGAGAAAACTGACAAAAGCTATAACAAGACTTAGAACAAAAAATAAAAAGGAATGAAAATACATCCAGATGGCACAAGAACCTATAGAACATGCAACAACTGTCCTGGTGTGGAACTAACACCTACCCACATATTCTCATGCCCGCAGCCTTGCAGAAAATTGACATAGACCCAGAGCAGCAGCTTTATACATCCAAGATAGTGGACATTGCTGCTGCTGCTGTGATAGAAATGCATGGAGACATCTGAGGCTATTTATTGGACACGACAAAAACAACAACGACATTCCAGAGTAAATTAAATTATCAGAGATAGATACATATTTTTCAAATGAATTAAAATAAACATAATCGACACTGAGTGAGAGTTGAATTAAAAATATTAGAAATTTATTATCTTCGGAAACAAACCGTATCTAAAATATCAATTTTATTTTTGCTACATGTTTTAATTTGCATTTACCTATTTTACATATCTCTGATTGTATTTGAAAATCGTTAACCAATTCTTCATACTTTTGGCGAAGTGGTGTTTTATTAATTTGTTATTTGATATTATTATAGGGTTCTTTCCTGGTATTCAAAAAGGAAAAATACGTGTCGATCAGTTATACTTTTCAATTTATCAAACAATTTGGCCGCTGAATCTCTGATTCCGGTAGAGCGCCATCTGGCGAATAAAATTGTAACTAAAATCAATTTCGAATTTTTCATTATTTGCCATAAAAAATCCCATTGCATCCTGAACACAATGGTGTTTACCGCATTGCTCTAGCGCAAATATTCGGGGAGTTATTAATTTTTAAAGTTGTGCGGGACTTTTGGATCACCCTGTATATTTATTTATTTATTTGGTCAATGTTATCATGACCAAAAATGCCAAGCATGTTGGTATTTAAATTGACCATCATTGTGTATTGCTGTCTCAAGAATGTGAATACAATGTATGAAGACAATGAATAGTAATAATACAGGGTGATCCAAAAGTCCCGCACAACTTTAAAAATTAATAACTCCGCGAATATTTGCGCTAGAGCAATGCGGTAAACACCATTGTGTTCAGAATGCAATGGGATTTTTTATGGCAAATATTGAAAATTTCGAAATTGATTTTAGTTACAATTTCATTCCCTAGATGGCGCTGTACCAGAATCAGAAATTCAGCGGCCAAATTGTTTGATTAATTGAAAAATATAACTGATCGACACGTATTTTTCCTTTTTGTATACCAGGAAAGAATCCTAATAATATCAAATCGTTAATTAATAAAGCACCATTTCGCCAAAAGTTATAAGAAATGGTTAACGATTTTTAAATACAATCTGAGATATGTAAAATAGGTATATGCAAATTAAAACATGTAGCAAAAAATATTTATATTTTTGATAGAGTTTTGTCAAATATATTGAATGTTTGAAAAACATAGCTGAATTCAATACACGATTTTTTGAAATGTTAATATAGTACCAAAAATTATGATGGTACTACTAATAGGATTTCTTGCTATAAGGAATGTGTAATTTCTTGAATAATTGGCGACACTCGACTATTTAACTGGAAATTTGTCATGATCCAAAAAATGAAATATAGATGGGAGTGACAAAATACATTTGTCGTACTTTATTCCAAATATCCTATGGGCTTGTCAAATGTTATCATTGTTTATTATACTGTACACGATTTTTAAAAATGTATCCCCTCAAATAAATATAATTTTTAAATCAACCTTTTGCGTTGAAAAACGTGGTAGTAAAATTATTTTGTATTATTTTTTTTTTGCCCAAAATTTCTAAAGGTGGGGGGGTTACAGAGAATATTCCTTATGCTATTTCTTTTAATGAGCGAAAAGCGATAAATTAAACATAAGGGGTAAAATTGTGTGTACAGTGTTATTCGAGAAGTTATGACACTTTGGTCTGCACGACATAATATAAGATGTGAGCAAATGACAAACAAACAAAAATTACTGTTCACAAATAAAAAAGAGACAAGATATGAGGACAGAATTTATTTACCCATAACCCAACACAAAGAGCTGCAAAACATTGGTAGATAATATAATACATGGCAGCTTATATAACACATGAGGTAACTTGTCTCTTGGAAGCCTTGTCTCTTGTATTAGATCACAATCCTTGCTCAATGTGGCGCCCTTCATTCTCAAACACCGCCTGCAGACGATAGATGACAGAATGGACAGTATTAAATAAAATATCTGATGAAATTGATGAAACGTGCCGTCTGATAGAAGCCTTCAACATGACCAATGTGGTAGGCCGGCATCGATAAACACGCGACTTAATGTACCCCCATATCCAAAAATCGCAAGGCGTCAAGTCTGGTGATCTTGAAGGCCACTGGTGTATAAAGTGGCGACTTATCACACGATCTTCACCGAACGTATCCTTCAGCAATTGTTTGGCACCGCGGGAGATATGAGGAGGTTCTCCATCTTTCATGAATGTTATTTCGCTCAGTGCTTGTCTGTCCTGCAATATATGGGGATAACCTTTTCTCTCAAAAGTTGAACATAACGTTCACCAGTTACAGAAGCGGTTTTAAATGTTCTTCCATTTATTTCTTCAAAGAAAAATGGCCCAATAATAAAAGAAGAAGTGAACCCACACCAAACTATAACTCTGCGCTGATGAAGTGGCATTTCTGTAAAAATCCTAGGGTTTTCTGTTGCCCAAATGCGGCTGTTTTGAGTGTTAACTTCTCCGTTCAGAGAAAATTGAGCTTCATCTGTCCACAGAACATTCAACAGCCAGTTTTCATCAATATCAATTTGCCGGAAAACCCATGAAGCGAATTCTTGACGCTTCTCAAAATCGCCGACTTTTAGCTCGTGAAGTCTTTGAATTTTTTTACGGGTATTTTTTAAGACAAATTCTTAGTGCTCTCCAAACTTTTCCATACCAAATCCCCGTTTGTCGAGCACTTACTTCTCCATACGTGGATAACGTTTCAATAGCTTCAACATTCTGCGAAACCGTAGCAACCCCTGACTTGCATGTCGATGGTCTTCCACTCCGAGATTTTGCTTCCAGAGATCCAGTCTTCTCCAAAGTTTTTATCATTCGCCTTAGAGAGTAGCAACTAATGGGTCCTTTACCGCTTCGAATACCTTTAAAGGTACGAAATGCTTGTAAAGCTTCAGTTGCAGAATCTGAATTGCAATAAAAAAATTTCACCAAGAGTGATTTATGCTGTAGTGTTGGTAAAATAAATTGTTGTGCATGTAAATATATGAAGATTATTTGCATTTTTCAAAACCTCATTATGTAAAAATATATGTGTATATATATTGGATATTTGTTGTTGGCCGAACCAATAACCATACACACCTCATCTCGTTAACGTAATAATGTTCTTTGTCTGGTGTGCCTTTTTTTACTCTCTTTGGAGTAGATTTGCTTTTTGATAGTTTTTATTTATGGAGCTGAACCAGTATGATGGCGGTGGTGGAGGAAGTCAGCAGGCCAACAAGCGGCCGCGTTCTGAGGACGAAGACCTCCTCCCGTCTTCCCATCACCAATTTAAATTCAACAGCACGGCGAACTTGTTCAACTTTGAGTGCCAAACCTTCGAAGCGATCATTGCCGACACCAGCCTGGACTCCCCCGAAAAAATACAGATGGCCACCAAAGGACTGATACTGACTCTCGTCCAAGAGGCAGAACTTCTTCTTAAGGACGCCTTCAAGGGAGCCAGTCTAGGAAGACCCAATCCCACAGCCAACGTCCCGATTCCCTCCACCTCTTTCGCCTCGGTAGTGGCAGAGAAAGACAAGCCGGTAAAGCCTGCACCTCCGAAACCCAAAGCGAAATCCACATTTGTGAATCTGGCTCCTTCCTTCGAATCGCATGTCGTCGTCAGGTCGGCTAACCCCAAAGCAACCCAAGGGAATTTTTGAGGGAAATTCAAAAGATTCATCTTTCCCTAGCGTCATCAAAACACGTGGTGGCGTCCATCAACACCAGCGGCGAGGTGGTTTTTCACCCCAAAACAACCCAAATGGCAAAGTAGCTGGCCACTGGGCTGACCTCCCTGCCAACGGGCCTAAGCTGCCCCGAGTGCCCGGTTATCCTACCAAGATACTGCCTCTTCAGAGTGGACGGGGAGGTGCGGGACGATGAGATATGCGAGAGCTTCCGCTCCAACCACTCCGTGCAGTCACTCCTGGAAAAGCGTGAAATCAGGGTAGTCCATCGATCGAATAATGCGGCACACAGCACTAGTACAGTGTTCATCGAAGTGGACAACCAAGTCGCCGAAATCCTCGGTCAACATGGACGTATTCCTGTGGCGGGTCTAGTGCACAGGTATGAGCGCAGTCATACTTTAAAGCAATGCTTCCGTTGCTGTGGCTTCGGCCACCGCGCTTCTGCCTGTCCAGCTGCCCATCCAATCTGCTATCGCTGCGGCTCTGCAGAGCATGAGGGCATCCGATGCTCGGTCGAGCCAAGCCAAAGCCGCTGCTGCCGCTGCAGAAAAAAAATCTGGAGCTCCCACAACCACTTTGCCACATTATCTACCTGTCCCTTTGTAAAAGAGAGAATACCCCGAACAAGTAACAATGTCTAGGCCATTGCGTGTCCTGCAGGTGAACGCTAAAAAATCACCAACTGTCATTCTTGAAATTGCAAATTTGGCAAATTCGACACAGGCCGACATCGTGCTCCTGCAAGAACTCTCAACTAACTTCTTCTGGCCCACACGTGGGTTTCAGGCATTTTTTTTGTCCCAGGCGCCTACATCCCCTCGGGAATTGTGGCACGTAGCAACCTTCATACCATCCCTCTAACCTCCCCAGACACCGCCATAACCTCCATAGCCATATGTCTAGAGCAGAGCATCATCGTGGTGCACTCGGCCTACTGGCACGGCCTTAGAGCTGCCGATGATTTCATCCCTCTTCTGGAAGATACGATAAGACGGACCTCTCTTCCAGTGATCCTGGGTATGGACACTAACGCCCACTCTCCTACCTGGGGCATCGGTGCGAGGTTGGACTTCCGGGGTGCTAATCTTGAAGAGTTCGCCAGCTTCAATGATTTTCATTTCTTGGGACCTCCTGTGGACTCGACCTGGTCAAATGGGCCTTTATCTTCTTCTATAGATGTAACTCTGGCATCCAGCTCATTGGCTATCCATGTCACTAGAGGTTTATTAGATGAGATGGCCTTCACTGACCATATACCTATCTGGACTACATTCCTAGACATGGTCAATAACGAGACAAAATCCTCCTGGGTTGAATCCTCATGTAAAGAACAGACCTTTAAATCCTTCCTCAACTCTTCTCTCCACCAGGTAACTACCCTATTATAACAACAACAACAAAAACCTTTATTAAGACACTATTGTCTTACAAGAGGATTCCCCTAAGAGGTTATATATGTACATGAGTGAGGAGGAAAAGCAATTTAGAGGGGAGGTGGAGCAATCAGCCGTTGTCTGGGGAGTTGAGCACTTCTTCCCTCATTTTGTCAATCGCCTTGAAAATTTTTAAATATTTATAAACAAATGTTTTATCCAGCTGGAGAGTAGTAACAATTGTATATACATGTTGTTCATTATAGTGAGTTAGCCCCGAAATTTCGCGAATTTCCAGTCTCTTTTCCTGTAGGAATGGGCAATGGAATAGATAATGAACCAATTTTTTTGGATGCCAGCATTGCAGAAGTAGAAATTTAAAGGGTCGCTGTTCCAAAATCCCGTGATATCCTCGGGGGAAAATAGCCATAGAATCCTTTGACGGGCTATTTTCAAAGAGAGGTTTGATAGTAAGTAGTCCTCCGTCATAAAGGAGCTACTTAGAGATTGATAGTGAATACAATGAGTTGAGTTTTGTATCTTAGCTCGGTCAAATTGGAGTAGCTGGTCCACTGTGGTTTGAACTATTCTAGGCATTTCTCCTCGCAAAACCATATAATCTTCACAGTTCTTAAGAAAAGAAAAACCCCAAGAGTCAATGATGTTATTCAGGTTATAAATAAAGTTGTTTCCCGCTTTTCCCAAAATTGAAACTTCCTAGAGCTGGAACAAGCAAACATAAGGTAATCTTGTCCTGTCCATTTTTAAAATCCGTATCTAGAACTTTAGAATCAATTTCGTAATGTTTAATTCAAGGTACATCCTTTCGGTTTCTGTTCGTAAGATATAGCCCGGAGTGTAAATTTGCGAAGGTCAAGAAATCGCCGTAAGAAAAATATCCTGGATCTGGTTTACAACTCCTATCTGATTCGTCGCCCACAGTGGGGCCGAGTATAATAACGTGGATAAAACTATGGAGTCAAGTAATTTCATCACTGCTCCGAACGATATGGTTCTTGACTTAGATAGTATTCTCCATACTGCGTTTGTATCAATCAATGCTTTGCTTTTAAAGTGCTGCGCCACGTAAGCAGTTGGATTCTTGATTGTTAAGGGGTAGCCAAGATACGTATATTTTGAGGTAACTGTCAAAGGTTGTTGGCCCCAAAACCAAACGTCAGATCTAGCCAAGCGGCCTCCATTTCGAAACGCTACGATTTTAGACTGGAATTGGTTCAGAGTTAAACTATTTTTCTCAAAATATTTTTTATTAAATTAATCTTTATTTGGATATTTATCTTGGATTCACCACGGAAGACTATATCATCCGCGAACAGGAGCAGGTGTATAGTTCCATGGCCCGGTAAGTATATACCTGGCAGGTCAGAATCATCCAGCGTAGCAACCAGATCGTTATTGAAAATAATAAATAAATACGGTGAAAGAGGTTCACCCTGAAGAACACCTGATTGTATTTTGATAAATTCTGTAAAAGAGCCGCTCCATCTGACCGCTGCCATCATTTGAGCATAGTAGTTCTGTATAAGTTTGATAAATCGCCCACTTAAACCAACAAGCGCAAGCTTTCTCCATAATAGTAGATGTGGAACTGTGTCAAACGCTTTTTAAGATCAACAAAGAATGTGTAAAGTTTCCTCCTTTTGCGGTTTAATGTCATTTGAATTAGTGACGTAAGCGTGAAGATATGGTCTTTGCACGAGTAGCCCTTTCTGAATCCTGCCTGGTTTTCCGCTATGAGTTTTCTATTTTCAATCCAATTACTTAGTCTATTTTTTAATATGGATGTAAAATGTTTTGACAAGTTGCTTATAAGGGCAATGCCCCTATAATTTGATGGTGGAACTACCTTATTAAACGAGGCCTCTAGCCCAGAAGATATTGTCAAGAAGCTAAGCGGCTCCAATCACGAGAGGCCCCATGGGACGTCTGTCAATCATCGCTGAACACCGGGTGTGAGGGGTTCTGGGGAATCTGGCCGGCGGGGGGAGCTGAGGTCCCTCATTAGGATTAACTCTGTCTTGGGGTAAGTTGTATTGACTCTCTCTCTCTCCCTATCAATACCCCTTATAATAAATTAATTATCCCCAAACTTGCCCTTTCTTTATTTATCTCCGCGACAATATTGACAGGGTGGTCCTCCTTCTGACTTCCGCGAGGTCCGCCACTTCTCAAACATGATAACGGCTCTCTTTACAATCCTCATGAGACTTGCCAGACCCTGTTAAATCACTTTTTCCTACCTGACACCAGACCTCACCCGCAAAGGAATGCAATTTCTGCTCACTCAGACGAACCTGAATTCAAACCCTGTGAAGTTTTGCGAGCCATTCATCGCTGTGGAAAAAGGAAAGCCCTGGGCCCTGACGGTCTTGGTTCAAAATGCCTAGACCTGGGCGGCCCTTCCTTGCAATTCCTGCTGGCCAAATTGTTCACCAAATGCCTTCGTATAGGCCACTTCCCCCGTCAATGGAAAGAAGGCCGCCTCATACTTCTGCCTAAATCCTCCAATTCAGCCACCAGTCAGCTGGAGAAATACAGACCTATTACTTTATTGAACACTATGACCAAAGTATTTGAGAGATGTATCCTGGCCCGACTTCAGAGGCTCGCGGATCGTCATGGATGGTTCTTTGAAGATCAATACAAAACCGTATTGGGTACCGTAAATGGTCGTTCAGCGGAAGATGCACTGGCGAGTATCACTCAATTAATTGAAGAAAGACAAGCTCACTGGAGGAAAACTCTTGTCATCAGCTCGGACATCAGTAAGGCCTTCGACACTGTTTGGAGGCCGGCAATCATACAAAATCTTGAACGTCTAAATTGTTCAGAGTCTATTACCTGTTTAGTAAAAAGCTTTTTGGAAGACCGGACGGTTTCTTACTCAGCTTGGACAGCAACAGAATGTACGTCCTCCCAACTCGGCACTCCCCAGGGTTCAGCGCTAAGTCCTTTCCTGTGGACCATCTTCACCCTTCCCTCCATCATAGATAGCCGATTAATAGCTTACGCGGACGACTTCACCCTTATGACTCAGGTTCGTAGTCGCCTGCCGGTCTCTGCCACTAACACCTTCTTGGAGAGGTTGACATCTTGGTGCACGATAAATGGTCTTAATATAAACCCCATTAAGACTCAAGCTTGCCTGTTCCAATGGCGTAATGTCCACCCCAACTCCGAGACAGGGCTTAGAGTCCTTGGTCAACCATTAAACATCAAGAAGACCGTCACAATCTTAGGAGTGGAGTTTTACCAGACCCGCGGATTTGTCGCCCACCTACGCAAGATCACACGTAGATGCAGATCAATAATCCCACGACTCACCCACACCATACAGGGTAAACTTGGAATCTTCTTTTCAGCTGGACGGAGCGTCAGCATGGGGAGATCGTGCTCTCTCCAGCGAAGGCATTAGGCAACTTAGGAGCAATCACTGCAATTTTGCGAAACGTGTACTGAGAGGAGGTCCTTACACACCTACAGTCTCAGCCATCTCCATCACTGGCAGCCCTCCTTTCGATATTATTGTTAGGTCTCATACGGCGTTCCTGAAGGAAATCAATGAAGGAAATTTTGAATCTAGAGACCAGGCCCTGCTTCTTTGCCATACCCTCCAGATAGACGTCAATTGTCTTTCAGTCTAAACATTGAGGAGATAACAACACCTATAATATTCACAGACGGATCAAAAAATGAGGCTGGGGTGGGCGCTGCAATTGTTCCCTCATCAGAAGATCAGCAGCCCGTTCTCTTACGGCTCCATCCCGACAGCACAGCCTTCCAGGCTGAACTTCTGGCAATCCGCTGGGCGGTCCGTCTGGTGAAGGAAGGTTATTCAAGAAATGCGATCACTATCGCGTCGGACTGCAGATCAGCTCTGTCAGCCATATGTACGTCAGGTCCAGTTCGATCGACATTAGTAGCTAAGATTATTCTCGCACTGAACACCAACCAAAACGTAAATCTGTGTTGGGCGCCGGGACACTGCGGCATCGACGGAAAGGAAAGAGCAGACAGAGCTGCTAAGAACGCGGCCGTTTTGATCTTAGAGCCATCATTTTCCATTCTGCCTAGAAGCCTGGCCCGTAACCACCCACGCGCGGCAGCCCTAGACGCATGGACGGAGGTTTATTGCCAGGACCACTACAACAGACACCTGAGGAGAATAGCCCATACTCCAGACCGGCTGCTCCAATTCCTCCCTAAGGTCTGTCCTGGAGAAGTCACCACCACCTTACTTACAGGACATGGCCATGTTCGGGCAGACTTGGTTCTCTGGCGTCTTGGGGAAGACCCATCTTGCCCACATTGTATGGAGGAACAACAGACTGTGGACCACCTTCTATTCAGATGCCCTGCTTTCAAGCAACACAGAATGAAGACAGCTCTGCTGCTTGGGAAGACCTCTTTCGACCCAGTCTCGTTGGCTGGACTCCCGGGTTCTCTGCAGGCATGGAACTTCCTGACCAGCTGGTTCGGCTCTGCAATTGGCTCTATATAAATATAATCTGGATTAACTGGTTTCTACTAGTTAGCTGGACAGCCCGGGCAGTTGACGTTTCTCCAGGGGCCTGGGTTATCCTTATTTCTCTCTCTATACTCTTGGAAGACGGGGCAATTTAGCAGCAGATGAATAGAAATTTGTTCCTCACATCCACAGAAGCATCTTGAATCCTGCACTGCTTTGATGAATTTTAAAAAGCTTCTAAAATTTCCGTGATTTGTAATAAATTGAGAGTTGTGGAAATTTGCCCGAAAATAATTCGGAATATTAGCGGGAAAGAAACTTTGAAATGTTTGGTTAGTATTTTTCTTCAATAGTGTAATTTTATATTTAATCAAAATTTCAATTATATCTGGAATATCCAAGTCGTATCGCTGTTGATCCTCGATCTATAAATATTTTATTCAAGCACGTTGTCGTTGATTTTTATTTGACAAATCCATGTTGTCTGGAACTCAAAAGATTATTACTTTCATAAAATTCATAAATTCGATTTTTCAAACTTTTTTCGAAAATTTTTGAAAGATTTGAAATCAATGAGATAGGTCGATAACTTTTTGTTGATTCTAAATTAGATTTATGTGGTTTAGGAATTATCTTTAGAGCTGATATTTTCCATTTCTCCGGATAATACCCCTTTTTGAATACATTTATTAAATAGTTTGCATGACATATGCTTAATTTTTGGGTAAGCACATTTGATCATATTGTGGCGAAGAAATATTTTATTATTTAATTTAATATAATTCAATGAAAATACTCAACAGATTATAAAAAAAATATATATTACTCTGTATTTGTGAAATCATCTTTAAAATATTTCTTTGCTTGCTTGCTTAAGATTCCCTAGCTGTAGATAGTTTTGCTGACTTGTTAATAATTGTCGACTCGTCGTTGTGACGTCATCAATAAATTATTTTATATCTTAGGATATTTCAAGGCTTGATTTCTACGCTACAATATTGTTACTTATGTTGTCTAAACCTGGAGCTTTTTAAACATCACAATTAGAAATGATATTCATTATTTCTTCTACTTCGATAATAATTATGCTTGGATTATTCATTCGTGGCTTAAAATTTCTAATTATTTGTTGTTGAAAATTGTCCAAATTAGGATCGTCTTCAGGAATTAAATCGTCCATTAATATGGTCATTGTTTGCTCTTTTAGATATTCTGGTGAATTGTCAATTGTGGGAATTCCATTCTTTACATTTGAGGATCTTAATTTATTGAAGAACTTATAAGCATTACCAAATGGATTATCCGTGTAATTTTCTTCAATAACGTTTCGCCAGTTAGTTCTTTTAGCTTTTCTTATCGCATTAGTGTATTTGTTTCTTGCCAACTTAAATGTATTGTAACTGATTGTTTTATGACGATAATACTAGTTTCTAATATAATGAAAATGATTTTTTATTATTTCCTGTTCATTAGTCCACCAGTCAATTCTGGAAACATGTTTATTAATGGGGGATTTAACCTTCGAAGATTTATATGCTGCTTCTCTCAATAAATTCATGAGTGCGTTCACTATCCAATCAATGTCTTCCTCATCTTTCACTCTGCTTATATCAATTCCCAGTTTTTTGTATCTTGTAATGATATGTTATTAGAAAATTTGCCCAATTCGCATTTTTTTCAAAGTGGAAATTTGATTATTGAATAAATGACCATTCTTAAACCTGATATCAAATTTAACAGCAACATGGTCGGAAATATTAGTCAAATCAGAGGTATGCCAGTTGTTTATTAAACTTAGTGAGTGTTTATTCGAGATTGTGAGATCAATTATACTTACTCTCCGCGGCAGGTGGGTGTTTTTCAGGTTATGTATAAAGAGGTTACATTCGTCTATAATAGGTTGTAATCTATATCCATTAGAGTTTATAACAAACCATATAGTATGTCTTGAATTAAAATCACCGCAAAGGATTACAGGTTGATTTATATACGTTTTGAGCAGATCTCTAATGAATGTTTGATGAACAGGGTTAAATGTATTCGGATGAATGTAGAAATTAGAAATAATTAATTTTGCTTTAACTGTAGAAATAGATATTGTTGTACAAAAAGAATTTGTGAATTTTTCCTCTTTGCTGAACTTTATATTTTTATTTAAAATTATAGTTGCCGTATATTTTCCCCAGTTTTATTCGAACATATAATTTGAGAGTCCATATCATAAATAACATTTTCATGTAAAACATATGGTTCTTGAATCAAAAGAATGTCAGGTGAAGGATATTCACATATCAAACAAAATGTTAACGCGGGATTCGATCCCGGTTCATGACTGTCTGGAAACGAGGGTGTTACCCACTCGTCCTTGTCAGGTGGGTCATCTCTAGTGTTGGCCTGTAGTTTACTTATCGCAGTAAAACTTTTTCTTACATTTTGTTGAATACATATCACATTTTCAATCATATAGGATATTAATCTATTTAAGATTAAGCTTTAAATTGTATTTGCTACATTATTTCCCTCGTGTATTTGTGAATATTGTGTCCTTTGGATAATTTTGTCTATTTGTGATTTGTAAATCGGGCATTCACTTGAATTTGATTTATGGTTTGTAGAAAGGTTTTTAAATTTAGGGTGCTTAGAGAAATGGTGACAATTTGGCGCTTCAGTACAGTTGTGGCTACCCTGTACACCGCATATTTTACATATTTTAATGTTTTGGCAGTCTTTTGTTTTGTGGTACGGATTAAATTCAAAACAATTTTGGCATTGTCTTACAAATATTCTGTCTTGTGTAGAACATCGCTCAAAATAGGTGTATATCTCATTACCCATTTTTCTTAAAATTTGGTAAACTTTAGGAGTTACTTTTAATACTATATTGTGATATGCAGAGTTAAATCCCATTCGCGGTACGAGATAAGCGATGCCAAACACGTCCGCACAGTTGGCTTCAGAAGCCATATATCGATTATGTTTATTTTAATTCATTTGAAAAATTCAACTATCCCTGATCATTTATTTTACTCTGGGATGCCGTCACTACAGGATAAAGTACTCTTGGTGAAATTTTATTATTGCAATTCAGAATCTTCCACTGAAGCTTTACGAGCGTTTCGTAACTTTAAAGGTATTCGAAGAGGTAAAGGACCCATGAGTTGCTACTCTCTAAGGAGAATGATGAAAATTTTTGAGAAGACTGGATCTCTGGAAGCAAAACCTCGGAGTGGAAGACCATCGACACGCAAGTCAGTGGCTGTTACGGTTTCGCAGAATGTTGAAGCTATTGAAACGTTATCCATGTATGGAGAAGTAAGTGCTCGACAAGTTTCTTGACAAACGGGTATTTCGTATGGAACAGTTTGGAGAGCTCTAAGAATTTTTCTTAAAAAATACCCGTACAAAATTCAAAGATTTCACGAGCTAAAAGTCGCCGATTTTGAGAAGCGTCAAGAATTTGCTGCATGGGTTTTCCGGCAAATTGATATTGATGAAAACTGGCTGTCGAATGTTCTGTGGACAGATGAAGCTCACTTTTCTCTAAATGGAGAAGTCATCACTCAAAACAGCCGCATTTGGGCTACAGAAAACCCTAGGATTTTTACAGAAATGCCACTTCATCAGCCCAGAGTTACAGTTTGGTGTGGGTTCACTTCTTCTTTTATTATTGGGCCATTTTTCTTTGAAGAAATAAATGGAAGAACATTTAAAACCGCTTCTGTAACTGGTGAACGTTATGTTAAACTTTTGAGAGAAAAGGTTATCCCCATATATATTGCAGGACAGACAAGCACTGAGCGAAATAACATTCATGCAAGGAGAACCTCCTCATATCTCCCGCGGTGCCAAACAATTGCTGAAGGATACGTTCGGTGAAGATCGTGTGATAAGTTGCCACTTTATACACCAGTGGCCTTCAAGATCACCAGACTTGACGCCTTGCGATTTTTGGATATGGGGGTACATTAAGTCGCGTGTTTATCGATGCCGGCCTACCACATTGGTCATGTTGAAGGCTTCTATCAGACGGCACGTTTCATCAATTTCATCAGATATGTTATTTAATACTGTCCATTCTGTCATCTATCGTCTGCAGGCGGTGTTTGAGAATGAAGGGCGCCACATTGAGCAAGGATTGTGATCTAATACAAGAGACAAGGCTTCCAAGAGACAAGTTACCTCATGTGTTATATAAGCTGCCATGTATTATATTATCTACCAATGTTTTGCAGCTCTTTGTGTTGGGTTATGGGTAAATAAATTCTGTCCTCATATCTTGTCTCTTTTTCATTTGTGAACAGTAATTTTTGTTTGTTTGTCATTTGCTCACATCTTATATTATGTCGTGCAGACCAAAGTGTCATAACTTCTCGAATAACACTGTACACACAATTTTATCCCTTATGTTTAATTTATCGCTTTTCGCTCATTAAAAGAAATAGCATAAGGAATATTCTCTGTAACCCCCCACCTTTAGAAATTTTGGGCAAAAAAATAATACAAAATAATTTTACTACCACGTTTTCCAACGCAAAAGGTTGATTTGAAAATTATATTTATTTGAGGGGATACATTTTTAAAAATCGTGTACAGTATAATAAACAATGATAACATTTGACAAGCCCATAGGATATTTGGAATAAAGTACGACAAATGTATTTTGTCACTCCCATCTATATTTCATTTTTTGGATCATGACAAATTTCTAGTTAAATAGTCGAGTGTCGCCAATTATTCAAGAAATTACACATTCCTTATAGCAAGAAATCCTATTAGTAGTACCATCATAATTTTTGGTACTATATTAACATTTCAAAAAATCGTGTATTGAATTCAGCTATGTTTTTCAAACATTCAATATATTTGACAAAACTCTATCAAAAATATAAATATTTTTTGCTACATGTTTTAATTTGCATATACCTATTTTACATATCTCAGATTGTATTTAAAAATCGTTAACCATTTCTTATAACTTTTGGCGAAATGGTGCTTTATTAATTAACGATTTGATATTATTAGGATTCTTTCCTGGTATACAAAAAGGAAAAATACGTGTCGATCAGTTATATTTTTCAATTAATCAAACAATTTGGCCGCTGAATTTCTGATTCTGGTACAGCGCCATCTAGGGAATGAAATTGTAACTAAAATCAATTTCGAAATTTTCAATATTTGCCATAAAAAACCCCATTGCATTCTGAACACAATGGTGTTTACCGCATTGCTCTAGCGCAAATATTCGCGGAGTTATTAATTTTTAAAGTTGTGCGGGACTTTTGGATCACCCTGTATATTTATGGCTGCTTCATCTGGGTTATGGCATGGACCATTTGGAAACCTTGGAATGCTGCTATTTTTGTCTTTCGGCATAGGCTACACGGGTGCCTCTTGAGGCCAGGCATCAAAAAATGGCTCTGAACATAACCTGCACGAATCCAATTTGAGCGACGTCAAGGCTGCGGCAACGTGTTCTCGGCAAACTTCGCCTGAATCTCTTTTAGCGACGTCAAGACTGAAACATATGGCTCTTGGCATATTTCGCATGAATCTCTTCAAACGATATCAAGAATCCAGCATCTGATTTCTGGCATATTTCAAATGAATCTCTTTTAGCGACGTCAAGGCTGCGACATCTGATTCTCGGCTGAGGCTGCATGAACCCCTTTTGAATCGCGCTAGGGAAGCAAGATATGGTTCTTAGCATAGATCGCTTCGATATCTATTGGACGGTCCAAGGTTGTGATGTCTATACCTTAACAGAGACCACGTAAAAGTCACTTTTAGCGATGGAAAAACTCCAATATTTACCTCTTGGACAAAGATGCATGGGAATCTATTGAGCAGCGTCATAGCAGCACCATCTGGCCCTTTTACATAGACGGGGTTGTCCTTTCGCAAAAAAACTAAGCATATGAAGCATTTTATTCCAGTTGTAATTACTTACAAGGTAAGTTTTTAAAAATATATTAGCTCACTCTAATGGCTACATCTGACTGTATATGTGAAATTTAAAACCAATTAAGAGTTGCTAGTTTTTATTTCCTGACTTCTGGAATTGATTTAACTCTTTTTATAAAAAAATTCAGAATTATGCATAAAGTTGAAGGTACTTTCGTAAAATAAGTTTCTTTCCTTAAATTCAACCGCAAGCACTCAAGCTTTCGTTCTTCAACGGGCAAAAGATGATAGTCGACGTTAACTCATGTAAACACATTTTGCCCTTTAAAAGCTCGAAACCTCGCGATTAAAGTTGATAAAAGAAAAGTTTGCTAGAGACTTTAAGTTTATATGATAATAAATTAACAGCAATTTATCATTGCAGTAAGGTTAGTAGCAAATTGTTTCATTTTAATTTTGTTTGTATTTGTTTCATTGTGTGACACGCGTCAAATATAGCTTGAATTTCTTATAACAAAGGCGGGCTAATTCATCATGTTTATATATAATATATTTTTAATTTCTTTATATTGAATGTGATGAGAGAGAGAGAATTCGTTCTGATTTGTTGCATCATCTAGAATTGCAGATATATTAGCTCTCAATTTCTATATTATCATTTTCTGTTGCAATTACGACGAGCGCCAACGTTCTAGTCTTTTTTTTTTTTATTACAATTATTGACAAAACCTAAAGTGGAATGCCTTTGATGTTTTTTTTTTTTAAGAAACAGAGACCATTTTGTTTACAATGGTATCTCGTGTGTCTTCAATAAAGGTCACTGTGTATCGAATATCCTCCTGAGTTATTGTCTGAATCCCGATATACATACTAAAAGGTACAAATTTCTTGATTTCTGTACATGGGTGTATATACGCTTCAATTGGTTTATATAGAGATAATAAATATATATAGGTTTTGATGGAGTATAAATAGGGATTCAGGTTTTTCTAAGGATATGATCAGCTATCTACAGTCAAATGATCTCAACTATCCAATCAATGTCAAGGCAGTAAAGCTAGCATATCACCTTAGCTCACTAATTACATTGACAAACAAAATTGAGGTGTTAAATAAATCACTAGCGAATCGAATCTCGAAATTTATCATTATAATGTACTTTTAAAAACCAACCTTTTATTTCAAGAATGAAATTATTAGAATCGTATATTATTCTATTAGAATTCGAAACACCTTTGTATTCTAGGGATCTGACAGTTGATTTAAAGTTTATATCAACGGATTAATAATAGATAGGTATTATCAAACAAACACGTTTTTACTTTAATTATTCTCAAAGGCTCTTTATATAATTTCTGTTCCGTATCTAAAGCATTTCCCTCAACTATTGTTTAATCCGACAATACATAAACATGTGTCCCATTAAAAAAAAAAACAAATCGTTTGACTTTGACATAGCCTCAGTATTACGGGTATATTATCTCTAGAGGAATAGAGACTCGTGTTGAGTTTAGAAACTACCTTGTTGTAGTGGTCTCTACATAAATAATAAATGGCTCTCTGTATAGACTTAAGATATTCCCCCTGTCTTCTTAACTTTAAGAACCATTGGAGGGAGAATCTTTCAAATATTAATTCGAACGATTTTATGAATAATTGAAGGCTTTTGTACTTTCTTCGGTTATATAACTTCATTCTGTTGAGATCTCTTATAATGGAACAATTAATAGTTGAACGCATCATTAAACATATTTAGCTATATCTTGAAATTTTATGTTTAAGAATATATAATAATTATCGAAAATAATATCTTTATAAAACTTCCTATTGTTCTTAATACAATAAAAAATAATAGGAGAGCCTGAATCATCAGTGGTGAAACCTCTTAGCGGTTTCCCCAGTTGAATTTATTATATTGCCTAAATTTTAAATTGGGCTGTAATATATGGCCACAATTTCCTCAACTACACTAATGAACAAAACTTAAGAAAGTTGCACCCTTTAGAATGTATATCGGAATTCAGACAATAACTTTAATATTAAATACTAAGTGACCTTCATTTGAAGAAACACAAGATAAACAAAAAGTGTCAACAAAGCTTCTGTTCCTTAAAATAAACAAAATTTTCACTTCCTTGAGTTGTATGTGTACATTCACATGCAAATTTCTAGATGGATGTACAAGAGTCCAATACAGTTTTA
>CP092871.1:39158087-39203923 GCA_030710605.1 Cordylochernes scorpioides
AAAATCGAGTGATCCATTTTAAATACTTTAAATGATTAAGGCTTATTAATTGAACAGTTTCGCCACACCAATCTACTTTATTCCAAACCTCGCCACTCGTGTATCACGTGGATGGTTTGTTTACAGGGTTAAATCACCGAGGAAGATAGGCGAACAGCCTCATCGAAATATTGGAAGTTATAATAAATATTTTGATCCAAAATAACCGTTAATCATTCAAAATATGTATATGTAATGATTTGTGAGAGTTTGATGTCGACTACTGAAATAATGTTGAAGTCCTGGTAGCTCTTGTTGTACTGTGTTGACCAAGAGGAACAGTCAGGATGTAGAGTTTTCCAGTACCTCTCTGCACCTTGGAAGACCTTTAAAAGTTCTCACAAAATACAGGCAGTCGTGGTCGAGGCAGAGTGGAAAAGCTTGGGGATATCCATACACAAAAAACGAAGACACAGTTGCACTAAGAAAGTTCCGTTAACAGATAAAAGTTGAGCTAGTAGCGCAAGATGGAGATAGACGAGTTCTTCCTAACTACATGTTGGATGAGATCGACATAACATACGACCGACGCGGCTTGCACTAAGGGTGAACTAAACTAAACTGACAAGTCACTGTGAAGGGACTGTATTTATAGGTTAAAGACGGGGCCTTATGCGCCAGGGGCGTTTCCTGAGAAAAAGGGGGCCTTGCATGTCCAGGTGTGACCAGTGTGGGTGGTCTTGTTTGTGGGAAAGTTTGTGACTTCCATCTCTTGCTTAGCTCAACTCTTAAATCTATTACAGAGTTTATTTATTTATCCACTTTGTACAAATTACATTACATATGGCGATGCAATGACACAGATTAATCATGCGCATAATTATTTATAGATGTGTTTCTATATACAACATGACAATCTTGTTATAAGTAATTATACAATATAGGGTTGTTGGTTTAAATTACCATATATATATATATGAAGCCATTATGAAAATCATATTCATACGTTTAGAAATCAGTCGTTAATAGCTTAAAAATCACTTTTAGTTGAAAAATAAAAATATTCATTATTTGTTTAATACATTAACATTAAAAATAAAAAAGGCATTTCCTGACCAGGAGCACATGTGCTTTTTAGAAGGCAGAGCACCATCTGGTGGAACAGAAATCAAATAAACATTTCCAATAGCGCGAAACGCGTTCGTGGATGGCTTTTCTTGATTTATCAAGAAATTGAGTTGGCCAAATATCAGGAAACAGGTTGATTCAATGTTTAGTTGATTTCTGTTCCACCAGATGGCGCTCTGCCTTCTGAAAAGCACATGTGGTCCTGGTCAGTATATGTCTTTTTTATTTTTAATATCAACACCTTACCCACTGATTTTTCTATCGTTTATTCATTAACATTTATTTATTACAGTTACTATTTAAGAATTTCATTTTTCTTTTTATACTCCTACCGATCATTTCTCAATGAAAGCTACTTTTTTAAAAAAATATTTCGATAAAGAATAAACTCCCAGATATCCTTTTAATATAATTGACCAGATTTCTTTAAAACTGTATTGGACTCTTGTACATCCATCTAGAAATTTGCATGTGAATGTACACATACAACTCAAGGAAGTGAAAATTATGTTTATTTTAAGGAACAGAAGCTTTGTTGACACTTGTTGTTTATCTTGTGTTTCTTCAAATGAAGGGGTCACTTAGTATTTAATATTAAAGTTATTGTCTGAATTCCGATATATATTCTAAAGGGTGCAACTTTCTTAAGTTTTGTTCATTAGTGTAGTTGAGAAAATTGTGGCCATATATTACAGCCCAATTTAAAATTTAGACAATATAATAAATTAAACTGGGGAAACCGCTAAGAGGCTTCACCACTGATGATTCAGGCTCTCCTATTATTTTTTATTGTATTAAGAACAATAGGAAGTTTTATAAAGATATTATTTTCGATAATTATTATATATTCTTAAACATAAAATAACGATATAGCTAAATACATTTAATGATGCTTTCAACTATTAATTGTGTCATTATAAGAGATCTCAACAGAATGAAGTTATATAACCGAAGAAAGTACAAAAGCCTTCAATTATTCATAAAATCGTTCGAATAAATATTTGAAAGATTCTCCCTCCAATGGTTCTTTAAGTTAAGAAGACAGGGGGAATATCTTAAGTCTATACAGGGAGCCATTTATTATTTATGTAGAGACAACTACAGGTAGTTTCTAAACTCAACACGAGTCTCTATTCCTCTAGAGATAATATACCCGTAATACTGAGGCTATGTCAAAGTCAAACGATTTGGTTTTTTTATTGGGACACATGTTTATGTATTGTCGGATAAAACAATAGTTAAGGGAAATGCTTTAGATACGGAACAGAAATTACATACAGAGCCTTTGGAGAATAATTAACGTAAAAACGTGTTTATCTAATAATACCTATCTATTATTAATTCGTTGATATAAACTTTTAATCAACTGTCAGATCCCTAGAATACAAAGGTGTTTCGAATTCTAATAGAATAATATATGATTCATATTTCATTCTTGAAATGAAGGTTAGTTTTTAAAAGTGCATTAAAATGATAAAGAAAAGTACAACACTTTCAGTTTATAAAACCAACAACAAAAGGGATAAATTTCGAGATTCGATTCGCTAGTGATTTATTTAACATCTCAATTTTGTTTGTCAATGTAATTAGTTAGCTAAGGTGATATGCTAGCTTTACTGCCTTAACATTGATTGGATAGTTGAGATCATTTGACTGTAGATAGCTGATCATCCTGAGAAAAACCTGAATCCCTATTTATACTCCATCAAAACCTATATATTGTAGCGCGTGATCCCTCCGGTTTTTTCCGCCGCGGAGTAGCTCCTCCCTGTAATGGTTAAAGAAGTTGAATACTCCAGAAATTAACTTGGACGAGTTTTGCAAGCCTTCTTTAAGAGAGATGTTTATTTTTAAAAACAGCCAGCAGCACGCTCTCCTCTAGCCACGAGCTCTTCGGTACAGGACGCCTGGCGAGCTCTTCTCGTAACAATATATTTATTATCTCTATAAACCAATTGAAGCGTATATACACCCATGTACAGAAATCAAGAAATGTGTACCTTTTAGTATGTACGTATATCTGGATTCAGACAATAACTCTGAAGGATATTTGATGCACAGTGACCTTTATTTAAGACACATGAGATGTATATACAAGTGTGAACAAAATTGCCTGTTTCCTAAAAGAAAAACAGACAACAGGCGATATCAAAGACTTTCCACTTCTTTAGGTTTTGTCAATAATTGTAATAAAAAATACTAGAACGTTTTGGCGCTCGTCGTAATTGCAACGGAAAATTATAATATACACATTGAGAGCTTATATATCTACAAGGCTAGCTGATGCAACAATTCAGAACGAATTCTCTCTCTCTCATCACATTCAATATGAAGAAATTAAAAAATATATTATATATAAACATGATGCATTAGCCTGCCTATGTTATAAGAAATTCAATCTATATTTGACGCGTGTCACACAATGAAACAATTACAAACAAAATTAAAATGAAACAATTTGCTACTAACCATACTGCAATGATAAATTACTGTTAATTTATTATAATATAAACTTAAAGTCTTCAGCATACGTTTCTTTTATTAACTTTAATCGCGAGGTTTCGAGCTTTTGAAAGGCAAAATGTGTTTACATGAGTTAACGTCGACTATCATCTTTTTCCCATTGAAAAATGAAAGCTTGAGTGCTTGCGGTTGAATTTAAGGAAAGAAACTTATTTTAAGAAATTACCTTCAACTTTATGCATAATTCTGAAAAGTTTTATAAAAAGAGTTAAATCAATTCAAGAAATAAAAACTAGCAACTCTTAATTGGTTTTCAATTTCTCATATACAGTTAGATGTAGCCATTAGAGTGAGCTAATATATTTTTAAATACTTACCTTGGAAGTAATTTAAACTGGAATATGCTTAGATCTTCTGCGAAAGGACAGCCCCGCCTATGTGAAAAGGCCAGAAGGTGCTGCTATGACGCTGCTCAATAGATTCCCATGCATCTTAGTCCAAGGGGTAAATATTGGAGTTTTGCCTTCGCTAAAAGTGACTTTTACGTGGTCTCTGTCAAGGTATAGACATCACAACCTTGGACCGTCCAATAGATTTCGAAGCGACCTATGCCAAGAACCATATCTTGCTGCCCTAGCGCGATTCAAAAGAGGTTCATGCAGCCTTAGCCGAGAATCAGATGTCGCAGCCTTGACGTCGCTAAAAGAGATTCATTTGAAATATGCCAGAAATCAGATGCTGAATTATTGATGTCGCTTGAAGAGATTCATGCGAAATATGCCAAGAGCCATATGTTTTAGTCTTGACGTCGCTAAAAGAGATTCATTTGAAATATGCCAGAAATCAGATGCTGAATTATTGATGTCGCTTGAAGAGATTCATGCGAAATATGCCAAGAGCCATATGTTTTAGTCTTGACGTCGCTAAAAGAGATTCAAGCGAAGTATACCGAGAACACGTTGCCGCAGCCTTGACGTCGCTCAAATTGGATTCGTGCAGCTTATGTTCAGAGACATTTTTGATGCCTGTCCTCAAGAGGCACCCATGCAGCCTATGCCGAAAGATATATATAGCAGCATTCCAAGGTTCCCAAATGGTCCATGCCCCAAACTCAGATGAAGCAGCCATAAAGATATTATTACTATTCATTGTCTTCATACATTGTATTCACATTCTTGAGACAGCAATACACAATGATGGCCAATTTAAATACCAACATGTTGACATTTTTGGTCATGATAACATTGACCAAATAAATAAATAAATATATTGGATTGGTCATGAAATTAATATATTCAACGCGATCAAAAAATTAGCAGCTTTTTATTTGCGAATAAATAGTGCTTATTCATTAGAATTTTCGCCCACATATGCAAAATATATTGTCATACATCAACATAAAATAATCTTATATTTAAAAAAATGTATAATTTTGGACAGCCAAAGGTTTAATAGAATATTTCTTCGAATTCAAATCATATTCATTGTTTTATCATGTCATAATTTAGATAAAATATTTTATTGCCATAATTCATTAAAATAATCACATCATATTGAACATCACATATCAGATTATAAAGAATGAATTATTATTTGCTTCTCAATTTGGGAAATTTGTTTCAGACCGTTTGAAAAAAAAATTATAGTGTTCTCATGTTACGATGGTGTGTTCTCCATTGAAATTGGTCTTCGAATCAATATGACTAGAGCAATATTGCCAGTTGATTGAATTTATCATCTTCAGATATTAGAATCTCTGAAATATATTTTTGTTGACGTAAAACTTCTCCACTTTGTCGCTCTTGATATAATTAAATCTGTTTGATTTTCTTTTTAAAATATTCTATGTATCAATTCTTAAATGTTGATTTAATTTAAAAATTCTCGTTAATTGTATCTAGAAATCAGCATAAATCATTTTGAGAAATATATATTTTGAACCAATCATCTTTGAATGGTTTCCAACAAAATTGTATCAATTGTTGTTACTTTCGATCTATATTATTTTCTGAGGATAATTTCTAAATTGATTATGCATAAAATTTCAATTTTATTTATATCTATTTAGAATTTACCAACACATTTTATCACATATATTTTATAAAATATAAAGATGAGGAAAGACAATAAGGATGAGAAGTCAATTTATTTTGCTCGAAGACACATTTCACTTTATTATATAAAATAAAAGAGAAGAAAATAAATTTGCTGTGCAACGAACCATTAAAATCAATATTTTGCGTATATAAAATAGTTAATATTCTGCAAATAGAATGTGTGCTTCCTAGAATTTTCAAGTATTGATTCTAGTGTGACTTGGATCTTGTGTATATTGGACAAGTATTTCCCCTGCACCCTGAAATTGTCTCCTAGATACTTTGAGTTCTTATGCCGCGTAAAGAGTGGCTTTGTTGTCGTACTCTTCAAAAGTACATCGTCTGTATTGTATCACAGTTTGGTCAATATTTTATAGAGTAGGAACACTATTATGAGAATTATTTACGATTGATATCATGCCATTTCAAAATCATGAATACAACTTTAAAATGGTTGTTCGTTTATGGGCATGGTTAAAGAATGCCTAGTTTATCATATCTCCTTCTTATTTCTTATCCCCACTCAATCATATTAGGGTATCAAATTGTGACCCTTGATGGTGTCTGTTTGACAACAATCATGACTGGGTGAAGTAAAATGCGTCTGCCTTTGTCATTAAGACTGAAAGCACTACTCAGTGGCAGGCCGACTTAGCTCCAAAAGAAATGGCCGCCTCTGACATGAGGAACAGACGCCATGTGCAGCCGCTCCTAACATGAAGTACAAACGCTGCTCATCCTGTATCCCTGTATTAAGTGCCCTTACAGGGCAATTTCATACCTTTTTAATAAAGAGATTCGTCGCTTTTACTTTTATTCTCTCTCCTTAGCAATTGTTTTCTGTAAACCAATTTAAAATGGTGTTCTATAATAGTGTCCGATCGAAGTGTCTATTTTATAAGAATATTTTCCAAAAATAATTTAATCATCAACATGTTAGCAGGCATAACTAAATAGAGCTGCATTATATCGCAGACGACGCTGCGAATAAATTGGCATCAGACGAACTTTACACCAGAGCGGCGATGGTGGCTATAATTATTTCTGCTTGCTCTGGGCAATTATCCCAATTACCGTGAGCAAACTATCTTCTGAGGGAAACAGACGACGCTTTCTATTTCTATCGGCTGTTATGTCAAAACATCGCACCCACACAAACATCCCGGCGATATAACTCTTATTGATAACAAATGGTATCTATATTCTGGTTTGTTTGTTCGAGAGAATATATATATTAAATAGAGCAATCCATTAATAAATCTTTAATTAAAAAGGCATATATTGGATCAAAATTTCATTTATTTTACCAATATTTCAGTTGGCTAAACGCCAACCTTTATCAAGAAATTATAACATATTAATGTGTTATTAATATTAATACGTTATATATTAATATGTTATGCACTTTAATATGTTATAATGCCATGATAAAGGATGGCTCTCAGCCAACTGAAATATTGGTAAAATAATTTATATTTTGATCCAATATATGTTTTATGAATTTTTGCGACATAAGATTTCAAGGTACATACGTGTTAAAAGAAAAATAGAAAAATAATTATTTACCTTCAAGTAGTTCATTATCAATTACTTGATAAAATTTAGAATAAAATATTTTTCACAGTTACATAGCATTTGTAAAATTAACTCTATATTAAGTGAATTAAAAAAATAAGTCAACTATATTTAAAACTAAGATCAAACATATTAAAATTATTGTCAAAATTTGTTTATCAATGAATGAAAATAGATTTTAAAAAGTTACATATATATTAAAGTTATTCAGTAAATATTTATGTAAAATAAAATAAATTATGGTTCGCAGAATTTATTTAGGTTTGAATATTAAATATATTGTCAAATAGCTCCATCCAGATGGGACAACTGTCAATCATCCCTGGACCCCGGGAGGGGGGAAGCTGATATGTAAATAAGGAAAACGGGACGGTGGCTAACGCCGTTCATTAGGATTAACTTTTAACTTGGGTAAGTTGTACAAAACTCTCTCACCCTACAAATACCCCTTGTAATAAATTATTTATTCCCAAATTTGCCCTTGCTATATTTATCTCCGCGACATATTTTGGTGGAGACGCTGGGTAGCGTGACGGAACTTCGAAGAAGTCGACGTCTACAGGGACGTGAACCAATTCTTCAACCTTTGCCACAACGAATAGAAATGGAAGACGACCACAGACCTACTGTTAACGGATCCTACCTCCCTTGTCAACGCCAACGAGATCCTTCTACCTTTTCTGGAGATGGAAATATAAACCCTGGACAGTGGTTGAAAGAGTACGAGAGAGTTTCGAAGTACAACAGATGGGACGAGACCATGAAGCTTGCCAACGTCGTATTTTACTTGAACGGAACTGCTGGAAGGTGGTTTGATAATAACGAAGAATCACTCAACTCGTGGAGAAGCTTTGAAGACGCATTCCGCGGTGTGTTCGGACTGCAGGAGGATTCTGCTCGACGCGCCGAAGAAGTTCTGAAGTCAAGAGCACAGAAGGCCGAAGAATCCAGCGAGTCATACATCCAGGAGATTCTTAGTCTCTGCCACCAGGTGAACCCTCGCATGGAAGAAGGTGAGATAGTTGCTCACATTATAAAGGGAATTTCGGAGGACACATACCAGGTATTGGTGGCGAAAGACATACAGACGGTAGATGAGATCCTGAAGTTCTGCCGTCATCTGACAACCGTCAAGCAGCGCCGGATCGGCCGTACGAAATTCGCCAGGTTGTCAAACGTAATGCCCATTTCGTGTGTTGACGACTCAGACGACTTGGCCGGCTTAATTCGCCGCATCGTTAGAGAAGAGATACAAAAGGTTTTCTCAGCACCTGAAGTGATCAATCCTCTCCGAGAGGTGAACGCCCTGGAACAGACTGTGAGGGAAGAGGTCAGCCGTGCTCTACAACCTACCAGACCACAAGTCAACGTGGTACAACAACAACCACGAACGCCCTATTATAATATCGACCGACCAACCCAACCCAGGAAGACGGAACATTGGAGAACCTACGACGACAAACCTATCTGCTTCCACTGCGGACGACCCGGACATGTCGTCCGTTATTGTAGGGAACGACGGCAGGTCTTCGCTGAAGCCAGGACAAGGAATGGCGGAGAAGGAAGAAATGTTGGATTTTCGAGTCGACCCCCGAGATATGACGCCGACGACGACTATGTAACGCCCCAAACCTTGACGTACTTCTACCGGAGCTCTTCCCCACATCCAAGCCGCGCAATGTCGCCAGCCCGAAGACAATCCCAGTCGCCAGCCCGTCGTTTCAGCCGTTCTCCCAAGCCTCAGAATGTGAAAAACTAAGTGGAGCGGCTTCTAACGGAGGTGAGGTCGCCATTGAGGAAAATCCTCCAGGGTATATCGCCGCTAAATTAAAATAAAATTTTGTTATGGTCGAAATAAATGGACGCAAAATTAAAGCATTGGTGGATTCAGGAGCCGACTTTTCTGTTATTTCAGACAAATTTCGACGCGAACTAAAGACACCTCTCTTCAAAGAACCAGGTCCCATTCTTAAAGCCGCAAATAAAAATTTAATAGAGACCCTAGGAAAATGTGTCCTGAACATAGAAGTTAATGGTCTGAAGATATCCTTTGAATTCGTTGTTATGGTGGAATGCAGCCATGACATCATATTCGGATGGGACTTCTTTAAGGCCACCGAAGCCGTCATTGATTGTGGCAGAAATGAACTCCATCTCGGGGAAACCTCCGTCCTGGAATCTCGAGAGGAGGAAAACCAGAGATTGTTTGCTTCCGACGACTTTGTCATCCCGCCTAAATCAATAAAGAAGATCAGTGTGATAAACGAAGGAGTATGCGGTGTTAGAGATGTTTTAGTCTCAACTTATAAGGACTTATTATTAAGAAAAGAAGTTCTTATACCAAACTCATTGGTTACATTTCGACACGGCCGAGGTAGCATTTGGGTGGCGAATGGAGCGTCTTGGCCGCAACTGATTCCATCAGGAATGAATATGTGCACCATGAAAAGTTATGAGAATGGGAATATCTGCAGTCTTATTGAATCCAGCGATAAGTTACAAGAAACGCAGCTAAAGTCACGTGAATGGTCACAGAAGATAAACCTTACTCTAAATCCGGGCTGTCTGAAATTCAAAGGTTACAGCTTGTTTCATGCCTTGACGAGTTTATCGACATATTTGACTTTGGGAGTACTTCTATTAAGCCCACCAGTACTGTGAAGCACAAGATAAACACAGGAGACCACGCTCCTATCAAACAGAGGCCCTATAGAGTAGCACCAAGTGAACGACGACTAATTCAAGATGAAGTGAACAAGATGATTGAAAATCACATCGTGAAGCCCTCTGAAAGTCCGTGGTCATCTCCAGTTATTCTAGTTCGAAAGAAAGACGGGACCTGGAGATTCTGCGTAGATTACCGTCGATTAAATAAGATAACAAAAAAAGATGTTTACCCTCTGCCACGCATTGACGATGCCTTGGATAGTTTAGCCGGCTCTAGTTACTTCTCCACGATTATCTTCGGTCCGGGTATTGGCAGATTGATGTGGACGAAAAAGACAGAGAGAAAACTGCTTTCATCACTCCAGATGGGTTGTATGAATTCCAAGTAATGCCTTTCGGTCTTTGTAACGCTCCAGCAACGTTTGAAAGGATGATAGATAGTGTTCTGGGCAGTCTTAAATGGAACATGTGCCTTTGCTACCTGGACGACATCGTAGTTTACGCACCTACCTTTGAGGAACATCTACGTCGTCTACAACTTGTATTAAGCTGCATCCAGAAAGCTGGACTAAGCTTGAACCACAAAAAGTGTCTTTTTGGATCAAGGAGGATAAAGATTTTGGGACACCTTGTTGACGCCAATGGAATTCATCCAGATCCAGATAAAGTTGAAGCCGTCTCTAAATTTCCGAGGCCAAGGAATATCTCTGAACTGAGGAGCTTTCTTGGATTATGTTCCTATTACCGAAGATTTATTGAGAACTTTGCCGACAAAGTTAGATCTTTGCATGACCTACTGAAGACTGAAAAACAAATTTATTGGGATGCAGCTCAAGAGAAAGCGTTTGAAGTCCTTAAAACAGCTCTAATTTCAGAGCCTGTCTTAGGACACTTTGATGAATCTGCTGATACCCATCTACACACGGATGCAAGCGGACATGGTATTGGAGCTGTTCTTCTACAAATACAAGGTGGAAAGGAGCGGCCTATAGCTTATGCATCTAGAAGCTTGACAAAGGCTGAAAATAACTATTCTACAACGGAAAAAGAATGCCTTGCTGTAGTCTGGTCTATTAGCAAATTCCGCCCATATTTGTTTGGTCGACCATTCACGGTTGTCACTAACCATCATTCTCTATGTTGGTTGGTAGGGCAGAAAGATCCTTCTGGCCGTTTGGCAAGATGGGCGCTGAAGTTGCAAGAATTTGACGTGACCGTTATCTACAAGAGCGGACGCAAACATAAGGATGCCGATTGTCTGTCAAGGAGCCCGCTTGAGAACGATCCACCAAGTGCTGTGATGTCACTAACCAACGTCGATATAGAGCAGACTAAAGACCCGGATTTAGGTAAAATAATCGATAATTTAAACTCGGGCTACACCAGAAAGGAATTCAGCATTATCGACGGCATATTATACAAGAAAAACTATAGCACAACTGGAAGACCCTGGCTTATGATGATCCCTAAGCACTTAAGATCGAAAGTTATGGCAGATTTACATGACTCTCCTACAGCTGGGCATTTGGGTTTTGCCCGAACGTATGACAAAGTGAAGAAACGATTCTATTGGCCTGGCCTTTATAGAACTGTTCGCCAATATGTAAGCCATTGTCGGGAGTGTCAACGAAGGAAGAAATTACCTCGACGTCCGGCTGGACAACTTGTATCCATACCACCTGTAGAAAAGCCATTCTATAAGGTCGGGGTAGATCTCCTTGGAAGATTTCCAGTTTCTAAAGATGGAAACCGTTGGATCATTGTGTGCACCGATTATATGACAAGGTATGCCATAACGAAAGCGATCCCAGACGGAGGAGCAATCGAAACAGCTAAGTTCCTGGTTGAAGATGTTATCTTGAAGCATGGAGCTCCTAGAGAAATGATAACAGATCGCGGAAGAAATTTCATTTCTCAAGTAATAAAAGAGATCAATGCTCTTTGCGGAATTGTGCACAGATTTACAACGGCCTACCATCCCCAGACCAACGGCCTGACTGAAAGGTTCAACAAAACTCTGGGAGACATGTTGTCCATGTACACAGGTGTCGAGCAGAAGGACTGGGACCAAGTTTTACCCTACGTAACTTTTGCTTACAACACTGCTAAACAGGAGGCGACCGGCTACACTCCGTTCTTTCTTGTCCACGCCCGCGAGGCCGAGACCTACATCGATGCCGTACTACCCTACCTACCAGATGAGATCTCTGACGACTACGTTGGGGAACTTGTGACCAGAGCTGAGGAAGCGCGTCAACTCTCCCGATCACGCCTTCTACAATCACAGGCGAAAGACCGTAGACTTTACGACCAGAAACATACTCCAGTCTATTACCAGAAGGATGATCTTGTGTGGGTTTTTACTCCCATCCGAAAAGTAGGGCTCTCAGAAAAGCTACTGAAGAGATACTTCGGTCCCTACAAGGTGACCAAGAAGCTTTCAGAAATTACGTATGAAGTAGAGCCCGTGGACCCGTCTCCCCGATCACGGAAATCCAAGGATATCGTTCATGTCATTCGGATGAAGCCCTACCTGGACCCTGAAGAACAACATTCCATTCTGCTAGGGAACACAGGCCGTGATAGATTTCCTTCCAGAAAAAGGGCTGAGACAAGCTAATCAGCGGGTCGCTGTTTTTTTCTAAAGAGGGAGTAATGTCAAATAGCTCCATCCAGATGGGACAACTGTCAATCATCCCTGGACCCCGGGAGGGGGGAAGCTGATATGTAAATAAGGAAAACGGGACGGTGGCTAACGCCGTTCATTAGGATTAACTTTTAACTTGGGTAAGTTTTACAAAACTCTCTCTCCCTACAAATACCCCTTGTAATAAATTATTTATTCCCAAATTTGCCCTTGCTTTATTTATCTCCGCGACAATATAGTATAGAAATTAAGTTAGAAGAACAAACCAATTCTCGTTCTCTTCGGCCGTTACGCGTCATAGGCTAGGTAGAAAAGGAATAAGCGAGGAGATAGGTTTGTAGAAAAGAGCATATACAGAAGGTGTAAACACGTTGAAGGTACAGAGTGACATGTCCCAGCTGTTAATAAGATTCAGGATTATATTTCAAAGGAAACAAAGTAGAAATCTATGTAACGTCGTTTTTAGTTAAGTTTTTACCCGAAATGATTCTTTTGAACGAAAAATAGTAATTTATTTTAAGGAGAAATAACGACTATTTCTATCCTTAGGGATGAAGTATTAAAGGACTAATTGTTAAGAGTAATGAGATAAACGGGAAAATAAAAGTGTCCAGGAATGAGAATCGAATCCACAGTATTCCGCTTACCGGGAAGATGCCATGTTCACTAGGCTACCCTGGACATATTATTTTTCGTTTGTAAATATTATATAAAGTTAATTTATAATACAATATAATGCGGCTTATGATTGTCAAGCGACGTTTGACAAATTTTACCGCAAATGTTTCTTTTGAACGAAAAATATTAATTTATATAACACTAGATTTGTAAAATATAAAAACAAGAGCCAACCTATATTTTTTGAAAGGACGGGTATTAATACACGAATAACATATTTCTGCAAACCTGATTTTAACACAATGTTGCGTTAGAAAATCATCAGCACTTTCAAAATATTTTATTAAGTTTTCTCAATACCCACCGAGTACAGCTGCATGTACTTCTTCAGAATGGCATTCGATATTGTCCTTAGTGACCTATCGGTTTCCCATGATATCTTCATTGACTTACTAGATATATTTTTTCTTCAATCATTCGGTGACCTTTAAGCACCGATTATAGCTGGTCAATTCTGTTTGTTTCTGGTAAACAGATGTAGCCCATACTTCGAACAAATACTCCTAAATCACAATCCTATGTTCTATAGATGTTCAAGGTAAAGTGTAAAAATCTTATTTTATCTGAAAATCGACCAAAATCTTGTAATTTATGTGAGGGTTACTTTATTGTAATTTTTTAAGAATATCTGACCGGACGAATGGCAGTGTCAACGGAACACTCGCGCCTGAGCGTTGGTAAAATATCTTACAATGAGTGTTAATAGGTGTTAAACCTTGTTCAAAAATAATTAGTGTTATAATAACCTATACTCTCGATTTATCGTACTCAACATACCGAGATAATTCAGTTAGGAACTTATCTTCGAAATCCCCAACTATATATGTAATGAGCAATCACCTGTCTGAACGAGCCAATTGTTATACAACCATGTTTATGATCGAATCAACTGATGAACAACCATATTTCTGAGAGATTAAACTGATAAACAATCATATAGCTGAGCGACCAAACTAATAAACAATAATTTCTCTGAGCGACCTAACTAATAAACAATCATATCTCTGAATGACCCAACTAAAAAACAATCATATATCTGAGAGATTTAACTAATAAACAATCGATTCTCTGAGTGAATCAACTGATAAACAATCTAATCTTTGAGCGACCCAACTGATAAACAATCATATCTCTGAGAAAATCAACTGATGAACAATCATATCTCTGAGAGATTTAACTGATAAAATTCATATCTCTGAGCGACCCAACTGATAAACAATCATATCTCTGAGCGACCCAACTGATAAACAATCATATCTTTGAGAGAATCAACTGATGAACAATCATATCTCTGAGAGATTTAACTGATAAAATTCATATCTCTGAGCGACCCGACTGATAAACAATCATATCTCTGAGCGACCCAACTAATAAACAATTATATCTCTGAATGACTCAACTAATAAGCAATCATATCTCTGAGAGATTCAACTAATAAACAATCATATCTCTGAGAGATTCAACTAATAAACAATCATATCTCTGAGAGATTCAACTGATAAACAATCATATATCTAAGAGATTTAAGGGAAAAACACCTTTATTTCTTAAGATTTAGCTGATAAATGGTTATATCTTTGAGCGAACCAACCGATAAAAACCTTATCTCTGAAAGAAACTACTGGTAAACAGCCATATCTAAAGTGACCCAACTGATAAACAGAGATGTTACTTTTTTTGCTTATCCCTAGTACACGTGGCACAGGCCATGGTAAGCATGGTGGGTAGAAGTAGATGACTGCTTTAACTGTAAGTGCACCACATGTCTACACATTTGAAAAGCAGTTCGATAATATATCTGAGCTTCCTTATTGTTTCTTTATCTCTCTGAGCAAACAATACGATAAACAACAATTTATATTCAAGTTCCCCGATTGAAGTGCAACTATATCTTTATACGACCCAACTATTTAACTGCCTTCCTTCTGAGCCACCAAAATGACAAACTACTATACTCTGAGCGACCCAACTAGTGAGCGTTCGTATGGCTGAGAGATATATATTTTAATAGGTAATTGAGGAAGATAAATTATTTAAAAGAGCTTATATTAAAATACGCTAAAAAGGAAAATATATTTTATCCATCTCACTAACGAATCGAAGAAGAAAATGTAGGCCTCACATTAATATGTTAAAATACCTTGAAAAAGGTTGGCGTTCAGCCAACTGAAATATTGGTAAAATAAATTATATTTTGATCCAATATATGCCTTTTTAATTGAAGATTTATTTATGGATTGCTCTATTTTCACACAACACTATATCCTGTGTAGATATTACTATATTATATTTATTATTATATACTTTTTATTAGGTACCGCTCAAAAGTAATTGCAACAATGAATAATATATTATGGTTATTCACATATTAAACAAAATCTTAACGTGGGATTCAAACCCTGTTCATGGCTGTCGGGAATCGAGGGTGTTACCCACTCGTCCACCGACTCTTTTTATTTTATGTTTGAATTTTCAAATAATATATGCATGCTTATAAATGTATAACAATGGTTTTCGAACCATGGTCCTCCACAAAACAAGGGCAGCTTCTACTCTCACGTAGGTCACCAGGATATGAGTTCTTCTGTACTAATGAAGTTTACAAACTGATACATTGTTGGATAGGTTGATCATTCGTATGAAATTTATGAAATCTGGTGTTTGCAATAAATCACACCGCGATTAACATACCTAGATAAAGAAAATATATCAGTTTGATACATTTTTGATTTTAAAAAAATCTTCGCACAAGGCATATAAACTATATAAAAATAACAAATGTTGCGTTGTTGGTTGACAAAGAATAACTTCCGTAGATACAAAGGATCTTTAGGACTTTATTTAAACCTAATAAATAAAATAATTACAGAAGAATTGAAAGAAATAACAACAACAAAGAGAGCAGCCGTTACAAACTCATCAACTGCAGCACAGTGAAGAAAAGCAGGCGCAGAACAGGAGATAGAAGTTGGCAAAACCTTCAGTCCAACCTCTTGAGACAGCAGCTTTCTTGGAGTACACCACGTAGCTTCGTTCTTCTACTCTTTTTGGCATGAGTTCCTCATCCCTATATATCCCGGAGTGAATCTTTCCAGAACGGTCATGGTTGGTCAGCCAATCAGAAAGCCGCCAGCGCTAAGCCTTGCGCAATCGCTTTAGTTCGGCCAATCAGTTGTTCTCCGATTTTCTACATTATTCTTGAACGTTTTAAAACATTCTATTCTGGAATGCGCCCCTTCTTCAATTCTACGTAACAATATATTAAAAATAGACAACCCTTTCATTAAAATTGGTGAACCTAATGTGCTTATTGTCTAGTATCTTGTTCATATGTGAAGCCATTGTTGAGAGAATTATTTATGATCAAATTTTCTTATGTCATAGGTGTGTGATAAAGGGCTCCCTGGACATCTCAACTCTGTTCTAAAACAAACACAATTGAAAATTTCAGGCGTTAATACAGGGTTTATCAATAACGATCCAAATGGGCCTTTTTAGAAGGATATAACCTATGACAAAGCATGAATCCGCCACTGAAATCCAGAAACCTCCAGGAGCCAAAATATTTAATGAACAATTTTTGGCCGAAAATATTTGGAAGAATTATTTAAAAAAAAAGACTTTATGAATATAGGACGCCCTCAGGAGCTGGAAGACAATGTTTGAATATTTTATATTTGATTTTTTCTGAGTTGAGTGTTCTAATCTAAATTTAAATACATATTTTCTTTTAGTTTGAAAATAATTTTGAAGTATAGAAGAATATTTATTAACAGTGAATCAGTCCTAATACTGGTGTGCCAAACAAACTCCCTCAAGGCGATTATGAATTAAGAACTGTATTTAAAGCTCGTGGGCGCGTGAATTTGTGGTATTTTGAAAGGCTGATGTTAATAAACTGTGTACCTAGAAAGTAAAGATTCCAACGTCTTTTATTTTTAATTATGCTCCTTCGCCTCATCGCGCTACGAATGTGCACCTGACCGACGAAGGGGTTTGCCCTTCAGACATCGCTGGCAGGCTCAAGATAAATGCCAGAATTGTTAGGAGGATTGTAAAGCAATACCGGGAGCGAGGACATTATGGAGTGCTTCCGATAATCGGGTCGCCTAATTTATAGTCCCTGTATAGTCATAGTCCTATGATAAAATGTTGGTCAGTTGGTCCATTCATTGAGGATTTCAAATAATTTAACAATGCTTCTTCCAGCTTCAATGCAGCATTAAGCTACTAAAAGGTCCATCCGTCTTTAGAATACATTTCCAACTTCAAGGGCAAGTGAAAGCTCTCCTCAATATTTTGGTGGAGTCGAAATTTTCCCCGGTGTCAACACACTCCTTCATTAGCTGGCGCTGTTCATCCTCCGTCACAAGGATACGTCAGGTAGCTCTTTCCTAGTAAGGGATAACTTCTTAAATACAAGGTTTTCCCAAAAGACCTGCAAAAAATTGAAATACCAATATTATTCGCCTTTATGTATAATGTCTTTGTATTATGTATTATTATGGATTCGCCGTAAAATATTATTCTCTAAGTAATAAGAAAAACACGAACTTTCGGGACAACCTTATATATACAAATTTAGCTAGAGGCCATATCCAAACAAGGGTAATTTGAAGGCGTATGATTCTTTTTGATATTAAACAATTTCTACTGCCCTTACTGCAATGGAAAAATTAATGAGAGGGCCTGGCTCATCAGTGGTAAACCATCTCAGCGGTGATGAGCCAGGCCCTCTCATTAATTTTTCCATTGCAGTAAGGGGAGTAGAAATTGTTTAATTTCATTGTATAATTAGTTGGTAGAATATTTATATTGAACAAAATATTGCACATATGTGATCATGAAAAAAAAAAATTTAAGATTCTACAATACGTTTCTTCTCATTTAAATTAAACATACGTATTACATACAGAAGGTTCATCAACTTTTCTCTAGTATAGTATATCTACCTAGATACGATGTCTACTACAGTAGACACATAGATCAAGATTATCTACAAGTACAATTTATCGGTCAGACACATCGTGGAATATCCAACTCAGCTTTTCCCAGCCGTTCGATCAGATAAGATGTTGCAGTAATTTAGAATCAATCGCTGAGGTGACGTGAGGCCAGTACCTGACCAGACCTTGAAACATTCATCGATCACTCAGGGTAGAGATAGAAGTTTATCGTAGACTTAGAGGTCTAATTGTGTTGTAAATATATTTCAAGTTTAATTAATTAATTGTTCCCACAGAGTATATGTGTAAGATCACAACTAAACAAACGCTAACATTAAGAAGATAAGTTTCTTTTTTATTCAACTATGTTTTGTTATAAGTTTTTCTATCATTTTGTTCTCTCTCTCTCTTGTAATTCAATAAATATAATGTTTAATTTCTTCGAAAAGTCTAAGCAAAGTCAACACTAATTCACTCCCTATTCTCTTAGTTTTCATTGCCTTTACAAGACAAAATCTACAGAGATTTATAAATACCTTCAACAATAGGCGCTTCATTTGCATTGACCCACAGGTTTGTTGATTTATTTGAAATTTTAGTTATTATATTATAAACCTGAAAACGAGATGAAGACATGGCTTCACAGCCGGTGTCTTCTAGTTTACGCCGACGCCAGGAGAGGCGCTGATGTCTTCTTAAAACGAACACTTTGTGTGTTGATATTCTTTTGCGTTTATAAATCCTTTTTGTATATTTTAAAACCCTTTTTATCTATCTTTTAAAAATATAAAAGTTATCGAATCATAAATAGTTTGTTTATTTGACATATGCAAAAATTGCCTCTACTTCTAAAGTAATTAGCAGGCAGATGCTCCAGGTCGAAAAGGATGAGGAACAGCGGGCTCGCATTGAAAGCCGGAAAATGTGTCAGGTTCAGATGCTCATCCAACAAAATCATTGTAGGATCTCCGCCGATATAATGCGCCAAGTGTAAGTCAGGTTGCGGCTATTTTTGTTGATCAAGATGGCCATGTTCCTTCTAACAGAGATATTGCTGTTTTCCACATGATCGCGGTTTTGTGCGCATTTCCCCACTTAATCCTAACTGTGACCCAATGACATATCCTCTTTCATTTCCTGCAGGTGATCCTGGATAGACAATAGGGCTCTCACGTGAAGAAAATATGCGCAAAAGAACTAGAAGACATGTTACCATGCTTCAGTTCTATAGTTACAGGTTGGCCATCAGACCTGGCTTTTCACCCATTCACTATGGCAGAAGACTATTTCAGCAATATGTTGTTGATGCCTATGTTAAAACAGAGGGCAATCGGCTGAACTATATTCGCCAAAATAAGTCCCTGCTTAGGGTGGAATTATATCAAGGTCTGATGGATTATATTCAGGGACAGGAACGTTCCCGGGGTGTGCGGCCGTATTTTTATTCTTCCATCTTCCTTTCCTGGGAGTTCCCGGGCCATGCACCAAAACTATCAGGATGCGATGGCCATTGTAAGAAAGTTTGGAAGACCTGACCTTTCCGTAACATTCACCTGTAACCCACGTTGGACTGCCATTGTTGAAAATCTTCTTCCTAACCAGAGACCCTCTAATATTCCGGATCTGGTGGCTAGAGTTTTCAATCTTAAGTTGAAGCAGTTACTGCATGAGATTGTTAATCATCATGTATTGGGAGTGGTCATTGCACGGGTTTATGTTATCGAGTTCCAAAAACGTGGTTTACCACATGCCCACCTGCTGTTTATGCTTAGAGAAGAAGACAAGCCTAGAGACAGAGATGTCATTGACAAATTGGTTTGTGCTGAAATTCTTAGACTTAATATGCAGGTTCAGCTGTATGACATGGTTCGTAAACATATGATTCATGGTCCTTGTGGGAACTTCAATCTTCGCTCACCATGTATGTCTGATGGAAAGTGTACTAAAGACTTCCCAAAATCATTCCTTCAGCTGACCGAGGCCAACAATAATGGATATCCTCGATACAGAGGTCGAGATGACGGCCAGACATTAGTTGTGTGCACTCACCAGGTGGATAACTGCTGGGTTGTTCCCTATAACCCCTATCTGCTGGCTAGGTTTAATGCTCACATTAATGTTTAGGTTTGTGCCTCTGTGAAAAGTGTCAAATACCTTTTCAAATATGTTCATAAGGGACAAGACAGGGCTGAGGTGGAAGTGACTGTTGGAGAATCAGCCTTGGAAAGCAGGACACATGATGAAATCAAAAGCTTTCTTGACGCTCGGTATGTAAGCGCTCCTGAAGCAATGTGGCGCATGTTTGAATATCGCTTACATGCCCACTTACATACCATATGTCGCTTAGCTGTTCATCTTCCTAATATAAGTCTGTATTCCACTCTAGAGAAACTTGCCAACATTGTTGTATTGTGCTGTAAAAAAACAATATCATACGCAATATATATATATATTTTGTTGAAGGTAGCGAAGAACAGGCTCTTGAAAATGCTTCAGGCAGATGCACAACTCTGACTCTATTGTTTCAGCTCAATTGTGTTGATGTATATGCACGAACTATTTTATATGGAGACATACCTTCCGCCTATGTTTTCAGGCAGAATCAATGGCATGCTAGAGTTCGGGGTGGGGCTTTGTACATTGGACGTATGTGTTCGGGGAATCCCAAAGATTCTGAACGTTAACACCTTCGACTTCTACTGTTACATGTCGCAGGTGCTCAGAGGTTTGAAGATTTGCGAACTGTCGACGATATTGTTTGCTGCACTTTTAAAGAGGCTGTCCAGCGCCGTGGATTATTGGCTGATGATTCTGAGTGGGTTGCATGCTTGGCTGAGGCGGCTTTGTTCCAAATGCCATGTCAACTGCGCCAGCTCTCTCTCTCTTTTTGCGACAATTCTCATCTTCAATAATCCAAACGACCCTGGATCATTGTGGACCAAATACAAGGGGTATCTTAGTGAGAACATTTCTCGTGGAACCTCTAACACAGCTGCTGAGCAGATGGCTCTCAGAGCCCTTGATTTTCAGCTGAGAGAAAATCGCCTTAGCTGCCACCATTATGGACTTCCTGCCCCCCTGAACCCACTTCTTGATTCTGTAGAGGATCACCTTAATGTTAATGAGGAGATGCAAATTAGGGCACAAATGTATACGTCCCTTACACCAGATCGAAAGTCAATTGTGGACACAATTGTTGATTCTGTCAACACACAAATCCACGTTGCTTTTTTCATTGATGGGCCTGGTAGTAGAGGCAGAACTTATGTTTTCAACACTCTAATCCATTGTGTTAGAGCCGTTGGAAAATTTGTCATTCCGCTGGCCTCCACAGGAATAGCGGCTACCATTTTGCCAGGCGGCCAGACTGTCCATTCCAGGTTTAAACTGCCGATTCCCTCTAAATATTTCTGTATCTTCAATCTCAGTCAATAGTTCTGAGGCTGAGCGTATTCGGAGATCATCCTTAATTATTTGGGATGAGGCTCCTATGGCCCATTACAGAGTACTTGAAATTATGGATCGCCTCCTAAGGGACATAATGCATTGTGAACTTGCTTTTGGCGGAAAGGTTGTTGTTCTTGGAGGTGACTTTCGCCAAGTGCTCCCTGTGGTACCTCGGGCTTCGAGAGCCGAGATTGTTGCTGCTTACATTAAACGCAGCAAGCTATGGCCATTGTCTGTGATCTTGCGCCTTACTCAGGATATGAGAGCAGGTATTGATGCGCAGAGCTTCTCTCAATGGTTGCTTAAAGTTGGTTATTGGATCTACCTACAGACCAACAAGGCCTCATTTCTCTTCCAGAAAGATGTATCTTTCAAGGGGGTGACCTGGTGCAGGTAATATTTGGTTTTTTATATGGCGATATTACCGCCCTTATAGCAAGTCTGTGATTTTAACGCCAAAAAACACAGATTCATTAGAGATTAAGGAAAAAGTACTGGATTACTTACCAAACAGGAGTCAGTGTTTTTTTCAGTGTTGACAGTGTGGAGTGTGAGAATGTGGAGGACCAAAATAACTACCCTTCTGAATTTCTCAATAGCCTTACTCCCACAGGAATGCCTCCACACCGATTGAATCTTAAAATTGTTGCCATTGTTATGCTTCAGAGAAATTTGATTCCTAAGCAGGGTCTTTGCAATGGAACACATATGGTGATAGAGCGCATGTGCTCTCATGTCCTTGAAGCACAAATACTGACAGGGACAAAAGTTGGACACACTGTATTGGTGCCAAAAATATCTTTGGCTCCTTCAGATACCAACCTTCCCTTCATTCTGAAGAGGCGTCAGTTTCCACTAAGGTTGGCTTTTGCCATGACTATAAATAAGGCTCAAGGCCAAACCTTTGCTAGAGTGGGTCTCTTGCTACAAGAGCCTGTGTTAACGCCCGGAGAGCTCTATGTGGCTTTTTCACGTGTACGAACTTTAGATAGCATACGTGTAAAGTTGAACCCACGTATAAATAAAACTAGAAATTTTGTTTTTAATGAGGTCCTTTAAATGAATTCCTGATGTTAATTATGAGGTTTTTGAACAAAAATCAACTGTTGGAATTTAAATTTTAGAATATTTGAATTATCGATAGTGTCGAATTACAGTTTTTTCTAATGATAGGCCGTAGGTCGGGAAATCAAAACATGGTTGAATTACAGTTTTTTGGGGGAGGAGGGGGAGCAGTAACAAGCTCACTAAAAAACCTGGGCTCAGCGGCTCGGCTGATAGTACCCTGTAAGGGCTCCTAATCCAAGTATACAGCATGAGCAGCGTTTGTACTCCATGTTAGGAGCGGCTGCACATGGCGTCTGTTCATGTCATAGGCGCCCATTTATTTTGGAGCTAAGTCGGCCTGCCACTGAGTAGTGCTCCCAGTCTCAATGACAAAGACAGACGCATTCTACTTCACCAAGTGTGGAGCTAAGAAAGAATAAGAAGGTATGATAGGCCGTATGTCGGGTCATCAAAACATGGTCGAATTATCGTGTGTTGAATAATGAGATTATATTGTATATATAAAACTAGAAATGTAACCAAAAGGCATAATTTGGATTAAAGATTATAAACACAAGGTAATATGAATAAATCCAAATAAATAGTGTGTGACATTTCGGTAACAGCATTGTTACCGAAACGCCACACACTATTTATTTATACCCATTGCAATCTATACTCTCAATATCTCAGCAGGCCCTTCGGGTAAACCCGGGGCGTTGCCCGGGTCACTCGGCTAGTATATGTATATTTAATTAACTCTAAAAACATATATTTCTCAAACCTGATTACAAAACAACCGAAAAAGGAATCCCTGGCATCTATTCACCGCAGCCCATCAAATTATGAAGAAACGTACGGTGTTTTTCTAAAGAATAATTTTGTAACGCTCTAGTTTACGAATGAAATTTGCGATTAGATTTATTCAAAAGAACAAGCCGTTATTTATATTACATTATATAAAACTATTTAAATATTCGAAATGCCTAAAATATTAGTGATTTTGTAAAAGTTCACATTTTTGAGACTATCCGCGTCAAAATATTCGTTCACTCAGTTTATTAAAGTTTTGGAAGAAACATTATTGTAATTACTATCAATTAATGCCCAATTTTTCAATCGAATAATAAAGAAAACATTCTATAAATATGGAATTGAGGGAAAATAGTGTCTGATAAAAAGTAGATGCGAGAAACTTTAACATAAAGAAAGGAAATAGAGCTTATAGAGAGAATCTACCTGATAAAAGAAACAGTTTCACAATAACTGGAGTATGCCTTTCATGTACTTAAGACACTCAATATAAAAGAACACAGCAGAGCCTTTTATGAAAGGTAGTTGGCAGGTGAAAATGGAATTATAATACAATATAATTCGGCTTATGATTGTAGAACGACATTTGAAAATTATCCCGCATGTGTTTCTTTTGAACGAAAAATCGAAATTTATTTTAAGGAGAAATAACGATTATTTCTAACCTTAGAGATGACGTATGAAAGGATGAATTGTGAAGAGTAATGATAAACGGAAAAAAATCCTTGGACACTTTTATTTTTCCGTTTATCATTACACTTCACAATTCATCCTTTCATACTTCATCCCTAAGGTTAGAAATAATTGTTATTTCTAACCTTAAAATAAATTTTGATTTTTCGTTCAAAAGAAAAACATGCGGGATAATTTTCAAATGTCGTTCTACAAAATGGAATTATGTTAATGCACTGGATGAGGCATGGGCAGGGGTCGGCAAACATTTGAGTCGGAAGAATCAAAAATTACAATTTACAAATTTCCAAAGTTTTTAGAGAGCCACAAAATATTTTCTTACCAACAATAAATAGTACTCGCATAAATAATATTTGCGTATGGAACTATATAAAGAACCGCATCTGGCTCGCGAACCACAGTTTTCCGACCCCTGGCCTACCTCATTGATAGCAACCAAACCCGTGCCAAATAGGCATCTTTCGGAACTGTTTCAAGGAATGCAAGGTAAGTTCTTCAAAGGATTTTCTAGATCCTTAACGTTTCTGTTTCAAAGATAATGTCGAGATAAATTTGAACATCTACCAAAGACTTGTCTTAAACTCATTTTCGAAAATTAGTTCCTATATTTGTATTCAAGTAACTCAAGATCATTATTGCTATTTTAGGGAAATTCCAAGAATTACCTCATGTTAAACATATCAATACCTGGATGAAAAGAGGAATGAAATCGACATTTTGTCCATCTTTTAACATATCCCAGCTAAATCCACAGACATGACCCCATGGTTTTTGTGTTTTGACTTGCTTAAAGAGCCTTGAGGTCTAGGAAACCCGACACGCTGGATGTGTTTTTTTTAATTGATTCTTATTATTAAGAATCGCTGGTAGGATATGGCCAATATTTTCTAAGATGAAGCCTTACTTCTTTGAAACATTGATACCTAAACGTTGATAAACGTCTTGGCTTGCACCTAGAAAACAAACAAACATGTTTAATTAATCTTTAAGATGTACCAAGATCGTTCTTTTAAAAAAGGGTTTGCATTCTCTAGAATAGTTATTTAATAAAAGAAAATATCTCGTTAGGGGCAAAATATACTTATATTCAAATGTACAAACCTTTTTTTCTTTAAAAATTATGCTTTTCTCAAAAAAATGTATATTCTAATTAAAAGATGTGAAATATATTTATCAAATTCCACCCAATAGATGTGTATGGGACATGTGGAAAAATAGACATTTGAAAAATGTAACACATTTATTAAAATAATAATCTAGTCATGTTTACAAATTCATTATATTCAGGAAAATTTATAAATAACTTAATTCCATTCTCTAAAACAATTTTTATTTACACAAATCTATATATACATTCTTTAAATTGAAATAAATACATAACGACCATATGATATAACATTGTGTTTCACATTTTATACTAAGAAATAAACTCTATAACATAGAGATAACATTTTAAAATATATATATTTGGAAAACAAATGCTTAAACTAAATTAATCAACATGAAATGTATTATACATAACAACAAAAATATATATCTAGCTTCAAAACAAAATAAATTATTTTCGAAAAATATTTTGAAATAATTTAAAAGATTTATATACCTTATATTATATATTTAAATATATTTTATATGTTATAAAAATATTTAGATATCTTAAAATATACCTTTTATTATATATTATCAAATATGGCTTTTCATTTTGTATTTTTGAATTTGAAGACAAGCTCGTAAAATATATTAATTTAGTAGATTTATATTTACACATTTTGTGTTTTTAATATTAATATTTCACAAAAGGTAGTCATTTTTATTTTAAAGAGATTTTTTAATATATTATAATTGATTTTAAATTAAAAAGGAAAATTAGTTCTTATAAAAAAAAGAGCAAATGTTAAGATTTTTTCATTTACATAATACCTTTTACATTTTAATAACAACATTTCTCGCCTTATAAAGGTAAATTTTTCATTTTTATTTTGAACTTCATGATTCAATTTTAAATTTAAACGATAGTCATAGTTGTTTATAGTTTTAATAAGAACATAATTTTAATTTGATTGATATTGATCTATTGTATAACTATTTTTTATACCATTTCAATCAAATAATAAAATAATATATTTGCTATTTCTCTTAATAAAAGTTGATCCCTTTTTTATATAGCGTTGGTTTATTTTATATTGCAGCTATAATTTGACTCTGGCCATTTCAATAATTATTTTTATTCAGCTTTAAAATATCACTCAGCATATCGTTTTAAATTTCTGAATTTGTCTGTCACATGATAGCAACTAAAGTTTGAGCTGTGATATAGCTTCTAGTGGGAATACGGAAAATATAAACGCCATATAAAACTGGATTAACCTCAATTAAAATATTTTTATTTATTAAAAATATTTTCTATAAAATATATAAAATGAAAAAATTCAATCAAACAGTATTTCAGTGAAATATCTTTTAGTATTGTTAAAAATTTGAAAAATCGAAATTTTCAAGTAATAACGAATATTTCGTTTTATTAAAATATATAAAATTAAAAAAAAATTGAATGTATGATGTTGTTATTAAAGTGTAAAATGTCTTTAAATTAAAAATAACTATTTTTGAATACAACAAGAGATAAAGTAAATAATACATTAATTTTTATATATCAGTAATATGCCAAATATATATTGTTTCGAAAAAATAGTACAAAGTGAAATTGAATTAGGATCAGGCTGATAAATAAGGAGACGGGCCTCATCTGATCATGCAACTAGAATTGATAAAGGCCTTCGCCATCTGTCGGAATGAATATCAACTAATCGTTGATTTTTCAAATTATTCCAAATTTAGCCGAATACTCTTTTTTGACTTAAATAAGAAAATCTAACCTAGTACGTGTCCTAGACTGTTGGCCCTCATCAGCGTGAATGTAAGCTGTACCTCAACGACCAAAAAAGCTGGTCTTTAATTTTTTTTTGAAATCATAGAGATAGCGCAAGCTATTAGTAAACTTTAGTTGCATGATCAGGACATGTCCTTCTCTTCATATCTTGATAAATTTCAAATCTGAGCAATGATTAATTAATTAAATAAAACATTCCAAATGTTTAATATTTTACCTATATATTGACCATTTTATTTGGTCCCTTATTTCTTTCTAATTGATTTGAAGTTTCATTAATATTAGATCCTATTTACACTTATGGTCTTTATTTAATATAAATACTAAATGCAAATGTATGAATATTTTTAGTATTGATTATATATTTATAACTGAATCCATTATTATCTCGAAATATGTATATTAATTACATTTAATGGACACAATATTTGATATATTAATTTATCTTATAATATCTTACTATATTTTGTTGAATTTTATTTATAAAATTTCACTTATTTATTTATTCAAACTATCCTTTTTAATGTGCGACAATTATTAAAATTCATTTTATTGCATTTTTTACGTGTGATAAATATAAATTTATGTGAACCGAAAAAGAGGCACCCCTCTTCCTTTATACATTAGAACGATGGCACTGTGAATATTTAAAGAATTCACTAGTGATGATAAAGAATAGGCCACGCACCATATTAGGCAAATTCAGACCAAAAACAAAACCTATATACTAAGGTTTCGGGCTTTGACCATCATTAGTATAGGGATGGCAACATAAACCTCTTATAGGATGTTATGAAATCGAAGCCGTCTCTGTACTGATGAGGTTTCGAGATTCATTCTTTATCACCATCATTACGTTATGTACTGAGATGATAAATAAAAATGCTTTATTGTCAATGCATATTTAAAGGAAGAGATGACATTATTATTAGAATATGAATACCATTCGCCCGAAAATTTATGATTTTAATATATATATAATATATATTATGATGCATTAGCGCACCATCTGTTATGAAAATTCGGAAATATTATAGACGCGTAGGATTCTTTTTTAAATAAAGTAAATTCTACTGCCCTTACTGCAATGGAAAACTTTTCCATTGCAGTAAGGGCAGTAGAAATTCTTTTATTTAAAAAAGAATCATACGCGCTATAATAGTTTTGAATATAATATATATGTAAAATAGTAATGAAAATTAAGGAGAAAATATTTTTATTCAGATAAACGAGTGACAAGCTTTCGGGAAGTCACGCCCTTCTAGGGATGGCTCCTTGTCTATTTTTGTGAAAAAATCATACCTTTTATATGTATTTATACGGTTTCAATATAATGGTTACTACTTAAATATATATGATTGCATGACAAGGGATTACATATTATCTTCTCACATTAAATGATGCAATGCGTTATTTCCAAATTCTTGTGTATTTAAACCCTAACATGAAGGGATTTTTCTAATCTGGCATTGACATTGAGTGTGTTTAAAAATTAAATTCTTATTATATAATCACACTTGAATTAAATTGATTTGAAAATTAAATATTTCGGAAGTGTTGTCCTGAAATCTAAATTAATAATTTAATAATAATAATAATTATATATCGTTATTTTTTAAAATGTATTTTGTGTAAATTCTAGAGTTCACGCCTTATAATAGTCTTCATTGAGCACAAAGTGTACATATTTCATATATTTTTATGTGATCTAAATTTCTAATTTTCTGGCAGACTTATGTTTATGGAAGTTTATAATATACACTCTTTAAATAATGTTATCTAGAAAGAGTCCAACTCAAATAACATAAAGCATTCTTATAAATAAACTATCTTATAAAAAGAATACTGCAAATGGAACAAGAGTTTTAGTATTAAATGGTTTTCATTTCCTCATAGAATGTTCATAGGCCTAGCACGTTTTTGACCAAAAACAATTATTTAGTTGACTTCCCTTCAATCAAACATTTTCACCAAAATAAAGTTTTTCTTCAACTAATAAAAAATATAACCCTATTGTACATAATTTAAAACATGAACTTAATTATTGATTAAAACTTCAAATAATTTTCAATAATATTATACAATTCATTTTTACATAAAATAATCTCTCTTTTTTTAAAATATATTATTAATGTATTTATTTAATATTTTTATATATTAAAAAATCATATAGTGATAATTTAATAATAGATTTTCAAAATAATCAAGAATAATTCCCACACTATATTAAATAATAATGAAATATAGCTTCTAAAGCCAGGCTAAAAATTAAAATTATTAATGAACAATTTTTCAGAGAGATACACCATTAAAACATAAATATATTAACAGTAGTTTTAAAATATAAAAGTGCGCAAATATATTTAATAAATATTATTCCTAAAATTGAAACATAATTTTAAAATTGCAAAAACATTCTAAAATAAATGTAGATGGGATATATAATAGAAATTCTAAAATAATCAGACGAAGATAAATTTAGAAAAGGTGTTGGGATATGAATATTCTACGAGGTAGGGTTGAGGGCCACTGACATAAAGGAGCTCTACTCACTACGACACAGAGCCTCCTTAAAATAGTCCTGGGAGCCGCTGAGTGATGTTCCAGGAAAGAGGTCAGTTGCCCAATTGGGGGTTATTTACTGTCACAGCAGCAGCAGCGTTCCTGGGACACATGGTGTTGTTGTTAGAACATGGTCGGGTCACACTGGATGACGTCATACCCTTCTATGATCACAGTAAATAATTACCACTCTATGAATAGATAATTTATTTTATTATAGTATCAAAATCATATTAGGAATATGAATATTAAAATCCATTAAGATAGAAAGAATATTTCTACAATTGGTGAGAAGAAAGGAAAGTTTTTTTAGTAAATAGCATTATTTTTTATCCAAGAACTCTGCTTAGGTACCTATGCTGGTAGGTTTTACCACCAATTAACCATGCCCTTCCGATAAATATCATCCCCATTTTAAAATATGTATTTAAAAAGAGTAACAAAATAATTAGCGTTGATATATATTGTATTCATAATTATATATGTGAAAACATAATAAAAAATAACAAGGGTAAAGTGTTGATATTAAAAAACAAAATAGGCATTTCCTGACCTGCTTATATGAACGCTCTGCCATCTAAAAAGCTCATGTGAGAAGGTCAGGATATGTTTTTTTTTTTTTTTGTTGTTTTCGAATATCTATGTCTATTTTATTCATGAAGGACTAGAAATTCTACAATTTATCAACCAAACAGGTCAAAGAATTGAAAAGGCTTGGATAATCAGTGGAGAACCTTCCCACTGAATCAGACAATTCGATCTATCAGATATCTTCACACATATTGTATGTTAATTCTGTTTATATAATCTCTACTTGATAGCTATTCTTGTTGACAGTGGTTAAAACTATGAAATAAGGTTTCTGAAATTGTATAAATTTTACAAATATCTTTCTCCCTCGGTAAGTTCTTCCGCTTGAAAATATTTGAATAATTTCCCTCTCACCATACAGTTTACTGTGTGTATTCGTTTATTTGAAAACATATTTTGAATAAAGATCTAAATAAAAGTTAGAGTTTAGAAATCTACTGAATTTCTTTCGGCCATTTATAAATATTGTGTGTGACATCGAAAAAAATTTAATTTTACTATTTAAATCTTTATTTTCATAAGTCAAGGGATAAAACCGTTTTTACCGAATATCAAATATACATGCACTAAAGAACGTGTGGCCATTGGATATGCATCGGACCTGGAGGCTGTTGTTTGGTGCTGCGCTGCCTGGAATATAGGAGCTCCATCTATGATTCCTTTCTCCCCGTGGTGTCTGTATAAGACCGGTGGTCTTATTAAAGCTTTGTGTGTGTGAATATCAAATATACTAGTCAACTTGATCTCATCAACTAAATAAAACCAAATAGAATTCGAAAGCATAATTACATATCTCTTTCAATAGAAAGAAGCGTAATTTTATTAATCAAATTGTATTTATTTTATATTTCTTTTTCCAAGATTGTTTTTTGAAAATATATTACCTTCAATGGGATTTTCCATAATCTTTATCTATAAAGAAATGAAATTCAATTATTCCAACCTACTTTTGCAGTAATCGGTATTTGTATTAAGGATGTTTTTGCAGATATAAACATTTATTTATCTTAGAATAAAGATACAATGATGATAACATCGATTTTGATCAGTTACAAATAGATAGTATAATGTAAGAAATTAGAACTATTTTTGAATTGTATGATTCTTTTTTTAAATAAATCAATTTTATACTGCCCATATTGCAATGATAAAATAATGGGAGGGCCTGGCTCATCAGTGGTAAACCTTCTCAGCGGTTTCGCCAGGTTAATCTACCATGCCGCTTTAATATTACAATTCTCGGTTTTCCTTCATAATGATACTGATGTTAGACTCTTGGAAGGGGTATTTATATGAACTATGGACATAAGCTTTGATGACATAAAAATACATATAAGGATAAATATATAATAATGCATCATATTAATAGTATATTGTACAGATGCTTTTTATTCAGGCAAAATAGTGATAAATATATTATGTTGGATATTCAACAAAATCATCGTTTGATTGTAATTTATTGCAGTTGATGGAAACAGACAATCATGTTTTTATCATTATTTTAAACTCTAGCCATTATAGAAACTGGAACTTCAAGCAGCGCTGGTAGAATGGATTGGCCGCATCAGCCACAACAAGCCTAAGTTTAGCCTCAGGAGATTGATCCTCGAGTTAATCGCATTAAAAGAGTCAACAGGAGGTAACGGACCATTTGACCACGGTCAATGACCGCCCTTTACTAGGCAATTGTTATTTACCACTTAGTTCTAATTCTAGTCATAAAAATTAGATATTAATGCATGGTTATTATGCATTTTATAGATTTGACCCCAAAGTTTAATGGAATATAGATAAACAATAGATAGAATTGAAGAGAAACAGAATAAAATCATGCTTGGTTTTCTATATATTAAGAAGGCCTAAAAACCAAATGCATGTACAATGTAGTGTCTTCGTTAAGTTAGCTAATATTATATTAAATAAAAATATTTTACAGTAAAAGTTTATTTTCTTGCAATGAACACATAAAATTGCCAATATTTCTGAGTTGAATCCACTAATTAGACAAGTCCTTTCAATATTTTTAATCTTTAGTGATGTCAGAAAATTGTATTTTAATTCGTAGAACAAATGTAATTAGCGCTAGTAAATTCACTTGTACAACAAAAGTTATTTTAAAGCTTTACTTTCAACAGTAGGTGTTTTGTCAAGTATAAGGCAGATTCAACAAGAGATGATATATTTGGTGGTGAGAGAACGGGCAAATATAAAGTTATGTGTGAAGATCTAAACAACACATAAAATAATAATATCTTGTCTAACAATCATTCGAGCAGAATTCGATAAAAACAGGTTCATTCGTTTAGCATGAAAAAAAAAAAGATGGGTAATATATAATTTTATAAAGAAAGATATAAAATATTTTAAGATATGAAATATGTATTTAAGACATATCTGATCTATATGAATATTTCTCGCTTTTTCAATTGTTTTTATTAGATAAAAAAAGAATATATTGGATTTAATGAAATATTTATTTTGCCAATATTTCGGCTGGCCGAACGCCAACCTTTATCGAGGCATTACATTTTTGTATATTGTTTTTATATTCTGATTTTCATTTTTTTAAATACTCACATGGAAAAATATTATGGAAGTGGAAAGCCTTTGATTTCTGCGGATGTCTGTTTTATATAGGAATATGTTATAGAGGAATTTTGTTCACACTTAGTTATCTCGTATGACTTCAATTAAGATCACTATGTATCAAATATATTTCAGATATATTCTCTGAATCTCGATATGAATGCCAAAAGATAAAACTTTTTTAAATTTTGTTTAGAAGTTCAATTTGTAATGGGGTATTCACACACACAAAAAAACATTGAATTTTGTAAATAGATTATATCAATTTGTACAGTATTATATATGTGAGCAATAGTTATCCAGAAATTATTTGAAAAAGTAAAAATAAATATCAGGTAAAAAGTTTATTTTAATTTTAAAAGCGAGAGCACATGCCAAATAACAAAAGTTTCCAATTATTTTGTATAAATATTATTAAGAGATTGTACATAGAATATCAGCCCGTTGAAGAGCAGTATATTTGCTTGAAAGCTTGCAAATTTAAAATTAAAAGAAACTTTTCACCTGATTTTTATTTTTTACTATTTCAAGTATTTTATATGCTTTTATAAATTGTGTTTTATGTATATTCATTGAGTTGTGTGGTGATGAATTATTTTCTTGTGGAGCGATTCACTAATCTATACAATAACATACAGAAGAATAGATGACGTCTGAATTTACAGAAAAATACACAAGGAACTTTCAGTTATGACTTCCGTCATCAAATTTAAGAATGTCTAGCTGATAAGGTAAATACTGGGAATTTTATTGCATACTAGACGAATGGCCCGGGCAACGCCCGGGTTTTACCCGAGTGCGGATATGTTTTTAAAACGTTGTCTTGGGTGGTCGCTATAGACAGGGTGGTCTGTATAGACAGGTGAGTGTAACACACAGCTGATAACAGGGTTGTCTAGAGTGGCCGCTATAGACAGGGTGGTCTGTATAGACAGGTGGATGTATCACACAGCTGATAACAGGGTTGCCTAAAGTGACCGCTATAGACAGGGTGGTCTGTATAGACAGGTGGATGTATCACACAGCTGATAACAGGGTTGTCTAGAGTGGCCGCTATAGACAGGTGTATGTATCACACAGCTGATAACAGGGTTATCTGGAATGGCCGCTATATACAGGGTGGTCTGTATAGACAGGTGGATGTATCACACAACTGATAACAGGGTTGTCTAGAGTGGTCGCTATAGGCAGGGTGGTCAGTGGTCGCTATAAACAGGGTGGTCTGTATAGACAGGTGGATGTATCACACTGCTGATAACAGGGTTGTCTGGAATGGCCGCTTTAGACAGGTGTATGTATCACACAGCTGATAACAGGGTTGTCTAGAGGGGGGTAGGGAGGACACGTGTTCGCCGGCAGCCAATGGGCGCGCATTCTATCCGTGAGCTTCAGAATAAGGCAATTATATAAGTAGATTGGCTCTAATAAAAAGTTGCATGTTACCTGTTCTTTTACCATTATCGGAATGCTCTATCCACACGGAGTCATAACTGCGATAATATAGAAACTAGAAGATTAATAGATTAAATTTGAAGAGAAAATCCTATATAATAGATAGCACTGTGTTTTTATGTTCAAATAATGTGTTTATTCTTCAAATTGAGAACTATTATTTGTCGAAATAAAATTGTTTTTTTTTTCTTCTAAAACCCAGCAAGTAATATTTATATAATTACTCTATCTACCTTTTATCCAATCATGTAGAAAAATACAGACTATATAAGCAGAATATACTTCACAATAGTTATAGAAGTCTAGTAAATCAAATTTTTGTTGGGAGGTCAGTGGAAGGATGGTCTAAACCATTAGTTTTCGACCGCTACGACCCGGGTTCGATTCCCGCATTGGGCACTTTTTCCTGATTAAAAAAAATGCTCCAATGGCCCCGATTCTTGCAAAAGTCCAACCCCACCAGCGAGTGCAAGTAACCAAACGGGGCTCTGACACATTTGTAAGTGCAAAGTCGAACTGATTTTCACATGAGTAGACATGTGATGCACTTACAGTAAAAGCAGTCGTCTACTTCTACCGACCATGATTAGAATGGCATGTACCAGGTGAACTAGGAATAAGCAAAAAAAAAAAAATATTGTGGTGAAACCGCTTGTAGGGTACACCACTGATGAACAAAGCCCTTTCCAGTATTTTTGTTTTTCATATTCAGGGGTTGTACAAATTTTTTCAATACAAAAAGAAAATCACAAAATATAATTATCTCTTTTAAAAGAATCAAACACGTCTATATTAGTTTCGAATTTTCATCATTATCTCTGATAATGATGAAAATATAGCAATGTATTTTGCAATATATTTAGTCGAATCTTTCGTAGAACATTTTCATTTCTATGTGGTCTTTTTGAATAACTGTCTGTTTTTTAATCAATTTTTCTTAGTTATTCTAGACTTTCTCGACGCGCGCAGCGTAGGTATTTGTAATTTGTATAGTCGATGTTTTTTATTAAGCCCGTTGAAGAGTGATTATTGCTTAAAAGATAGTATTTTAAAATAAAATAAACTCACACACACACACACACATTGTGAGAAAATAATTTTAAACGTTTTTCTCATTTTTATCATGAATACAAGGAATGTTGAATGCTTTGATAATGTCTAGTATTGCAGTCTGATGTGGAGTGTTAAGTATATCGGGAAACAGACAAAGAAGTGACAAGGATCCTAAGGAAGCAATAGTCAAGCGGAGGTTACGCCACCCTTACGACCCGCGTGTAGACGGCCTTAACTGACGTCGGATAGCAAAGGCTTTATAGATACCATTTGTTCCTTAGTGTTTGAATTACATCCAAGCTCCCTTCAGTCCTTTAAAGGGAAAGAAATTATAGGGTACAATTTAATGTGTTTCTATATTTTAAAAGTCTATGATTCGTCTAACAAAGACATCATGAATGGATCCATAATTTATTTTATTTTGATATGTTCAGATTATCAAAATTCAAAACTATTATAGACGCCTATAATTCCTTTTAAAATAAACAATTTTTACTGTCCTTACTGCAATGGAAACATTAATGGGAGGGCCAGTGGTGAACCCTCCCAGCGGTTTCGCCAGTTTAATCTACCTTACCGCTGTTTTATTGCATTTTTCGAACTTCCTTTTATAGTCATACTGATGCTAGATTCTTTAAATGGGTATTCCAGATGAACTATGGACATAAGCTTTGAGGACAGCAGAATTACATACTTTATAAATATATTAAATGCTTCGAGCAATCGCTCTTTCGCAAATATCAAATTGTGTCTTTTATTATAGCAATTATATTATGATGCATTAGCGCGCCATCTGTTATCAAAATTCAAAACTATTATAGACGCGTATGATTCTTTTTAAAATAAACAATTTCTACTGTCCTTACTGCAATGGAAAATTAAAGGGAGGCCTTCCCATTGTTTATTTTAAAAAGAACCATACGTGTCTATAATAGTTTTGAATTTGGATAACAGTTGGCGCTCTAATGCATCATAATATGTTCAGATTACATAAATAAAAGGAAAGCTAGAAGATACCGCATACACAAAGGTTTATATTTACATATGATAATTGGAAGTTTCCTGATCATACAACTTAATGATGGCTAAGCGTCATATAAAAAGTATATAAAAGTATATAAGAAATTTCAATATTCTTAGCTAAACCTTCCATATTATGTATAGATATGGAAATTATCGCTGGGAGGATATTGATCTTTAAAAATAGAAGTAATCTCTCCCGTTATAATAGACGCCAAAACTAGGCGCCAATTATTGACCGTCTACCCTATATATCGGACTCGAGTCGGCAAAGATCCAACACCGATTTTGTGGAAAATACATAAACTGTCTCGCTTTAAGAATATATAAAAATATTTCAAAAGAGTTTTTTCATATATATAAAATTTCGAGAAAATAGAATCTCTAATTCAAAGGCGCATTGATATGAGGCAATTTCAAACGACATGGGGACACTTTTCACATGTCTCATTCTTCCTACCACAGAGTTTCAAAGTATTCAGGCCTTAGATCTTCTCTACCAGTTCACCAGCTAAAACGTATTTCTGGCTGATATAAGATGATTTCATATTTCCAAAAGTAGGCTGTTACTAATTCAATGAGGTTTGCGTACAGACATCGGTCTTAGTACCCAAACATATATTGATACTTAATAGGGTCGAAATCAAATCCTGAAACCATACAGGGTGGCATATTGCGAATTAGCCAAAACTCTTGTTCAGACTCGTTTTGATCTGTAGTTTAGCAATTTCGCAACAATGATTAAATATATATATATATTGTATTAATGTACTTTTGAAATGATATAGGAAATGTTTCTATTTCAAACACAAATATCTCTACAGAAAATGGAATGATTAAGACGCGAATGTTTCTTTCACCCAAACTTCTACTGTTCTTACTGCGATGAAAAAAAATATTAGGAGGGCTTGGCTCATCAGTGGTAAACCCTCCTAGTGGTTTCGTCAATTTGATCTACCAGACCGCTTCTTTAGAGCTCTATTACTGTATTGGATCATTCTGCTTATATATGCTACATTGAAATAAAGAGGGAAATCTTAAAAATGTAATTAGAGCGAACTATGGACATAAGCTTTAAGAACAGTAGAATTACATTTAAATATTTGCATCGGGCAATGCTCTTCCGTAAGCAATAAGTAAGAGCTAGGCATAAATTAATACAAAGCAATAACGCGACCTCTATATACAGCAAATGGAAACATCAAGACGTGAATGCTTCTTTCACACAACAATGAAACTTCTACTGTCCTTACTGCGATCATATTACATCTATGGAATCACAATATTGTTACGTGGAATAAAAAAGGGCGCATTCCCTAATAGAATGTTTCAGAACGTTCAATAATAATGTAGAAAATCGGAGAACAACTGATTGGCTAAACTAAAGAGATTTCGCAAAGCTTAATGCTGGCGGCTTTCTGATTGGCTGACCTGGCGCAACTATGACCGTTCATATATTGAGAATAGGAACTCATGGCAAAAAGAGAAGAAGAAAGAAGCTACGTGGCGTACTCCGTACCTCAAGCAAGCTGCTGTCTCAAGAGGTCGGACTGCTGCTTACTGCCGACGCCGGTGTACTTCCTGGAAGATTCTAGAAGGTTCTAACAATTTCTGTCTCCTGTTCTGCGCCTTCTTTCCTTCACTGTGCTGCAGTTGGTGAGTTTGTGACTGCTGTTTTCTTTATTGTTCTGTTATTTTGCATTCTTCTTTTATTTTTTATTTTTTAGGCTTAAATAAAGTTCTAAAGATCTTTTGTACCCATAAAAGTGATTCTTTGTCAACCAACACCGCAACAATATATTAAGTACACATTATGCCGAATTGTATAGATTCTCAATACAAACAGCTCAAGAATATATAGAAGAAATAAAGAGTTAAACCTCAATCTAATCGCGGCGTGAGAATGGAAATTAAAAGATGGGACCACAGACGGATGGCTATACCTAATTAATATTTACTGGAAGCAAGGCTAATTGCCGGCGCTATCACGAACTACTGTACGCCCCTAATCCAATAACCCCGGTAAAACTCAATTATCGCCCGGGTGCTGATATAGGTAACAATAGAATAGAATCTTTCTCACTTGTTCTGGAGTCATCTGAGAATTTCTAACGAGGTTTAAATTGGTTGATCCTTCTTTACCTTCAGAAATTTGCGCATTTACCTCTATTCTTTAGATCAATACCATTGCGGGTATATAATAATTCCTCCCTTGTTGAAAATATTGCCTATAAAATATTTCATTTTATATGATTGGCATGAAGAGAGCAAAATTAATTTCTTTAGTGTTTTTTTTTTTGTTCTAAATGCTTAGTTATATAGATTTGTCCTATTATAGTGAATTAGTTTTAGATTTTCTTTAAAATAAAGTTTTTTAAAAATAATAAAAGCAGTAGAAATACGTTTTTTTTTTTTAATTCGTTAAAAGTGCATGCTTTCGGCCAAGCTATGCCTGTGGAAGATTTATAAAGATTTGGAAGCTTGCACTTTTAACAAATAAAGAAAGATATTTCTACCGTTTTTATTTTATACTTTATATAAATTTTATCTTTTAATAAAGATTTTATTTGAAGAATAAACAAAAGTTAACGGCGACGAGTTTCTTTTTTTTTAAATAAAGTTGTAAATTCGGCAAGCTTTCGGAATTTGACATACTTCAACAGTCAAAGTTGCCTGTCGAAGGACGTAAAACTCCGAAAGTTTGCCGAATTTACAACTTTATTAAAAAAAGAAACTCGTTGCCGTTAACTTTTGTTTATTCTTCAAATGATGTCAGGCAATTCCTTCTCTTGTAGATATTTTATTATATATTAGTATAAAAAGAGGAATTTTTACTATATAGATTTCATCGCAATAAATAATTTTCGATATGAAGAGACTTATTTATATAAATTGTATCGACTATTATAAATTGAGGTAACTCTAAGTTACAAGCAATATTCATTGGAATATCACACTTCGGAAAATTACAGCATCAGCAAAGTAACAAAAACTTTGTTTCCCACACTGCTAGCTCCAGCTCATCTGTTTCGGGCGAGATACAGTCGCTTCACCTGACAATTGAATGGAACCACATATCGTGAATAGTTAGGAGCACTTTAAATACACTCATGGACAAAACTTGAGAAAGTGTAGAGTCTTTAATATCACCGGTCTTTTATTTTATTATGGAGACAGAGGCAATTTGATCGAACTTGTTTATCTCTTTTCTCTTCAATAAAGATCACTATGTATCAAATATCTTTCTTTTTTTGTCGGTATCCTGATTTTTATGCTTTTATTATTATTATTATTTTGATTATCCTTAGTACACAAGGTACAGGCCATTATAATCATGGTGGATAGAGGTAGGCTACTGCTTTTACTGTAAGTGCACCATATGTCTACACATGTGAAAAGCAGTTCGACTTTGCACTTATAAATGTGCCAGAGCCCCGTTTGGTTATTTGCCCTCGCTTGTGGAATTGAACTTTTGCAAGAATCGGGGGCGATTAGAGCATTTTTTAAATAAATAAAAAAGTGTCCAATGCGGGAATCGAACTCGGGTCGTAGCAGTCGAAAACCAACGGCTTAGACCATCCTTCCACCGACACATTTTTTCACATTGCGTCGCGGTCTCACGCACTTCTGGCCTTAACTACCCGTTTCATGATTTTTCAGGATGCCTTGAATGACCAGTTTTTTTGGTCGTTGAGGTACAGCTTGCACCACGCTGATGAGGGCAAACAGCCCGAAACGCGTCCGTGGTTAGCTTTTCTTGATTAATCAAGAATGGGTATTTGGCCAATTCTGGAATAATTAAAAAATCAACGAGAATAGTTGATATTTATTCCGATAGATGGCGCAATCCATCAGCAACTTTCAGTTGCACGATAAGGAGATGCCTTTTTCTTATTTTATGCACCTTATCCCAGTACAATATTACATTTGTACTATTTTTTCACATTGTGTAGCGTTCACATGTAATCCTGGCCTTAACTACCCGTTTCATGATTTTTCAGGATGCCTTAATGACCAATTCTTTTTTCGTTGAGGTACAGCTTGCACCACGCTGATGAGGGCCAACAGCCCGAAACGCGTCCGTGGTTAGCTTTTCTTGATTAATCAAGAATGGGTATTTGGCCAATTCTGGAATAATTAAAAATCAACGAGAATAGTTGATATTTATTCCGATAGAGGCGCAAGCCATCAGCAACTTTCAGTTGCACGATAAGGAGATGCCTTTTTTCTTGATATATATATATTAAAAATAAAGAAGGCATCTCCTGACTACGAGCACATGTGCTTTTTAGATGGCAGAGCGCCATCTAGTGGAGCAAGAATAAACTAAACGTTTATTTAGCTTGCTCCGTGATATTTGGCCAACCTAATTTCTTGATAAATCAAGAAAAGCCATCCACGAACGCGTTTCGCGCTGTTGGCGCTCGTCAGCGTAGAGAAGGCTGTAACCACTGCGACCAAAAAATTTTTTTGGTCCCAATGGCTTCCCGAAAAATCAAGAAATGGGTATTTAAGGCCAAATATGCGTAAAGACGCTTAACACATGAAAAAACAATAGAAAAAAATAAATAACTAGATGGCGCTCTGCCATCTAAAAAGCACATGTGCTCGTGGTCAGGAGATGCCTTCTTTATTTTTAATATCAACACCTGACCCACTTACCTTTTATTTTTTTCTATTGTTTTTTCATATATATATATATTTGAAAATAGAGCAATCCATAGATAAATCTTTAATTAAAAAGTCATATATTGGATCAAAATATCATTTATTTTACCAATATATCAGTTGGCTGAACGCCAACCATTATCAAGGTGTTATAACATTATAACATTGACACACTTAAAAATGTTATAACACCTTGATAAAGGTTGGCGTTCAGCCAGCTGAAATATTGGTAAAATAAATGATATTTCGATCCAATATATGCCTTTTTAATTAAATATTTATATATATTAGATAATAAAAGGCATATATTGGATTTAATATAATTTTATTAAATCCAATATATGTCTTTTATTATCTAAAGAATTAAGTATGGATTGCTCTATTTTCAAAACGAATTATATATATACGAGGTCCATCCAATAAATAAGTTTCCTTTTTTTTTCTGCGAACGAAACGTTGTAAAAATTAGTTAGTAGTGTAAGAAATGGTCACTAGGATGCGTTGGAAGCGCATGACCTTCAAAATCACGCTACTCGTACGCGAAAATCCGTAGCGCTTCAGTTTCCATGGAGCTACCACTGGTGACGTGTCCACTTGCGAACTCCGTTCTGTAATTCGTTTTTTCGCGTCGAAATATGAAACTGCGGTCAATATTCATCGCAATATAGTGTCAGTGTATGGTGAAGGATGTATGAGCATCCAAATGGTTGCCGATGGCTTCATGGTTCTTAGAAGGACGGCAAAACGTGCATGATGACGAGCGAAGCGGCAGGCCCGTTACTGCTACGGACAATGCAGCCGTTGCTGCTGTTCGGAATGTAGTGGAAACAGATCGCCGCGTCACCATTGACGAAATAATGATTCGACTGCCTCCTGGAATAGAAATTGGACGCTCTTCAATTGGAACAATCTTGTCAGATGTTTTGAATTTTCGCAAAGTCTGCTCAAGATGGGTCCCGCGTTTGCTCTCGGAAAATCACAAGCAACAACGGATGGAGGCAGCCCGAGCTTTCCTGGAAATGCATCAAAGAGATGGAGATCAACTGTTTCCTGTGTTGTCACTGGAGATGAAAGCTGGGTGCATCATTCAACTCCAGAAACAAAAAGACAAAGCATGGTGTGGAAGAAGCCCGAGGAAAGTGCACCAAAAGAGGCGAAGGTCACAATCTCTGCAGGAAAAGTTATGGCTATCATCTTTTGGGACTTTAAGGGTGTTTTATTGGCTGACTACCTGCCCCCAAACACTACGGTTAACGCTACGAGGTACTGCGAAGTCTTCACTAAACTCAGAGCTGCAATAAAACGGAAACGACCTGGAATTTTGTCTCGGAAAGTGTTACTCGTTCATGACAATGCTCGCCCTCACGCAGCTCGAACGACCCAAACGTTGCTGGAAAACTTCAAATGGGAATTTTTCACACATCCACCTTATTCTCGGGATCTTTTCACAAGCGACTTCCATCTTTTTCCAGCACTCAATTTGCACCTTGGAAGCAAGCACTTTGCGAATGATCACGAAGTGCAGGTGAAAGCGAACCACTGGCTACGAAGACAGGACACGGCTTGGTACAACAGTGGTATCAAAAATTGCTAAACGGTACCAAAAATGTTTTGACAGAAATGATGATTATGTAGAGAAGTAGTCTATGAGTTGTATAATGAAAATAAAATAACTGAATAATTGTAAATAATGTTGTTTATTTGTTAAAAAACAGGGAAACTTATTTATTGGATGGCCCTCGTATATTGAAAATAGAGCAATATATATTGTAATATTTATATATTAAAAAGGCATTATAATGGAAAAAATTTTCATTTTTCAAGCCATTTTTCAATTCAATATATATATTTTAATTATCAAAATTTATATGTGGTAAAAGTAAAAAATAGAAAAGATCAGTGTTAATATTAAAACTATAATGATCAGCGTGTATACACAAATTTGGCGTTAAAAATCCATTTCTGACCAGGATCAACAGCACCAAACGCGTTGGTATTTCTTGATTTATTAAGAAGTAATAAACACTAACGGCGACAAATTTCTTTATTTGATAAATAAAGGAACTTATCAACATTAGATTTCATTTCTTTCTAACTTTGATAGCCGTCGAATGTTCCTATTGTAATTTCTTGATTTATCAAGAAACTCTGTTAGCCAAGTATTATGAAATAAATCTGAGTTGATATTTATTCCACTATATGGCGCTTTATCATCTGAAATACTCATATAAGCTATCAGAATATACCTTTTTTATTAAAAAAATATATATATATTAAAATAGGGGCATATTTTGGATCAAAATATTCATTAAATTTTAATATTTCGACGAGGCTGTTCGCCTATCTTCTTCTCGGAAAAATTCATAAACCTTGTAAGCTTATTATCCGTGTTATGCGCGCACGAGAACTGTTGTTTTATATAGCTTATGTGGGTGTGACCAGACCATTTAATTTGGTTAACATTTAATAATTTACAGCTTACTAATAGCTTACAAGGTTTTTGAATTTTTCCGAGAAGAAGATAGGTGAACAGCCTCGTCGAAATATTGAAATTTAATAAATATTTTGATCAAAAATATGCCTTTATTTTAATTATCATAAATGGATTGCTCTATATTTAACAATATATATATTTATATACTTTTATAAGTATCGTTATTATTAACATAAATTTGTATATAATTATGAAAGAAAATGTTGAAGAAGTATAAATGTTAAAGAGAAAGTAGATATTAACTTTAATTCTCATACTTTTTTTTTATTTCATAGATATAGGCAAAATTATATAGATGAAATTACTTTGAAATAATTGTTCGGTATTAGTGTACGATACTGACACCATATTTTGAACTCAATATAAATGTATTCTAAAGGTTTCTTTAATCTGTAAAATATCTATTATATATATTGTGGCGAAGAAATAATTTATTATTTAATTTATTTATTCAATGAAAATATTTGGAAACAGATTTATTATTTATATTTGAAAAACATAATTTAGTTGCCTAGCTTGCTTGCTCGATATTCTCTAGCTGTAGATAGTTTTGGGTTGATTTGTTAATAATTATCAACTAGTCGCCGTGACGTCATCCATAAATACTTTTACACCTTCAGATATACAAAGACTTTATTTCTACGCTACAATATATATATATGTTACAAAAATCAATAAGCTAAATATACTCATCCCTCAAGCTTATTGATTTTTTTAACATTATATTAAGGGATTAGCCTATTAAATATATATATATATATATATATATATGAAAATAGTACAAATGCGAAAAGAAAAAAATGAAGAAAAGGAAAAAAAATCTCCTTATCGGACAACTGAAAGATTAATCAAGAATGTGTATTTGGCCAATCCTGAAATAATTAAAAATCAACGAATAGTTGATATTTATTCCGATAGATGGCGTGAGCCATTAGAAACTTTTAGTTACCCGAAATGGATATGCCCTTTTATTTATTTTTTCTTAATATGAAAGAATATCCTGACCAGGAGAACATGTGCTTTTTAGATGGCAGAGCGCCATCTAGTGAAACAGAAATCATCTAAACATTGATTTAACCTGTTCCCTGATATTTGACCAACCCAATATATTTTGATAAATCAAGAAAAGCCATCCACGAAAGCGTTTCGCTCTTTTGGCACTCGTCACCGTGGCGCAGGCTGTACCACTGCTACCAAAAATATTTTTGGATCCAGAGGCTTCTTGAGAAACCAAGAAATATATATATATATCATTTGTAACGACCCACATTATAGCGAATATTGGGAAACTCAAGTTTCAAATTGCGTTGAAATCTCAATTTATTTTCCAGAACTTCTGGCCCTAAGACATGGCTGATATATAAGGCTGACTCTCTGGACTGATAACGACGACATAGAGGGAGATATGGAATGAAATGGTCATAGAAACTTTTTCAACCCTTCTATAACGCTATATCACAGTGGAATATCACATAAATCTGGCTCCAAATCTTTGCAACATTTATAATATGAAATAGTTAACTATGTTTTATTTTCAGTGACTTTCTGTCACTCTTCTCTAAGGAATAAAATATTATTCAGAAATAGCCATTGCCTGTAGAGATTTACAGAGAGTCACTAAAACATCGGGAAAAAATAAAAATTGTTCAATGAAGCTTTATTTTTCCATATCACTTTGGCAATTGATCTTTTAGAATTCTTCAAATCTTAACACGAACTTTCACTATAATACCTGTGCCACATATATCGAAAATGTATGATTTCTTTTCTTTAAAATTATGTTAATATTAAATCAACACAATTTCTACGACATTCATCAAACCCTTCAGTCTAAAATATACAGATTTTAAACTAAGAGAAATAGGGTTAATATTTAGATTGAATATTTTCCAATTTTGAAAGATTTTTCGGTGTTCATTTATAATAAGAATTTATAAAGAAAAATGTATAGATACATTTGCATATTTCCATAGAAATGCACGTATTCTGATCATGCAATTAATATTTTTGATGGAAAATCACTATCTAATTGAAATAAATATCTGCTGATCGGTTGTTTATTTTTTTATCAACACGCAATTGAACCAGATATTTAGTATTACTACAGAATCACTTCGACTTACACTTACAAAGTGTTAAAATGTCATTCAATAACATCACTCTACTATGGGTCAGACTTGCTCATGAACCTAACATATAAACTATGGATATATGAACTTTACAAATAAATATATTCCAATGGATAGTTGAACTATTCCCTAAAGGCGAAGGATTTAAACCTAAATTAATAAATATGCATAATGATATATATGAATATTGGTAATATATATATATACATATA
>CP092871.1:39204023-39252866 GCA_030710605.1 Cordylochernes scorpioides
GAGATGCAGGTGCCTCTGCAGAATGGCATTCGATATTGTCCTTAGCGACCTATCGGTTTCCCATGATATCCTCATTGACTTACTAGATAGATTTTTTATTCAATCATTCGGTGACCTTCTAGCACCGATTATAGCTGGTCAATTCTGTTTGTTTCTGGTAAACAGGTGTATGCCATACTTTCAACATTCAAACAAATACTCCTAAATCACAATCCTATGTTCTGTAGATGTCTTAGGTGAAGTGTAAAAATCTTCTTTCGTTTAAAATCGACGAAATTCTTGTAATATATTTGAGGGTTGCTTCAAGGTAATTTTTTTTTTTTTGAATATCTGACCGGACGCATGGCAGTATCAACGGAAAACTCGCGCCTGAGCGTTAGTAAAATATCTTACAATAATTGCTAATAGATCTTACACCTTGTGCAAAAAGAATTGGTGTTATAATGACCTACAGTGTCGATTTCTCGTCCTCAAATGACCGACATAACTAATTAAGGAACATATCTTTAAAAGCCCCAACTATATACGTAATGAGAAATCACCTGTCTAAACGAGGCAGTTATTATACAACCATATTTATGATCGAACCAAGTGAAAAACAATCATATCTCTGAGAGAATCAACTGATAAACAACCATATCTCTGAGAGATTTAATTGATAAACAATCATATCTCTGAGAGATTGATCTGATAAACAATCATATCTCTGAGAGATTTAACTGATAAAAAATCATACCTCTGAAAGATTTAACTGATAAACAATCATATCTCTGAGCGACCCATCTAATAAACAATCATATCTCTGAGCGACTCAACTGATAAACAATCATATCTCTGAGCGACCCAACTGATATACAATCATATCTCTGAGCGACCCATCTAATAAACAATCAAATCTCTGAGCGACCCAACTGATAAACCATCATATCTCTGAGCGACCCAACTGATATACAATCATATCCCTGAGCGACCCAACTGATATACAATCAAATCTCAAAGCGACCCAACTAATAAACAATCATATCTCTGAGCGACCCAACTGATAAACAATCATATCTCTGAGCGACCCAACTGATATACAATCATATCTCTGAGCGACCCAACTGATATACAATCAAATCTCTGAGCGACCCATCTAAAAAACAATCATATCTCTGAGCGACCCATCTAATAAACAATCAAATCTCTGAGCGACCCAACTGATAAACAATCATATCTCTGAGCGACCCAACTAATAAACAATCATATCTCTGAGCGACCCAACTGATAAACAATCATATATCTAAGTGAACCATCTAATAAACAATCATATCTCTGAGCAACCCAACTGATAAACAATCATATCTCTGAGTGACCCATCTAATAAACAATCATATCTCTGAGCGACCTAACTGATAAACAATCATATCTCTGAGTGACCCATCTAATAAACAATCATATCTCTGAGCAACCCAACTGATGAACAATCATATCTCTGACAATTTAACTGATAGAAAATCATATCTCTGACAGATTCAACTGATAAACAATTATATCTCTGAGAGATTCAACTAATGAAATATCATATCTCTGAGCGACCCATCTAATAAACAATCAAATCTCTGAGCGACCCAACTAATAAATAATCATATCTCTGAGCGACCCAACTGATATACAATCATATCTCTGAGCGACCCATCTAATAAACAATCAAATCTCTGAGCGACCCAACTGATAAACAATCATATATCTAAGTGAACCATCTAATAAACAATCATATCTCTGAGCAACCCAACTGATAAACAATCATATCTCTGAGTGACCCATCTAATAAACAATCATATCTCTGAGCAACCCAACTGATAAACAATCATATCTCTGAGTGACCCATCTAATAAACAATTATATCTCTGAGCAACCCAACTGATAAAAAATCATATCTCTGAGCGACTCATTTAATAAACAATCAATTAAACAATTGACATTAAACAAAATGTTAACGCGAGATTCAATCCCGGTTCATGACTGTCGGGAATCGAAGGTGATACCCACTCGTCCACCGACTCTTTCTATTTTATGTTTGAATTTTCAAATGATATATGTATGCTTATAAAATGTATAACAATGGTTTTCGAACCATGGTCCTCCACAAAACAAGGGCAGCTCCGATTTTCACGTAGGTCACCATTAAATGAGTACCTCTGTACTAATGAGGGCTATAAACTGATACATTGTTGGATAGGTTGATGATTTGTATGGAATTTCTGAAATCTGGTGTTCGCAATAAATCTCCCCACGATTAACATAGACTAGATAAATATAATATATTATATTGATACATTTTTAAATTTAAAAAAGCCTCTTTACACACACATATAAAATATATCAAAATAAATATTGTTGCGTTGTTGGTTGACAAAGAAAAACTTCCGTGGATACAAAGGATTTTTAGGACTTTATTTAAGCCTAATAAATAAAATAATTACAGAAGAATTGAAAATAAAATAACAACAATAAAGAAAACAGCAGTTACAAACTCACCAACTGCAGCACTATGAAGGAAAGCAGGAGCAGAACAGGAGACAGAAGTACGTAGAACCTTCTGGAATCTTCCTCGAAGTACGCCGGCGTCGGCGGTAAGCAGCTGTCCGACCTCTTTAGACAGCAGCTTGTTTGGAGTACAACACGTAGTACAACCCTATATTGTATAATTACTTATAACAAGATTGTCATGTTGTATATAGAAACACATCAATAAATAATTATGCGCATGATTAATCTGTGTCATTGCATCACCATATGTAATGTACTTTGTACAAATTGAAGACAAATAAATAAAACTATGTAATAGATTAAGAGCTGAGTTAAAGCAAGATTTAAAAGTTCAAAAACGTCTAAAATCGAGAGAGAAATCCAACAACCCTGAAAAGGAATTCGGCAGCCCGTTGCCATCTGGTCCAAAGGGTGCAGAATGCCCCAGACGTTCAAAGTTCAAATTCGCAGATGTCTCCCCCCCTCCTCGGGAATGGTATATAAACACCTCGGTTTTAGCCGACAATAGTTAGTCAGCAGTCACCCCTTTCACCGTCGGCGCGGTCCTCGTCGGTTGTACCCAGAACCACCTCATCTTCATGTAAAACAGTAAGATCTCCGCTAACTCCATCTTGCTCTTAACTCGGCTCCTATCTGTTCATGGAACTTTCCTACTACAGCTGTGTCTCTTCGTTTTGTGTGTGTGGACATTCCCAAGCTTTCCGCTCTGCCTCGACCACGACTGCCTGTACTCTGTGAAAACTGTTAAAGGTCTTCCAAAGTGCAGAGAGGTATTGGAAAACTATCCACGCCCTGACTGTCCCTCTCGGTTACTACAGGTTTGACCCTCGGTTACCACAACCTATAGCGAGAGTCGACAGGATTCTACAAGGCTTACCAGACCACTCATCATCACATCTAAGTCGACAGGATCTCATCACAGATAAGTCGACAGCAACTATTCATCACATCTAAGCCGGCAGGATTCTACAAGAGGCTACCAGACCTCAACTTATTACAGAGAGTCGACAGGATAACCCAAACGAAGGACACCACAGTGAAGAAGGTAAGAAGACTGTCCAGATAGAAAAGAGAGAAGAGCAAAGATGGAGGAACAAACCCGCCGCCAGTCCAACGAAACGATCAATCAATCTTCCCTCCAACGACACAGCCGAAAATCCCGCAAAATAAGCCGGTGAGGCTTTCCCCCTTCGGCCTTACAATGCAACCATCTTCCAGGCAACATGCCTCTGTCACCAAACAGAAGTTACAAGCTTCTACAAGCTCTACTCGGAGCGTCTTCCACGTCATCAGTAGGACGACAACTAAAGACCAAATTTCCTGACTGAACAATCTTCAAAACTGTGAGTTTTTAAAAACTTTCTCCTCATGCTCACAACTTGATTCTCCATAAATTTAATGTTTATTTTCGTTGTAATCATTTTAAAATCAATTTTTACCATTTTATATAATTTCAATTCAAATTTTAAACCTTTTACAACCCCATTTATCAATTTTTACTTTATTTTAAGCAACCTATAAATTTTAATTCATTACTTTAATTTTTACATTTTTAAAAAATCATTATTTTTTTTTAATTACTCAAATCATAATTCTAAACTTATTTGTGTGTTTTTCTTAATATCTTATTTTTATACCAAAACACCAATTTTTTAATCAAATGCTCAAAACTTTGCAAAAGTCATTTTTATGTTCAATATTTTATATAAACGCCCCATTCAATTTATAAGTCACTATAACGCCATTACCCCTTTTACAAGGATAATATTTGCACTACCATGATCAACGATTTAAAAAATATATTCAAATTTTAATAAACATAGGTGAAACGCATTTTTTTTAATTGCAAAAAATCGAAAGATACAATATATTCAAAATCACAACTAGAAAAGTAACTATCTTTCCCAGAAAAAGTTAAAAATAAAAATCCCATCAACTACCACGTCAGTAGCTAAATTAAGTCACAGTCTTCCAAAACTATTACAATCATTAAATCCCAACATAGCTACACTCCCCCGTCCTTTCCTTTTACATGCATAATTATTAATTATCCACACATCTCTCTCAATAAACTACAACACACTTCCTATCACTTTCTACAATTGGCCACCATCTATTAGCACGCGACCTAGCAACAAATCAATCTCGAGCCATACAAGCTCCATATCGTCGCCACTAAACGTGCCACATTCACTAACAACCAAGATATCTCGATGTGTTTTGTACAACCACCACTCATGACTAGTAAATTTGTTGTTCATTATGAAACAGGTTAGATGCTGTACCAAAAACAAAGACTTCACGTGACACCTTTCCATTCAATTCACTCACTCGTGTGACACAGCGCATCACAAAAATTTTTCTCACTTAAAAGGCCACAAAGACGCCTTCATGCCTGTGACACTTCTCACCCCAAAGCGTGCCCACGTCGAATGTCGCACTTTTACCCACATCTAAACCTGACATCATTGAATAACATTTTTACCGCAACAATGTCGAAACACAGCACTTACGAAAATCGATAAAACTACCTTTTTCAAATACACCATAAAACTACCAACAAGCTTTCACCACTCTCAAAGGGAGTTTAACCAGTTAAACAGTACACTAACGTACATGCAAGCCCTCAGAACTGTACTACGACAAGGATTTCCAAAATGTCTGTTATCTGACAGAGCGCCCGCTTTTACCTCAGAAAAAATCCGCAAATTTCTAATAACACACCCCATTCTGTCACAAGTTTTCCACCCACCTACTTAATGTTCAATGTTGTCCCCCCAGATCTAAGAACTCACCTTAATCCATACCCCGAAATAACTAGAACTAGAAAGATAGCACTCTCTCTTACCCAAAATAAGCATAAAAAGGATAAAGAAACATTTGACTCCAGATATCTTCGAGACGCAACTATTCCGAATTATACCGCCTCAAACTTCCCAGCCATTCCTACATTTAAATCCAGATTTATTTAATATCGATCGTTTTAAAATAAACGTCAAGTAGCGACCAGAAAATTTCCCGTTAAATTCACAAACCTATTCTATCTACATACCCTACACCAACCCATTTGGATATGCATTACTTACTTACTTACTCTCTTTCACACAGATCCAAACTAGGAGATAAAGAATTTCAAGCCAGTGAGCCGCAGACTTCCTCCATATCTCCCTCCCCCTTCAAAAACAATATCCATCAGTCCCATCGCCCCCCGTTTCATGTATACAACGTCCTCTCTCCCCGCTAACAAAGCTGTCAACTAAAAATCCGCTTTCGGAACGACCGCCATGTGTTTCCCATCAGCCATTTATATTTTCCCCAGAATTTCACAAATTCCCCGACAGAGTCATAAAAATTCCGGACTGATAGACTAAACAATTCGAGACACCATGTGCGTCACCTAGATCTATCGCCACCCTTCCCCTAACTGTCCCCCAGTCCTACATTCCCCATGTCCCGCATTCTTTTTTTCCACACTTCTTACTACATTAACAGTCGATATCTTAACCTAACTTTTAAAAACATTTGGACATTTGAATTTGGACAAGACCTTCCTTAAATTGAACATTTTTAATATTTTAATCCTGTGTAAATCTCTAATTTTTACTACATATCAAACATTTTACATGTTAAATTGAGATCACAATCTTTAATTATATTCTGTTTTTGTATAAAATATTTTATTTTTATTTTTGCCTTTCAAGTATATAATCACTAGTTTTTAATCCAACATTATATATAAAAAAATCAATTTCATTTTTCATAATATTATTTTAGTATTACAAAAGATTCATTTGGTGTCAAAAATCACTTTAATTCTTCATTATTATTACTTTTATATATTGATTGTTTGATTTTATCCACTTAAACTTTATTCAACCACAATGATATTGCTATATTTTTATTCATTTTATATTTGTTTTTATACCTTTATATAAAATGACTATGTTATCATTAACTTTCGGGCATACAACAATCTATTTATCTAACCACTTCAGTGTACTTTACACTACTATCTTCTTAGTCATTGCTTCACATCAACGTAGAAAAACGATAGTACTGCTTGACAATTTTTTGATTTCATAATTTCAACAAACTATTTGATCAAAGTTCCCCAGAATTAAAAATCCCAACTTCTGGCCTTGAACACGTTTCAAAAGTTTACTACAATCATCCCTAGAGCATAATCACCCACGCAAACACAAAGCGTCCACAACTCTCACAACTCAATTTTTTTAGCTCTAGCGGACCACAATCAACCTTTGATTTTAAGTCAAGTCAGATCACCTACTGTCGCTACAACAATTCTACTTAACGCATGACTCCATTTCACCCCTTTCAATCATATTAATGAACAACTTGTTCTTCAACAACTTTTCAACGCAATAACCCTACAATTGTGACAAAGCACTGTAACCCTTATACAGGATCACAGGTGAAACATTGCCATGGAAGACGCACAAGTCTATATCCTCGCTTTGCACCTGGACCTAAGTATTTGATTACCTGTGTAATACTTACAATAGCATATTCTTTAACCACTAACCCTTTCCAACGCCCGCCAACAATCTCTTAGAACATCATCATTATTTTTTATCAAACAAAGGTTTTATCTTAATCTCTCTTTTCTATGAATATCATAACTTTTAAATTAAACATAAGTTGTATTTTTTAGAATTTGTAGATATATCCAAGCAAAACATCTTGTTATAGCCCTTTTAACCCTCACAGTTTAAATTAATTAAAATATATTTTAATTACTTACCTGTGTTAGAGAGGCTTTACCCGTTTAAACCCGGATAAACCCTTTCACTCCCGGGGCTCATCTATGGTAATTTAAACCAACAACCCTATATTGTATAATTACTTATAACAAGATTGTCATGTTGTATATAGAAACACATCTATAAATAATTATGCGCATGATTAATCTGTGTCATTGCATCACCATATGTAATGTACTTTGTACAAATTGAAGACAAATAAATAAAACTATGTAATAGATTAAGAGCTGAGTTAAAGCAAGATTTAAAAGTTCAAAAACGTCTAAAATCGAGAGAGAAATCCAACAACCCTGAAAAGGAATTCGGCAGCCCGTTGCCATCTGGTCCAAAGGGTGCAGAATGCCCCAGACGTTCAAAGTTCAAATTCGCAGATGTCTCCCCCCCTCCTCGGGAATGGTATATAAACACCTCGGTTTTAGCCGACAATAGTTAGTCAGCAGTCACCCCTTTCACCGTCGGCGCGGTCCTCGTCGGTTGTACCCAGAACCACCTCATCTTCATGTAAAACAGTAAGATCTCCGCTAACTCCATCTTGCTCTTAACTCGGCTCCTATCTGTTCATGGAACTTTCCTACTACAGCTGTGTCTCTTCGTTTTGTGTGTGTGGAATTCCCAAGCTTTCCGCTCTGCCTCGACCACGACTGCCTGTACTCTGTGAAAACTGTTAAAGGTCTTCCAAAGTGCAGAGAGGTACTGGAAAACTATCCACGCCCTGACTGTCCCTCTCGGTTACTACAGGTTTGACCCTCGGTTACCACAACCTATAGCGAGAGTCGACAGGATTCTACAAGGCTTACCAGACCACTCATCATCACATCTAAGTCGACAGGATCTCATCACAGATAAGTCGACAGCAACTATTCATCACATCTAAGCCGGCAGGATTCTACAAGAGGCTACCAGACCTCAACTTATTACATATATATATATATATATATATATATATATATATATATATATGATAATGGAGTGAGGTCTGGTAAGCCTTGTAGAATCCTGTCGACTTTAGATGTGATAAAGAGTTGCTGTCGACTTATCTGTGATGAGATCCTGTCGACTCTCGCTATAAGCTGTGGTAACCGAGGGTCAAACCTGTAGTAACCGAGAGGGACAGTCAGGGCGTGGAGAGTTTTCCAGTACCTCTCTGCACTTTGGAAGACCTTTAACAGTTTTCACAGAGTACAGGCAGTCGTGGTCGAGGCAGAGTGGAAAGCTTGGGAATGTTCACACACACAAAACGAAGAGACACAGCTGTAGTAGGAAAGTTCCATGAACAGATAGGAGTTGAGCTAAGCAAGATGGAGTTAGAAGGGTTCTTACTGTTTACATGACGATGAGGTGGTCCTGGCTATAAGCGACACGGGCTCGCGCTGACGGTGAAAGGGGTGACTGCTGACTAACTCCGGACTAACTGCGCTCGGCTAAAAAGCGAGGTGTTTATATACCATTCCCGAGGAGGGGGGGGAGTTGGACTTTAAACGTCTGCGGCATTCCGCACCCTTTGGACCAGATGGCAACGGGCTGCCGAATTCCTTTTCAGGGTTGTTGGATTGTAGACGTTTTTGAACTTTTCAATCTTGCTTTAACTCAGCTCTTAATCTATTACATAGTTTTATTTATTTGTGTTTAGTTTGTACAAAGTACATTACATATGGTGATGCAATGACACAGATTAATCATGCGCATAATTATTTATAGATGTGTTTCTATATACAACATGACAATCTTGTTATAAGTAATTATACAATATAGGGTTGTTGGTTTAAATTACCATATATATATATATATATTTTTTTTTTAATTAAAGGTTTCTTCTGGCACCTTTTTTTCAGAGGAAAATTTGCGCTTTTTTATATATATTAAAATTTTATTTGTTCTCCTTCATTATGTGACTGATGGAAAATTAGTAATATCAATATAATTCTCTCTCATAATTTTAATAATTTGGGTAAACGAGTATGGCTCGGAAATTTTACAAAATCACTTATAATTTTTGTCATTTCGAATATTTAAAAATAGTTTTCTGATGAAATATAAATCAATGCTTGTTCTTTCTTAAATATAACATCACACAAATCACGCGCTTATTTCGCGAGCTCCAGCGTTGCAAAATCGTTATTTTAAAAATGGAACACCCTCTTTATATTGAGTAGCATAAATTTTATTATTATTATTATTATGGTGTGTGAAGACGAGGAAGGTGGAACACCGGAGATGGAGCACAGGGATACGACGATCATAGAAGAGATCCAGGAGAACGACCTAGAGCAGATGACAGGAGGCCTGACAGACAAGAATGGATCGAGGACAGGGGACCATTTTATCGAGGAACCACCAGGAGAGGCCATAGAAAGACGCTGGAGAGCTGCAGGACATCAGGGGACCATAACGGCAAAGGCCACAGCACTGACCAGGAATCAAGATAACAAATGTAAATATCTTTGTTTACTTTTACTGTTGTTACTTATTGAAGTTGTAAATAAAAATATGTAAATAGACTGACCATTCGCTACACTTTTTAGAGAAAAACTTGTAACCTTTTTGAAAAATAAAGTTATTATTATAATTATCTATATAGATAATAGGGGCTAACAGAGTTCTCAGTTGTAAAGTTTGAAGCTATCTCCTCCAAAGATACTTAACTATAAATAGCCATCTATATACCAACATTTTCGTTACTTTTTGATTCGCCGTATCGTCTTATCTTTATTTTCTAAATATTAATAGATTTATTTATTTTCAATTTGTTCGATTTTGCAATCGTATATTTTTTGCCTTCAAATGATGTTTATCTTATCGTATTTGTTATTTATCTTCATCGAATTGCTTATTTTTAAAACACGTTCTTTTGTCTTTTCACTTTTACTAAATACTATATTCTATTTCGTATTTCAGATTCAATTTTTAGCTTTATTCTTCAATAATTATAATTTGTAAGTGTTTGTTATAGTTTTTCATTTAGATTTAGCACAATTTTTGTAGCTGTTTTTCTTTTTTGCAGTATCTTTCCTAATGTCTTTGGCATCTTTTTTTCTCATAAATAGGCTGATGCTGTATTTGCATAATCAACAATTGATTACTTAATTTGCTATAGTTTTTCATTTGAATTTAGCTCCATTTTTGTGTCTGATTTTCTTATTTGCAGTATCTTTCCTAATTTCTTTGTCATCTTTTTTTTTCTCGTTAATAGGCTGATGCTTTATTTGTGTAATCAATTGTTGATTTTTGTGTCTGGTATATTTTTTGCAGTATTTTCTTGGAATCTTTTTTTTTTTAATCAATTGTTTCCTTAAATGCTTGGGCTTTCCTTTTTATGCCTCTCCTGGCATTCAGTTTTATAGTTTTCCTCTGCTTGGTTCTTATTTTACTTTTTTTCAGCGTCTTCTGTCATGCCTCGAAGAGGCCGTGGAAGACTCACCCTCCAAACCACTAGGCGTGCTTATATGACTCGCCGCAGGAACAACACCCCTAATCCTATTTCTCCTGTTCCCACTGATTATATCATTGGGGACCTGTAAATAGTCTGCCCTAACTGCTCAGCCCTGCATTTCCCTGGGGAAACTGTTGGTAGGTCATGCTGCCACCAAGGGAAAGTTTCTCTTCCTGATTTGTCTTCTTTCCATATGAAATCCAGGAATTAATGACATCAAACAGTGTAGAGGCTAAATACTTCGAGACCAACATTCGGAGCTACAATAGTTCTTTGACTTTTGTATCTATGGGTGCGCAGGTTGATGTTTTTTCCGGACGAGGACCTTTTTGTTACCGAATCCATGGACAGATTTATCATTTGACTGGGCCCCTTCATCCTCATGACAGCAGAGCCCCATTTTATGCTCAACTTTATATTTTGGATTCTGAGGCAGCGAATAATATTCGTATAGCTGCATCGGGGCCTTTGGCATGCCATCCTCATATTTTGACTCTGTTGGATTCTGTGCTTAGGCGTGTGAATCCATATACTTCTGCTTACAGGCAGATGCTCCAGGTAGAAAAGGATGAGGAACAGCGGGCTCGCATTGAGAACCGGGAAATGTGTCAGGTTCAGATGCTCATCCAACAAAATTATTGTAGGGATCTCCGCCGATATAATGCGCCAAGTGTAAGTGAGGTTGCGGCTATTTTTGTTGATCAAGATGACAATGTTCCTTCTAACAGAGATATTGCTGCTTTTCCACATGATCGCGGTTTTGTACGCATTTCCCCACTTAATCCTAACTGTGACCCAATGACATATCCTCTTTTATTTCCTGCAGGTGATCCTGGATGGACAATAGGGCTCTCACATGAAGAAAATATGCGCACAAAAACTAGAAGACATGTTACCATGCTTTAGTTCTATATTTACAGGTTAGCTATCAGACCTGGCTTTTCACCCATTCACTATGGCAGGAGACTATTTCAGCAATATGTTGTTGATGCCTATGTTAAAACAGAGGGCAATCGGCTGAACTATATTCGCCAAATTCAGTCCCTGCTTAGGGTGGAGTTATTTCAAGGTCTGATGGTTTATATTCAGGGACAGGAACGTTCCCTGTGTCTGCCATTAGGCCGTATTTTTATTCTTCCATCTTCCTTTCCTGGGAGTTCCCGGGCCATGCACCAACACTATCAGAATGCGATGGCCATTGTAAGAAAGTTTGGAAGACCTGACCTTTTCGTATCATTCACCTGTAACCCACGTTGGACTGACATTGTTGAAAATCTTCTTCCTAACCAGAGACCCTCTGATATTCCGGATCTGGTGGCAGAGTTTTCAATCTTAAGTTGCAGCAGTTACTGCATGATATTGTTAATCAGCATGTATTGGGACTGGTCATTGCACGGGTTCATGTTATCGAGTTCTAAAAACGTGGTTTACACATGCTCACATGCTGTTTATGCTTAGAGAAGAAGACAAACCTAGAGACAGAGATGTCATTGACAAATTGGTTTGTGCTGAAATTCTTAGCGCTACTATGCAGGTTCAGCTGTATGACATGGTTCGTAAACATATGATCCATGGTCCTTGTGGGAACTTCAATCTTCGCTCACCATGTATGTCTGATGGAAAGTGTACTAAAGACTTCCCAAAATCATTCCTTCAGCTGACCGAGGCCAACAATAATGGATTTCCTCGCTACAGACGTCGAGATGACGGCCAGACATTAGTTGTGGGCACTCACCAGGAGGATAACCGCTGGGTTGTTCCCTATAACCCCTATCTGCTGGTTAGGTTCAATGCTCACATTAATGTTGAGGTCTGTGTCTCTGTGAAAAGTGTTAAATACCTTTTCAAATATGTTCATAAGGGACACGACAGGGCTGAGGTGGAAGTGACTGTTGGAGAATCAGCCTTGGAAAGCAGGACACATGATGAAATCAAAAGCTTTCTTGACGCTCGGTATGTAAGCACTCCTGAAGCAATGTGGCGCATGTTTGAATATCGCTTACATGCCCACTCACATACCATATGTCGCTTAGCTGTTCATCTTCCTAATTTTCAGTCTGTTTATTTTGTTGAAGGTAGCGAAGAACAGGCTCTTAAAAATGCTTCAGGCATATGGAGACATACCTTTCGCCTATGTTTTCAGGCAGAATCAATGGCATTCTAAAGTTCGGGGTGAATCCCAAAGATTCTGAGCGTTACCACCTTCGACTTCTACTGTTACACGTCGCAGGTGCTCAGAATTTTGAAGATTTGCGAACTGTCGATGATATTGTTTGCTTCACTTTTAAAGAGGTTGCCCAGCGCCGTGGATTATTGGCTGATGATTCTGAGTGGGATGCATGCTTGGCTGAGGCGGCTTTGTTCCAAATGCCATGTCAACTGCGCCAGCTCTCTCTCTTTGCGGCAATTCTCATCTTCAATAATCCAAACGACCCTGGATCATTGTGGACCAAATACAAGGGGTATCTTAGTGATAACCTTTCTCGTGGAACCTCTAACACAGCTGCTGAGTAGATGGCTCTCAGAGCCCTTGATTTTCAGCTGAGAGAAAATCGCCTCAGCTGCCACCATTATGGACTTCCTGCCCCCCTGAACCTACTTCTTGATTCTGTAGAGGATCACCTTGATGCTAATGAGGAGATGCAAATTGGAACACAAATGTATACGTCCCTTACACCAGATCAAAATTCAATTGTGGACACAATTGTTGATTCTGTCAACATAAATCCACGTTGCTTTTTCATTGATGGGCCTGGTGGTACGGGCAAGACATATGTTTACAACACTCTAATCCAATGTGTTAGAGCCGTTGGAAAATTTGTCATTCCGCTGGCCTCCTCAGGAATAGCGGCTACCCTTTTGTCAGGCGGCCAGACTGTCCATTCCAGGTTTAAACTGCCGATTCTCTTGCTAGAGATTTCTGTATCTTCAATCTCAGTCAATAGTTCTGAGGCTGAGCGTATTCGGAGATCATCCTTAATTATTTGGGATGAGGCTCCTATGGCCCATTACAGAGCACTTGAAATTGTGGATCGCCTCCTAAGGGACATAATGCATTGTGACCTTGCTTTTGGCGGAAAGGTTGTTGTTCTTGGAGGTGACTTTCGCCAAGTGCTCCCTGTGGTATCTCGGGCTTCGAGAGCCGAGATTGTTGCTGCTTTCATTAAACGCAACAAGCTATGGCCATTGTCTGTGATCTTGCGCCTTACTCAGGATATGAGAGCAGGTATTGATGCGCAGAGCCTCTCTCAATGGTTGCTTAAAGTTGGTTATTGGATCTACCTACAGACCAACAAGGCCTCATTTCTCTTCCAGAAAGCTGTATCTTTCAAGGGGGTGACCTGGTGCAGGAAATATTTGGTTCTTTTTATGGCGATATTACCACCCTTAGCAATTCTGTGATTTTAATGTCAAAAAACACAGATTCATTAGAGATTAATGAAAAATTATTGGATTTCTTACCAAACAGGAGTCAGTGTTTTTTCAGTGTTGACAGTGTGGAGTGTGAGAATGTGGAGGAGCAAAATAACTACCCTTCTGAATTTATCAATAGCCTTACTCCCACAGGAATGCCTCCACACCGATTAAATCTTAAAATTAGTGCCATTGTTATGCTTCAGAGAAATTTGAATCCTAAGCAGGGTCTTTGCAATGGAACACATATGGTGATAGAGCGCATGTGCGCTCATGTCCTTGAAGCACAAATACTGACAGGGACAAAAGTTGGACACACTGTATTGGTGCCAAAATTATCTTTGGCTCCTTCAGATACCAACCTTCCCTTCATTCTGAAGAGGCGTCAGTTTCCACTAAGGTTGGCTTTTGCCATGACTATAAATAAGGCTCAAGGCCAAACCTTTGCTAGAGTGGGTCTCTTGCTACAAGAGCCTGTGTTTACCCACGGACAGCTCTATGTGCCTTTTTCACTTTTACGAACTTTAGATAGCATACGTGTAAAGTTGAACCCACGTATAAATAAAACTAGAAATTTTGTTTTTAATGAGGTCCTTTAAATGAATTTCTGTTGTTAATTATGAGGTTTTTGAACAAAAATCAACTGTTGAAATTTAAATTTGAGAATATTTGAATTATCGATAGAGAGAGGAGAGAGAGAGTGTTGAATTAGTTTTTTTTATGATAGGCCGTAGGTCGGGAAATCAAATTGTGGTCAAATTACAGTTTTTTTTTTTTTTTTGTGATAGGCTAACTTCGCCCTTGCCGGTCCCAAGCCCGGATGAAAAAGGAGGAGGGGGAGCAGTAACAAGCTCACTAAAAAACCTGGGCTCAGCGGCTCGGCTGATAGTACCCTGTAAGGGCTCCTAATCCAAGTATACAGGATGAGCAGCGTTTGTACACCATGTTAGGAGCGGCTGCACATGGCGTCTGTTCCTCATGTCATAGGCGCCCATTTATTTTGGAGCTAAGTCGGCCTGCCACTGATTAGTGCTCCCAGTCTCAATGACAAAGACAGACGCATTCTACTTCACCAAGTGTGGAGATTAGAAAGAATAAGAGGTATGATAGGCCGTATGTCGGGTCATCAAAACATGGTCGAATTATCGTATGTTGAATAATGAGGTTATATTGTATATATAAAACTAGAAATGTAACTACAAGGCATAATTTGGATTAAAGATTATAAACACGAGGTAATATGAATAAATCCAAATAAATAGTGTGTGACATTTTGGTAACAGCATTGTTACCGAAACGCCACACACTATTTATTTATACCCATTGCAATCTATACTCTCAATATCTCAGCAGGCCCTTCGGGTAAACCCGGGGCGTTGCCCGGGTCACTCGGCTAGTATATGTATATTTAATTAACTCTAAAAACATATATTTCTCAAAACTGATTACAAAACAACCGAAAAAGGAATCCCTGGCATCTATTCACCGCTGCCATCAAATTATGAAGAAACGTACGGTGTTTTTCTAAAGAATAATTTTGTAACGCTCTAGTTTACGAATGAAATTTGCGATTAGATTTATTCAAAAGAACAAGCCGTTATTTATATTTCATTATATAAAACTATTTTAAATATTCGAAATGCCTAAAATATTAGTGATTTTGTAAAGGTTCACATTTTTGAGACTATCCGCGTCAAAATATTCGTTCACTCAGTTTATTAAAGTTTTGGAGGAAACACATTATTGTAATTAATATCAATTAATGCCCAATTCTTCAATCGAATAATAAAGAAAACATTCTATAAATATGGAATTGAGGGAAAATAGTGTCTGATAAAAAGTAGATGCGAGAAACTCAACAGAAAGAAAGGAAATAGAGCTTATAGAGAGAATCTACCTGCTAAAAGAAACAGTTTCCCAATAATTAGACTATGCCTTTCATGTACTTATGACGCTCAATATCAAAGAACACAGCAGAGCCTTTTATGAAAGGTAGTTGGCAGGTGAAAATGGAATTATAATACAATATAATTCTGCTTATGATTGTAGAACGACATTTAAAAATTATCCCGCATGTGTTTCTTTTGAACGAAAAATCGAAATTTATTTTAAGGAGAAATAACGATTATTTCTAACCTTAGAGATAAAGTATGAAAGGATGAATTGTGAAGAGTAATGATAAACGGAAAAAAATCCCTGGACACTTATTTTTCCGTTTATCATTACACTTCACAATTCATCCTTTCATACTTCATCCCTAAGGTTAGAAATAATTGTTATTTCTAACCTTAAAATAAATTTTGATTTTTCGTTCAAAAGTAAAACATGCGGGATAATTTTCAAATGTCGTTCTACAAAATGGAATTATGTTAATGCACTGGATGAGGCATGGGCAGGGGTCGGGAAACCTTTGAGTCGGAAGAATCAAAAATTGATATTTACAAATTTTCAAAGTTTTTAGAGAGCCACAAAATATTTTCTTACCAACAATAAATAGTACTCGCATAAATAATATTTGCGCATGGAACTATATAAAGAACCGCATCTGGCTCGCGAACCACAGTTTTCCGACCCCTGGCCTACCTTATTGATAGCAACCAAACCCGTGCCAAATAGGCATCTTTCGGAACTGTATCAAGGAATGCAAGGTAAGTTCTTCAAAGGATTTTCTAGATCCTTAACGTTTCTGTTTCAAAGATAATGTCGAGATAAATTTGAACATCTACCAAAGACTTGTCTTAAACTCATTTTCGAAAATTAGTTCCTATATTTGTATTCAAGTAACTCAAGATCATTATTGCTATTTTAGGGAAATTCCAAGAATTACCTCATGTTAAACATATCAATACCTGGATGAAAAGAGGAATGAAATCGACATTGTGTCCATCTTTTAACATATCCCAGCTAAATCCACAGACATGACCCCATGGTTTTTGTGTTTTGACTTGCTTAAAGAGCCTTGAGGCCTAGGAAACCCGACACGCTGGATGTTTTTTTTTATTGATTCTTATTATTAAGAATCGCTGGTAGGATATGACCAATATTTTCTAAGATGAAGCCTTACTTCTTTGAAACATTGATACCTAAACGTTGACAAACGTCATGGCTTGCACCTAGAAAACAAACAAACATGTTTAATTAATCTTTAAGATGTACCAAGATCGTTCTTTTAAAAAAGGGTTTGCATTCTCTAGAATAGTTATTTAATAAAATAAAATATCTCGTTAGGGGCAAAATATACTTATATTCCAATGTACAAACCTTTTTTTCTTTAAAAATTATGCTTTTCTCAAAAAATGTATATTCTAATTAAAAGATGTGAAATATATTTATCAAATTCCACCCAATAGATGTGTATGGGACATGTGGAAAAATAGACATTTGAAAAATGTAACACATTTATTAAAATAATAATCTAGTCATGTTTACAAATTCATTATATTCAGGAAAATTTATAAATAACTTAATTCCATTCTCTAAAACAATTTTTATTTACACAAATCTATATATACATTCTTTAAATTGAAATAAATACATAACGACCATATGATATAACATTGTGTTTCACATTTTATACTAAGAAATAAACTCTATAACATAGAGATAACATTTTAAAATATATATATTTGGAAAACAAATGCTTAAACTAAATTAATCAACATGAAATGTATTATACATAACAACAAAAATATATATCTAGCTTCAAAACAAAATAAATTATTTTCGAAAAATATTTTGAAATAATTTAAAAGATTTATATACCTTATATTATATATTTAAATATATTTTATATGTTATAAAAATATTTAGATATCTTAAAATATACCTTTTATTATATATTATCAAATATGGCTTTTCATTTTGTATTTTTGAATTTGAAGACAAGCTCGTAAAATATATTAATTTAGTAGATTTATATTTACACATTTTGTGTTTTTAATATTAATATTTCACAAAAGGTAGTCATTTTTATTTTAAAGAGATTTTTTAATATATTATAATTGATTTTAAATTAAAATGGAAAATTAGTTCTTATAAAAAAAGAGCAAATGTTAAGATTTTTTCATTTACATAATAACTTTTACATTTTAATAACAACATTTTTCGCCTTATAAAGGTAAAATTTTCATTTTTATTTTGAACTTCATGATTCAATTTTAAATTTAAACGATAGTCATAGTTGTTTATAGTTTTAATAAGAACATAATTTTAATTTGATTGATATTGATCTATTGTATAACTATTTTTATACCATTTCAATCAAATAATAAAATAATATATTTGTTATTTCTCTTAATAAAAGTTGATCCCTTTTTTATATAGTGTTGGTTTATTTTATATTGCAGCTATAATTTGACTCTGGCCATTTTAATAATTATTTTTATTCAGCTTTAAAATATCACTCAGCATATCGTTTTAAATTTCTGAATTTGTCTGTCACATGATAGCAACTAAAGTTTGAGCTGTGATATAGCTTCTAGTGGGAATACGGAAAATATAAACGCCATATAAAACTGGATTAACCTCAATTAAAATATTTCTATATAATAAAAATATTTTCTATAAAATATATAAAATGAAAAAAATTCAATCAAACAGTATTTCACTGAAATATCTTTTAGGATTGTTAAAAATTTGAAAAATCGAAATTTTCAAGTAATAACGAATTATTTGTTTTATTAAAATATATAAAATTTAAAAAAAAATTGAATGTATGATGTTGTTATTAAAGTGTAAAATGTCTTTAAATTAAAAATAACTAATTTTGAATACAACAAGAGATAAAGTAAATAATACATTAATTTTTATATATCAGTAATATGCCAAATATATATTGTTTCGAAAAAATAGTACAAAGTGAAATTGAATTAGGATCAGGCTGATAAATAAGAAGACGGGCCTCATCTGATCATGCAACTAGATTTGCTAATAGCTTGCGCCATCTATCGGAATAAATATCAACTAATCGTTGATTTTTTAAATTTTTCCAAATTTAGCCGAATACTTTTTTTTACTTAAATAAGAAAAGCTAACCTAGTACGAGTCCCAGACTGTTGGCCCTCATCAGCGTTAATGTAAACTGTACCTCAACGACCAAAAATGCTGGTCTTTATTTTTTATTTTTTGAAATCATAGAGATTGCGCAAGCTATTAGTAAATTTTAGTTGCATGATCAAGACATGTCCTTCTCTTCATATCTTGATAAATTTAAATCTAAGCAATAATAAGTATATTAAATAAAAAATTCCAAATGTTTAATATTTTACATATATATTGACCATTTTATTTGGTCCCTTATTTCTTTCTAATTGATTTGAAGTTTCATTAATATTAGATCCTATTTACACTTATGGTCTTTATTTAATATAAATACTAAATGCAAATGTATGAATATTTTCAGTATTGATTATATATTTATAACTGAATCCATTATTATCTCGAAATATGTATATTAATTACATTTAATGGACACAATAGTTGATATATTAATTTATCTTATAATATCTTACTATATTTTGTTGAATTTTATTCATAAAATTTCACTTATTTATTTATTCAAACTATCCTTTTTAATGTGTGAAAATTATTAAAATTTGTTTTATTGCATTTTATACGTGTGATAAATATATATTTAGGTAAACTGAAAAAGAGGCACCCCCTCTCTTTTCCTTTATACATCAGAACGATGGCACTGTACATCACCTTAGTAAAATAATTCACTAGAGATGATAAAGAATAAGCCAATGCACCATATTTGGCAAATTCAGACCAAAAACAAAACCTGTATACTAAGCTTTCGGGCTTTGACCATCATTTGTATAGTGATGGCAGCAATTTCATAAACCTCTCTTAGGATGTTATGAAATCGAAGCCGTCTCTGTACTGATGAGGTTTCGAGACTCATTCTTTATCAACATCATTACGTTATGTACTGAGATTATAAATAAAAATGCTTTGTTGTCAATGCATATTTAAAGGAAGAAATGACATTATTATTATTAGAACATGAATACCATTCGCCCGCAAATTTATGATTTTAATTTATATATAATATATATTATGATGCATTAGCGCGCCATCTGTTATGAAAATTCGAAACTATTATAGACGCGTATGATTCTTTTTTAAATAAAGTAATTTATACTGCCCTTACTGCAATGGAAAACTTTTCCATTGCAGTAAGGGCAGTATAAATTATTTTATTTAAAAAAGAATCATACGCGCTATAATAGTTTCGAATATAATATATATGTAAAAAAATGATAAAATAATAAGGCCAGGTGTTGATATTAAAAACAAAGAAGGCATATCCTGACAACGAACAAATATTAGGGAATAGGTTATATCAACGTTTAGTTGATTTCTGTCCCACTAGATGGCACTCTGCCATCTAAAAAGCACATGTGCTCGTGGTCAGGATATGTTGTTGCCCATTCTCTATTGCCACCTTTACGTTTTTATTATGAGATGACAAATAAAATTCATAATTTAATGCATATTTAAAGGAATTCCTTGTCTATTTGTGTGAAAAAATATCATACCTTTTATATGTATTTATACGGTTTCAATATAATGGTTACTACTTAAATATATATGATTGCATGCCAAGGGATTACATATTATATTCTCACATTAAATGATGCAATGCGTTATTTGCAGATTCTTGTGTATATAAACCCGGACATGAAGGGATTTTTCTAATCTGGCATTGACATTGAGTGTGTTTAAAAATTGAATTCTTATTATATAATCACACTTGAATTTAATTGATTTGAAAATTAAAAATATCGGAAGTGTTGTCCTGAAATCTAAATTAATAATTTAATAATAATAATTATTATATATCGTTATTTTTTTAAAATGTATTTTGTGTAAATTCTAGAGTTCACGCCTTTTAATATTCTTCATTGAGCACAAAGTGTACATATTTCATATATTTGTATGTGATCTAAATTTCTAATTTTCTGGCAGACTTATGTTTATGGAAGTTTATAATATACACTCTTTAAATAATGTTATCTAGAAAGAGTCCAACTCAAATAACATAAAGCATTCTTATAAATAAACTATCTTATAAAAAGAATACTGCAAATGGAACAAGAGTTTTAGTATTAAATGGTTTTCATTTCCTCATAGAATGTTCATAGGCCTAGCACGTTTTTGACCAAAAACAATTATTTAGTTGACTTCCCTTCAATCAAAACATTTTCACCAAAATAAAGTTTTTCTTCAACAAATCAAAAATATAACCCTATTGTACATAATTTAAAATATGAACTTAATCATTGATTAAAACTTCAAATAATTTTCAATAATATTTATTATACAATTCATTTTTACATAAAATAATCTCTCTTTTTTAAAAATATATTATTAATGTATTTATTTAATATTTTTATATATTAAAAAATCATATAGTGATAATTTAATAATAGATTTTCAAAATAATCACGAATAATTCCCACACTATATTAAATAATATTGAAATATAGCTTCTAAAGCCAGGCTAAAAATTAAAATTATTAATGAACAATTTTTCAGAGAGATACACCATTAAAACATAAATATATTAACAGTATTTTTTAAAATATAAAAGTGTGCAAATATATTTAATAAATATTATTCCTAAAATTCAAACATAATTTAAAAATTGCAAAAAAATTCTAAAATAAATGTAGATGGGATATATAATAGAAATTCTAAAATAATTAGACGAAGATAAATTTAGGAAAGGTGTTGGGATATGAATATTCTACGAGGTAGGGTTGAGGGCCACTGACATAAAGGAGCTCTACTCACTACGACACAGAGCCTCCTTAAAATAGTCCTGGGAGCCGCTGAGTGATGTTCCAGGAAAGAGGTCAGTTGCCCAATTGGGGGTTATTTACTGTCACAGCAGCAGCAGCGTTCCTGGGACACATGGTGTTGTTGTTAGAACATGGTCGGGTCACACTGGATGACGTCATACCCTTCTATGATCACAGTAAATAATTACCACTCTATGGATAGATAATTTATTTTAATTGTGGCATCAAAATCATATTAGGAATATGAATTATAAAATATATTAAGATAGAAAGAATATTTCTAAAATTGGTGAGATGAAAGTGTTTTAGTAAATACCAGTATTTTTTATCCAAGAACTCTGCTTAGGTACCTATGCTGGTAGGTTTTACCACCAATTAACCATGCTCTTCCGATAAATATCATCCCCATTTTAAAATATGTATTTAAAAAGAGTAACAAAATAATTAGCGTTGATATATATTGTGCTCATAACTATATATGTGAAACATAATAAAAAATAACAAGGGTAAAGTGTTGATATTAAAAAACAAAATAGGCATTTCCTGACCTGCTTATATGAACGCTCTGCCATCTAAAAAGCTCATGTGAGAAGGTCAGGATATGTTTATTTGTTTTCGAATATTTATGTCTATTTTATTCATGAAGGACTAGAACTTCTACAATTTGTCAACCAAACAGGTCAAAGAATTGAAAAGGCTTGGCTAATCAGTGGAGAACCTTCCCACTGAATCAGACAATTCGATCAACCAGATATCATCACACATATTGTATGTTAATTCTGTTTATATAATCTTTACTTGATAGTTATTCTTGTTGACAGTGGTTAAAACTATGAAATAAAGTTTCTGAAGTTGTATAAATTTTACAAATATCTTTCTCCCTCGGTAAGTTATTCCGCTTGAAAATATTTGAAAAATTTCCCTCTCATCATACAGTTTACTGTGTGTATTCATTTATTTGAAAACATATTTTAAATAAAGATCTAAATAAAAGTTAGAATTTAGAAATCTACTGAATTTCCTTCGGCCATTTATATATATTGGCATCGCAAAATTTTAAATTTTACTCTATTTAAATTTTTATTTTCATAAGTCAAGGGATAAAACCGTTTTTACCGAATATCAAATATACATGCACTAAGGAACGTGTGGCCATTGGATATGCATCGGACCTGGAGGCTGTTGTTTGGTGCTGCGCTGCCTGGAATATAGGAGCTTCATCTAAGATTCTTTTCTCCCTGTGGTGTCTGTATAAGACCGGTGGTCTTAATAAAGCTTTGAGTGTGTGTGTGAATATCAAATATACAAATCATCTTGATCTTATCAACTAAATAAAACCAAATAGAATTCGATATCATAATTACATATCTCTTTCAATAGAAAAAAGGGTAAATTTACGAATCAAATTGTATTTATTTTATATTTATTTTTCCATGATTGTCTTTTGTAAATATATTACCTACAATGGAATTTTCCATCATCCTTATCTATGAAGACATGAAATTCAATCATTCCAACCTACCTTTGCAGTAATCGTTATTTGTAGTAAGGATGTTTCCCCACAGATATAAACCTTTATTTATCTTAGAATAAAGATACATTGATGATAACATTGATTTTGATCAGTTACAAATAGATAGTATAATGTAAGAAATTAGAACTATTTATGACTCGTATGATTCTTTTCAAATAAATCAATTTTCTACTGCCCATATTGCAATGGCAAAATAATGGGAGGGCCTAGCTCATCAGTGGTAACTCTTCCCAGCGGTTTCGCCAGGTTAATACACCATACCGCTTTAATATTACAATTTTCGGTTTTCCTTCATAATGATACTGATGTTAGACTCTTGGAAGGGGTATTTTAAATTAACAATTAACATAAGCTTTGAGGACAGTAGAAATACATATAATGATAAATATATAATAATGCATCATATTAATAGTATATTGTACAGATGCTTTTTATTCAGGCAAAATAGTGATAAATATATAATGTAGAATATTTAACAAAAGCATCGTTTGAACGGTATTTATTGCAGTTGATGGAAACAGACATTCATGTTTTTATCGTTATTTTGAACTCTGGCCATTAAAGAAGCTGTAATTTCAAGAAGCGCTGGTAGAATGGATTGGCCGCAGCAGCCACAACAAGCCTAAGTTTAGCCTCAGGAGATTGATCCTAGAGTTAATCGCATTAAAAGAGTCAACAGGAGGTAACGGACCATTTGACCACGGTCAATGACCGCCCTTTACTAGGCAATTATTATTTACCACTTAGTTCTAATGCTAGTCGTAAAAATTAGATATTAATGCATGGTTATTCCGCATTCTATCAATTTGACCTCAAAGTACAATGTAATATAGATAAACAATAAATAGAATTAAAGAGAGACAGAATAAATTCATTTTTGGTTTCTATATATTAAGAAGGCCTAAAAACCGATGCATATACAATTTAGCGTCTTCGTTAACTTAGCTAATATTATTTTGGTCTAATTATATATATTTTTCTTATTTTTAATGATGAACAGCAAAAGTGTATTTGTATGCAATGAACATATCAAATAGCCGATATCATGGATTGAATTCACTAAAGAGACAAGTTCTTTCAATATTTTTAATTTTTAGTGATGTCAGAAAATCGCATTTTAATTTATAGACCAAAATACTTAGCGGTAATAAATTCCTTTGTACAACATAAGTTGCGGAAGAGCATCGCTCGATGTAAATACTTATATGTGGTTCTGCTCTCCTAAAAGCTTATATCCATAGTTTGCTTGGATACTATTCTAAGATTCCACCTGTCATTTCAGACTGTATAAGCAGAATTATCCAATACAGTATTGGAGCTCTAAGAGAAACAGTCTGGTAGATTAAATTGGCGAAACCGCTGAGATGGTTCACCACTGATGAGCCAAGTCCTCTCAATACATTTTTTCATCGCAGTAAGGACAGTAGAAGGGTTTTTTGTGTTTGAAAAAGAAACATTTGTGCTTTATAATGCTTCCATTTCTTACAACACAAGTTATTTAAAGTTTTACTTTCAACAGTAGGTGTTTTGCCAAGTATAAGACAGATTCAACAAGAGATGGCATATTCGGTGGTGATATGAATTATTTTGATAAATTATGATAAATATAAATTTATGTGTGAAGATCTAAACAACACCTAAAATAATAATATTTTGTCTAACATTCACTCGAGCAGAATTCGATAAAAACAGGTTCATTCGGTTATCATAAAAAAGAGATGGAAAATTTATAATTTCATAAAAAGAGATATAAAAAAATTAAAGTATGAAATATGTATTTAAGACATATCTGATCAATGTGAATATTTCTCGCTTTTTCAATTGTTTTTATATTTTGTTTTTCTTTTTTTTTTAATACACTCACATTGAAAAATATTATGAAAGTGGAAAGTCTTTGATGTCTGCGGTTGTCTGTTTTTATTTTTTAAGAGACAACAAATTTTGTTCACACTTAGTTATCTCGTATGACTTCTATTAAGATCACTATGTATCAAATATATTTCAGATATATACTCTGAATCTCGATATGAATGCTAAAAGATAAAACTTCTTTAAATTTTGTTTAGAATTGCAATTTGTAATGGTGGATTCACACAAAAAAAACATTGAATTTTGTAAATAGATTATTTCAATTTGTACAGTATTATATATGGGAGCAAGAGTTACCTAGAAATTATTTGAAAAAAAAAAGTAAAAATAAATATCAGTTTAAAATATTCTTTTAATTTTAAAAGCGAGAGCACATGCCAAATAACAAAAGTTTTCAATTATTTTGTATAAATATTATTAAGAGATTGTACATAGAATATCAGCCCGTTGAAGAGCAGTATATTTGCTCGAAAGCTTGCAAATTTAAAATTAAAAGAAACTTTTCACCTGATTTTTATTTTTTACTATTTTAAGTATTATATATGCTTTTATAAATTGTGTTTTATGTAAATTCATGGAGTTGTGTGTTGATGAATTATTTTCTTGTGGAGCGATTCACTAATCTATACAACAGAAGAATAGAAGACGTCTAATTTTACAACGATAAACACACGAAACTTTCAGTTATGATTTCCGCCATCAAATTTAAGAATGTCTAGCTGATAAAGTAAATAATGGAAATATTATTGCATATTGGCTCTAATAAAAAGTTGAATGTTACCTGTTCTTTTATCATGATCGGAATGCTCTATCCACACGGAGCCATAACTGCGATGATATATAAACTGGAAGATTAATAGATTAAATTTGAAGAGAAAATCCTATTTCATAGATAGCACTGTGTTTTTATGTTCAAATAATGTGTTTATTCTTCAAATTGAGAACTATTATTTGTCGAAATAAAATTGTTTTTTATTTCTACAACCCAGCAAGTAATATTTATATAATTACTCTATCTACCTTTTATCCAATTATGTAGAAAATACAGACTATATATGCAGAATATATTCCACAATAGTTATAGAAGTCTAGTAAATCAAATTGTAAGGGGGTCGGTGGAAGGATGGTCTAAACCATTAGTTTTCGACCGCTACGACCCGGGTTCGATTCCCGTATTGTAAGTAAAAAGTCGAACTGATTTTCACATGTGTAGACCTGTGGTGCACTTACAGTAAAAGCTGTCGCCTACTTCTACCGACCATGATTAGCATGGCATGTACCAGGTATACTAGGAGTAAGCAAAAAAAAAAAATTGTGGTGAAACCGCTTGTAGGGTACACCACTGATGAACAAAGTCCTTTCCAGTATTTTTGTTTTTCATATTCAGGGGTTGTGGAAATTTGTTCAATACAAAAAATAATCACAAAATATAATTATCTCTTTTAAAAGTATCAAACACGTCTATATTAGTTTCGAATTTTCATAATTATCTCTGATAATAATGAAAATATAGCAATGTATTTTGCAATACATTTAGTCGAACTTTTCGTAGAGCATTTTCATTTCTATGAGGTCTTTTTGAATAACTGTCTGTTTTTTTAATCAATTCTTCTTAGTTATTTTCGACTTTCTTGACGCGCGTAGCGTATGTATTTTTAATTTGTATAGTCGATGTTTTTTATTAAGCCCGTTGAAGAGCGATTATTGCTTGAAAGATAGTATTTTAAAATGAAAGAAACTCATTGCGAGAAAATATTTTTGTATTTTAAAACGTTTTTCTCAATTTTATCATGAATACAAGGAATGTTGAATGCTTTGATAATGTCTAGTATTGCGGTCTGATGTGGAGTGTTAAGTACATCGGGAAACAGACAAATAAGTGGCAAGGATCCTAAGGAGGCCACAGTCAAGCGGAGGCTACGCCACCCTCACTAGCAGCGTGTAGAGAGCCTTAACTGACGTCGGATAACAAAGGCTTTATAGATACCATTTGTTCCTTAGTGTTTGGATGACATCCAAGCTGCCTTCGGTCCTTGAAAGGGAAAGAAGTTATAGGGTGCAATTAAATGTTTCTCGATTTTAAAATCGAGTCAAATCGTCTAACTATGACATCATGAAGGGATCCGTAATTTATTTTATTTTTGATATGTTCAGATTATCAAAATTCAAAACTATTATAGACGCGTATGCTTCTTTTTAAAATGAAAAAATTATACTGCCCTTACTGCAATAGAAACATTAATGGACGGGCCAGTGGTGAACCCTCCCAGCGGTTTCGCCAGTTTAATCTACCTTACCGCTGTTATATTGCATTTTTCGAACTTCCTTTTATAGTCATACTGATGCAAGATTCTTTAAATGGGTATTCCAAATGAACTATGGACATAAGCTTTGAGGACAGCAGAATTACATACATTTATAAATATATAAAATGCTTCGAGCAATCGCTCTTCCGCAAATATCAAATTGTGTCTTTTATTATAACAATTATATTATGATTCATTAGCGCGCCATCTGTTATCAAAATTCAAAACTATTATAGACGCATAAGATTCTTTTTAAAATAAACAATTTCTACTGTCCTTACTGCAATGGAAAAATTAATGGGAGGCCTTCCCATTGTTTATTTTAAAAAGAATCATACGTGTCTATAATAGTTTTGGATAACAGTTGGCGCTCTAATGCAGCATAATATGTTCAGATTACATTAGAATATAAATAAAAGGAAAGTTTGAAGATACCACACACACAAAGGTTTATATTTACATATGATAATTGGAATTTTCTTGATCATACAACTTAATGATGGCAAAGCGTCATATAAAAAGTATATAAAAGTATATAAGAAATTTTAATATTCTTAGTTAAACCTTCCATATTATGTATAGATATGGAAATTATCGCTGGGAGGATATTGATCTTTAAAAATAAAAGTAATTTGTCCCGTTTTAATAGACGCCAAAACTAGGCGCAATTATTGACCGTCTACCCAAGATATCGGACTCGAGTCGACAAAGCTCCAACACCAACTTTGTAGAATAAACTGTCTCTCCTTAAGAATATATTAAAATAAAATATTTTCAAAGAGTTTCTCTCTATATATAAAATTTCGAGAAAATAGAATCTCTAATTCAAAGGCGCATTGATATGAGGCAATTTCAAACGACATGAGAACACTTTTCAGATGTCTCACTCTTCCTACCACAGAGTTTCAAAGTATTCAGGCCTTATATCTTCTCTACCAGTTCACCAGCTAAAACGTATTTCTGGCTGATATAAGATGATTTCATATTTCCAAAAGTAGGCTGTTACTAATTCAATGAGGTTTGCGTACAGACATCGGTCTTAGTACCCAAACATTTATTGACACCTAATATGTTCGAAATCAAATCTTGAAACCATACAGGTTGGCATATTGCGAATTAGCCAAAACTGGTGTTCAAACTCGTTTTGATCTGTAATTTAGCATTTTTCGCAACAATGAGTAAATATATATTATAATCATGTTATTTTGAATTGATATAGGAAATATTTCTATTTCAAACACAAATATCTCTACAGAAAATGGAATGATTTAGACGCGAATGTTTCTTTCACACAAACTTATACTGTTCTTACTGCGATTAAAAAATATTAGGAGGGCTTGGCTCATCAGTGGTAAACCCTCCTAGTGGTTTCGTCAATTTAATCTACCAGACCGCTTCTTTAGAGCTCTATTACTGTATTGGATCATTCTGCTTATATATGCTACATTGAAATAAAGAGGGAAATCTTAGAAATGTAATTAGAGCAAACTATGGACATAAGCTTTAAGAACAGTAGAATTACATTTAAATATTTGCTTCGGGCAATGCTCTTCCGTAAGCAATAAGTAAGAGCTAGGCATAAATTAATACAAAGCAATAACGCGACCTCTATATACAGCAAATGGAAACATCAAGACGTGAATGCTTCTTTCACACAACAATGAAACTTCTACTGTCTTTACTGCGATCAAATTACATCTATGAAATCACAATATTGTTACGTGGAATAAAAAGGGGCGCATTCCCTAATAGAATGTTTCAGAACGTTCAAGAATAATGTGAGAACAACTGATTGGCGAATCTAAAGAGATTTCACAAAGCTTAATGCTGGCGGCTTTCTGATTGGCTGACCTGGCGCAACTATGACCGTTCATATATAGAGAAGAGGAACTCATGCCAAAAATAGTAGAAGAAAGAAGCTACGTGGTGTACCCCAAGCAAGTTGCTGTCTCAAGATGTCGGACTGCTGCTTACTGCCGACGCTGGTGTACTTCCTGGAATATTCTAGAAGGTTCTACCAACTTCTGTCTCCTGTTCTGCGCCTGCTTTCCTTCACTGTGCTGTAGTTGGTGAGTTTGTAACTGCTGTTTTCTTTATTGTTCTTTTATTTTTCATTCTTCTTTTATTTTTTATTGATTAAGCTTAAATAAAGTTCTAAAGATCTTTTGTACCCATAAAAGTGATTCTTTGTCAACCAACAACGCAACAATATATTAAGTACATTATGCTGAATTGTATAGATTCTCAATACAAACAGCTCAAGAATAAATAGAATAAAGAGTTAAAACCCCAATCTAATCGCGGCGTGAGAATGGAAATTAAAAGATGGGACCACAGACGGATGGCTATACCTAATTAATATTTACTGGAAGCAAGGCTAATTGCCGGCGCTATCACGAACTACTGTACGTCCCTAATCCAATAACCCCGGTAAAACTCAATTATCGCCCGGGTGCTGATATAGGTAACAATAGAATAGAATCTTTCTCACTTGTTCTGGAGCCATCTGAGAATTTCTAACGAGGTTTAAATTGGTTGATCCTTCTTTAGCTTCAGAAATTTGCGCATTTACCTCTATTCTTTAGATCAATACCATTGCGGGTATATAATAATTCCTCCCTTGTTGAAAATATTGCCTATAAAATATTTCATTTTATATGATTGGCATGAAGAGAGCGAAATTAATTTATTTAGTGTTTTTTTTTTGTTCTAAATATATAATATGCCTAGTTAAATAGAATTGTCCTATTATAGTAAATTAGTTTTAGATTTTCTTCATAATAAAGTTTTTTTTAAATAATAAAAACAGTAGAAATACGTTTTTTTAAATTCGTTAAAAGTTCAAGCTTTCGGCCAAGCTATGCCTGTGGAAGAATTATAAAGATTCGGAAGCTTGCACTTTTAACAAATAAAGAAACATATTTCTACCGTTTTAATTTTATACTTTATAGAAATTTTATCTTTTAATAAAGATTTTATTTGAAGAATAAACAAAAGTTAACGGCTACGAGTTTCTTTTTTAAAAATAAAGTTGTAAATTCGGCAAGCTTTCGGAATTTGACATACTTCAACAGGCAAAGTTGCCTGTCGAAGGACGTAAAAGTCCGAAAGCTTGCCGAATTTACAACTTTATTTGAAAAAAAGAAACTCGTTGCCGTTAACTTTTGTTTATTCTTCAAATGATGTCAGGCGATTCCTTCTCTTGTAGATATTTTATTATATATTAGTATAAAAAGAGGAATTTTTACTATATAGATTCAATCGCAATAAAGAATTTTCGATATGAAGAGACTTATTTCTATAAATTGTATCGACTATTAGAAATTAAGGTAACTCTAAGTTACAAGCAATATTCATTGGAATATCACACTTTGGAAAATGACAGCATCAGCCAAGCAACAAAAACTTTGTTTCCCACACTGCTAGCTCCGGCTTATCTGTTTCGGGCGAGATACAGTCGCTTCACCTGACAATTGAATGAAACCACATATCGTGAATAGTTAGGAGCACTTTAAATACACTCATGGACAAAACTTGAGAAAGTGTAGAGTCTTTAATATCACCGGTCTTTTATTTTATTATGGAGACAGAGGCAATTTGTTCGAACTTGTTTATCTCTTTTCTCTTCAATAAAGATCACTATGTATCAAATATCTTTCTTTTTTTTTGTCGGTATCCTGATATTCATGCTTTTTTTATTATTATTATTATTATTATTATTTTGATTATCCTTAGTACACGAGGTACAGGCCATTATAATCATGGTGGGTAGAAGTAGACGACTGCTTTTACTGTAAGTGCACCACATGTCTACACATGTGAAAAGCAGTTCGACTTTGCACTTATAAATGTGCCAGAGCCCCGTTTGGTTATTTGCTCTCGCTTTTAGAATTGGACTTTTGCAAGAATCGAGGGCCATTAGAGCATTTTTTTTATCAGAAAAAAAGTGTCCAATGCGGGAATCGAACTCGGGTCGTAGCAGTCGAAAACAAACGGCTTAGACCATCCTTCCACCGACACATTTTTTCACATTGCGTCGCGGTCTCACGCACTTCTGGCCTTAACTTCATGGTTCTTAGAAGGACGGCAAAACGTGCATTATAACGAGCGAAGCGGCAGGCCCGTTACTGCTACGGACAATGCAGCCGTTGCTGCTGTTCGGAATGTGGTGGAAGCAGATCGCCGCGTCACCATTGACGAAATAATGATTATACTGCCTCCTGGAATCGAAATTGGACACTCTTCAATTGGAACAATCTTGTCAGATGTTTTGAATTTTCTGCGCAAGATGGGTCCCGCGTTTGCTCTCGGAAAATCACGAGCAACAACGGATGGAGGCAGCCCGAGCTTTCCTGGAAATGCATCGAAGAGATGGAGATCAACTGTTTCCCGTGTTGTCACTGGAGATGAAAGCTGGGTGCATCATTCAACTCCAGAAACAAAACGACAAAGCATGGTGTGGAAGAAGCCTGAGGAAAGTGCACCAAAAAAAGGCGAAGGTTCTGCAGGAAAAGTTATGGCTATCGTCTTTTGGGACTGTAAGGGTGTTTTATTGGTTGACTACCTGCCCCCAAACACTATGGTTAACGCTGCGAGGTACTGCGAAGTCCTCACTAAACTAAGAGCTGCAATAAAACAGAAACGTCCTGGACTTTTGTCTTGGAAAGTGTTACTCGTCCATGACAATGCTCGCCCTCACGCAGCTCGAACGACCCAAACGTTGCTGGAAAACTTCAAATGGGAAATTTTCACACATCCACCTTATTCTCCGGATCTTTCCACAAGCGACTTCCATCTTTTTCCAGCACTCAATTTGCACCTTGGAGGCAAGCACTTTGCGAATGATGACGAAGTGCAGTCGGAGGCAAACCACTGGCTACGAAGACAGGACACGGCTTGGTACAACAGTGGTAACAAAAATTGCTAAACGGTACCAAAAATGTTTGGACAGAAATGGTGATTATGTAGAGAAGTAGTCTATGAGTTGTATAATGAAAATAAAATAACTGCATAATTGTAAATAATGTTGTTTATTTGTTAAAAAACAGGGAAACTTATTTATTGGATGGCCCTCGTATATTGAAAATAGAGCAATATATATTGTAATATTTATATATTAAAAAGGCATTATAATGGAATGAAATTTTCATTTTTCAAGCCATTTTTCAATTCAATATATATATTTTAATTATCAAAATTTATATGTGGTAAAAGTAAAAAATAGAAAGGATCAGTGTTAATATTAAAACTATAATGATCAGAGAGCGTGTATACACATATTTGGCTTTAAAAATCCATTTCTGACCGGGATCAACAGCACCAAACGCGTTGGTATTTCTTGATTTATTAAGAAGTAATAAACACTAACGGCGACAAATTTCTCTATTTGATAAATAAAGGAACTTATCAACTAAGATTTCATTTCTTTCTAACTTTGATAGCCGTCGAATGTTCCTATTGTAATTTCTTGATTTATCAAGAAACTCTGTTAGCCAAGTATTATGGAATATATATTATGGCGCTCTATCATCTGAAATACTATATAAACTATCGTAATATACCTTTTTTATTAAAAAAAAAAATATATATATATATTAAATTTGGGGCATATTTTGGATCAAAATATTTATTAAATTTCAATATTTCGACGAGGCTGTTCGCCTATCTTCTTCTCGGAAAAATTCAAAAACCTTGTAAGCTTATTATCCGCGTGATGCGCGCACGAGAAATGTTGTTTTATATAACATATGTTGGTGTGACCAATCATTTAATTTGGTTAACATTTAATAATGTTATATAAAACAACACTTCTCGTGCGCGCATCACGCGGAAAATAAGCTTACAAGGTTTTCGAATTTTTCCGAGAAGAAGATAGGTGAACAGCCTCGTCGAAATATTGAAATTTAATAAATATTTTGATCCAAAATATGCCTTTATTTTAATTATCATAAATGTATTGCTCTATATTTAACAAGATATATATTTATATACCTTTATAAGTATCGTTATTATTAACATAAATTTGTATATAATTATGAAAGAAAAATGTTGAAGAAGTATAAATGTTAAAGAGAAATTAGATATTAAATTTAGTTCTTATACCTTTTTTTATTTCATAGATATAGGCAAATTATATAGAGATAAAATTACTTTGAAATAATTGTTCGGTATTAGTGTACGATACTGACACCATATTTTCAACTCAATATGAATTTATTCTATAGGTTTATTTAATCTGTAAAATATCTATTATATATATTGTGGCGAAGAAATAATTTATTATTTAATTTATTTATTCAATGAAAATATTTGGAAACAGATTTATTATTTTATATTTGGAAATCATCATTTAGTTACCTAGCTTGCTTGCTCGATATTCTCTAGCTGTAGATAGTTTTGGGTTGATTTGTTGATAATTGTCGACTAGTTGCCGTGACGTCATCCATAAATACTTTTACACCTTCAGATATACAAAGACTTGATTTCTACGCTACAATATATATATATATGAAAAATAGTACAAATGTGAAAAGAAAAAATGAAGAAAAGGAAAAAAAATCTCCTTATCGGACAACTGAAAGATTAATCAAGAATGTGTATATGGCTAATCCTGGAATAATTAAAAATCAACGAATAGTTGATATTTATTCCGATAGATGGCGCGAGCCATTAGAAACCTTTAGTTACCCGAAATGGATATGCCCTTTTATTTTTATTTTTCTTAATATGAAAGAATATCCTGACCAGGAGAACATGTGCTTTTTAGATGGCAGAGCGCTATCTAGTGAAACAGAAATCATCTAAACATTGATTTAACCTGTTTCCTGATATTTGGCCAACCCAATATCTTGATAAATCAAGAAAAGCCATCCACGAAAGCGTTTCGCTCTGTTGGCACTCGTCAGCGTGGAGCAGGCTGTACCACTGCTACCAAAAATATTTTTGGATATAAAGGCTTCTTGAGAAACCAAGAAATATATATATATATATATCATTTGTAACGACCCACATTATAGCGAATATTGGGAAACTCAAGTTTCAAATTGCGTTGAAATCTCAATTTATTTTCCAGAACTTCTGGCCCTAAGACATGGCTGATATATACGGCTGACTCTCTGGACTGATAACGACGACATAGAGGGAGATATGGAATGAAATGGTCATAGAAACTTTTCAACCCTTCTATAACGCTATATCACAGAGAAATATCACATAAATCTGGCTCCAAATCTTTGCAACATTTATAATATGAAATAGTTAACTATGTTTTATTTTCAGTGACTCTCTGTCACTCTTCTCTAAGGAAGAAAATACTAGGGACTATTCAGAAATAACCATTGCCTGTAGAGATTTACAGTGAGTCACTAAAACGTCGGAAATAAAATAAAAATTGTTCAATGAAGCTTTGTTTTTCCATATCACTTTGGCAATTGATCTTTTAGAATTCTTCAAATCTTAACACCAACTTTCACTATAATATCTGTCCCAAATATATCGAAAATGCATGATTTCTTTTCTTTAAAATTATGTTAATATTAAATCAACACAATTTCTACGACATTCATCAAACCTTTCAGTCTAAAATATACAGATTTTCAACTAAGAGAAATCAGGTTAATATTTAGATAAAATATTTTCCAATTTTGAAAGATTTTTCGGTGTTCATTTATAATAAGAATTCATAAAGAAAAATTTATAGATGCATATGCATATTTCCATAGAAATGAACGTATTCTGATCATGCAATTAATATTTTTGATGGAAAATCACTATATAATTGAAATAAATATCTGCTGATCGGTTGTTTATTTTTTATCAACGCAATTGAACCAGATATTTAGTATCACTACAGAATCACTTCGACTTACAAAGTGTTAAAATTTCATTTAATAACATCACTCTGCTATGGGTCAGACTTTCTCATTAACCTAACATATAAACTATGGATATATGAATTTTACAAAAAAATATATTCCAATGGATAGTTGAACTATTCCCTAAAGGCTAAGGATTTAAACCTAAATTAATAAATCTGCATAATGATATATATGAATGAATATTGGTAATATATATATGTACATATATATGTAATATTGTTGCAAATGATCCTTAATGGCCGTGAAGACATGTGTTTGAGGCAGTATAAGTTTAAATATATACAACTTGAAGTCTATTTTCGTTAAAAAAACGGAATTAAAGAATAAACTTTCTAATGGAAAATGCACAATCAAAACCAACACTAAGATATTTGTATTCTGACGAAACTAATGGAAAGGCTTAAGTGAATAATATATTAAAAATTTAGGCATAAGATGGTTATATAATATTTATTTATAATTATAAAAGGGATATTGTTAATATTTGATTTGATTCCGTGTAGTTCTCATGAAAAAAAAAAAACGCTCTGAGCTGAAGTTGGCCATAAGTTCGAAATTATGATCTCTAGGTGGACGTTTCTCAGTTTGCCAAAGCTGGCGTCGTGGCATTGTCACCGACATGAATCAGCTAGTTTGTTAATAGATGGCACAATAGAGCAAAATAAAATCGATATTTCGAAATACGGTAAATATATCTTTCTCAAGGGATTATTAACGATTTTGATGCTAATAACCTTAGTATAGTAGTTTTATATATATATAACGTGGCACCTCTCTCATTGAAATGCATGAAAACAATGCATATTTGATTCATTATCCCAGTAAAAACGTTATGATATTTGTGAAGAATTTGCCTCAACACTATATTTGGATAATTCAAACAAAAGCCAACTTTAGCAGCAAAAGAGGCACATTTTACATTTTAAAATGCATTAAAATATTACGTTTTTGAACATCACTCTGGAGTGGCGGCATGTTCTTTATGTTTTTACATGCATTTTAAAAGAGATATGTGCCTCTTTCAGTAGAGGTATATTGTATATGAAACTCAAACAATAACCCCAACAGTATTTCACATTAAAAGCAAAGTATAAGGGCAGAGAATCCTTTGTTTTATTCCCAAATTCACATTATTTGGGCCATGTTTCTCCTTCTAAATACCTTATCAGTATTATTTAGGCCCTGAAATTATTGTAAATGTGTATAGACAACTGTAGGAATATGCATGTATGTCATCGAAAGTGTCCCTAGGGGGACATATTGCTTTAAATTGAAATAAAATGAAACTATAAATGTGCTTGAATGATTCTACAGTAATATGCATTTATATACATTACTGTAAATCTATCTAATCATAGTTCAAACAAAACAAATAAATAAAATCTTGAGAATACATTAATCAGGTATTCAATTGTAGGTTCATACTTTAATTTCGCACATTTACGTATATATATCCCTCTTTGTGTAGCATAAATCTAACCAAATTATATTTAAAATTATATGGGTAAAAAATATTTTTTTATTTTACGGTGTTTTACGGCTAAATTCGAAAAAAAGCGATATAACAAAGATAAATTTACGAGAAAAATTATAGTTAGCAGCTACTAAGACAATAAAAGAAAAACAAACTTTAATTTCATTTTTAAAAGTAGAAATATCTATTTTTATCCTTTGTTTAGGTTTTAGTGGCTTACCGTTACGGAGCCGGTTTCCAATTTGAGACCTTTGCTTCAACGTTTTAAACCGATTGGATTGAAAACAGACGATGGAATCCAATTAAATAATGTTTTGGTTTCTTTAGCAACGTCACAACCTTCTGAAATTAGAGATTTTCGCCGGATAGAAAAAATAAATCAATAATATTTTTAAAATACGACATTATGTATAAATTTCTTTTAAAACATGAAATGCAAGATTTAAAAAATATTAATATTAATTATTAAACTTCTTTTTTATATATAATTAATTTAACATAAGTCGTTGTTGTCGTTTCCAATGAAGAGCCTCAAATGTCTCCAAGCATCTCTATCACAGCAGTCCCAATGGTCTCTATATTGGGTGTTTGCAGCTGCTTTTCTGGGTCCATGTTAATTTTCTGCAAGGCTGCGGCAATTGCTGGAAATAAAAATATGTGGGTAGGTGTTAGTTCCACACCAGGACAAATGTTGCGTGTCCTGTAGCTTCTTGTTTCATCTGGATGTATTGTCATTCATTTGCAAGGTTTCATTCTAAATATCGTGATTGGTTTTGTTAATTTATTCTCAGCGTTTATGTCGCATATTTGACCTTTCCTTGCATTTTGTTGGATTATCTTGGATTTTTCCAAAGCATCAGTATCAAATACTGACATTTGTTCTTTTCTTTGGCTAAACCTCCTGGCTTCCTTTGCTAGTTCATCCGCCTTTGCATTATTCTCGATCCCAACATGGGCTAAATTTTATTCTAGAATAGGTTCTTACCCTAAAGTTCCTGATGATTTTGCAACGAGTGTATGTTTGCGTGATGTTTGTATTGCCATTCTGAATTGATTCTAGGGCACAGATCAAGAGTCACTATTTATTATAAATCCTTCTAATTGATGCAGGGATGGTGCATTAAAACATAACCAAAGAGCTTTCCATATAGCTGTCAGTTTATAAGTGAAGTTTGATGAAATCTTTCCTGTTCTTCCTTTTACATCGATATGTATTTCATCCATTATTCAAGATAAGATCTAATGATTCATCTGTATAGGTTGTCAAATAATTTCTCTTATTGTATATACCAATTGTTTTGAGTCCTTCCTTTTTAAGTATGCTTTTGTTCTAGTTTTTTATTGCAGGGTTCATTATGATTAGGTTTGATGAGTACATATGCTATATACAATAAGGTAGGAAATATTGGTTCTTCTTGTATTGGAAAATCTTCTTGTTTTATATTTAGGCGTTTTTATGATATTTTCGTCGTATTCAAGTATTGATTACACAGGTCTTAAAGATAAGACTTAGGCTCCTTATCATTGTTGTGAAATTTGTGCTCGACGTCTTACAGGGTGGAAGAAAGGTGAACGTCATATGCCTTTTGCGGTTTCAATGATATGAAGGGAACCTAAAGACATTCTTCAGACTGTTATTTTTGTTTGACAAAGACTACAGGTATTACATCCGAATCAAGACATGCAGTTGAATATCCAGATTTGCCTTCTGCTATGAGACCGGTTCCTCATAGTGATATTTTACCTGTGCCACAGCCTCCTGAAATTGTAATATTTTGTTACGATGATTCAGATAGACGAGAGCACAGTCGAATGACACAAATTTTGAAGCAGGTGCTTCATCTGAACCTGATTTGTTAACCAAAGGAGATTTGAACTATCTCATACGTGATTTAGATTTATCCAAAAAACAGAGTGAACCTTTAGGCTCTAGGTTAAAAGGCTGGAATCTGCTGCATCGAGGCACAAAAGTATGCTTTTTTCGCAAGCGTCAAGATGAATTTCAAGACTTATTTTCACAAGATAATGATTTAGCATATTACAATGATGTTTTTAGTCTAATGGAAGCGCTTGGTCATGACCATGATACGGAAGAGTTGCATCGTTGATTCTTCAAAAATTAGTTTGAAAGCTGTTCTCCTTCACAACGGAAATAAGTTCTCATCAGTGCCAATAGCACATGCATCCAACATGAAAGAGATTTGCGAAAACATGAAACTGCTTTTGAAAAAGATAGAATATGAAGTATACGGGTGGAAAATATGCAGTGATTGCTCTGCGTGGATTACAGTTTGGATATACAAAATTTTGTTGTTTTCTGTGTGAGTGGGATAGCAGAGATAGGGAAAGGCATTACATTGGAAAAAGCTGGCCAAACCGTGAAATCTTTACTCCAGGACATAAAAATATTGTAAATTCTCCCCTGATCGATTCAGAAAATATTTACTTACCACCATTACATATTAAACTGGGATTAATGAAGAACTTTGTCAAGGCAATGGATCGAAATGCCAGTGGATTTGCCTACCTAAAACAAAAATGTTCTAGCATAAGTGATGCGAAAATTAAAGAAGGCATTTTCGTTGGACCTCAGATTCGAGAATTGCTGCAGAATGGAAATTTTCAAAATAGTTTGAATGAAGTTGAAGCAGCAGCATGGAATTCCTTTAGAAACGTTTGCAGGAACCTCTTAGGAAGTGTCAAGGTTGAATATTACCGAGACATAGTTAATGATCTGTTATTTTCCTATAAGGCACTGGAATGTAACATGTCTCTCAAGATCCATTTCCTGCATTCAAATCTGGATTTCTTTCCAGACAATCTTGGTTCAGTTAGCGATGAGCATGGTGAGAGGTAGGTTTCATCAAGATATATCAAGCATGGAGAAGCGGTACCAAGGTAAATGGAGTCCCGGTATGCTTGCTGACAACTGCTGGACATTCAAGAGGGATGTACCACAAGCAAAGTATAGAAGAAAATCCACTGTCACTATTTTTCAATAAAATAAATATATTTCGTTCATATAGGCCTATATATTAAAAACATTTCCAAATAGGTGTATATGAGTGTATGAGTGTATCAAGTAGGTGTTTCTGAAATATCTTGCGTGATAGAAAAAACCTAATGGAACATTTGGAATCAGCACAAAGAGTTAAATTAAGATAAGATGCTATTTATTTTGGGACAAAGAAAAATAATTTTTGATACACCAGTGTAATGTAATATGGTTTTTGCAAAAATGCTTACGTTATATTTCTTGTATTTTTTTATGTATTTATCCCAATACCAAAAAAAGGCTGTCACGCAAAAACCATGGGTGATGGAAAAATTCTGATTAGTTTTTGAGTTCAGCATGAAAAATTACACTAGGAACACCATCAAGTTCTTTTGGGCAAAAATGTTGTTGACCAGTGTTATTTTTTAGTATTTCTTCTTGTGTACAGTTTAGATAGGTTTTATTGAAAGTGTATTGGGTTTCTTTACCTATTTGTTCCATTGATAAAATTCGTTGTTTTCAATTGTGTTCTGCCATCAAGCAGATATAAACCACATTCTCACTGTTCAATTGTTGGTGGATGTGACAGCACCAGTAATTATTCTGGCCACTTTTGATTGCACACTCTCCAGTCTCACTTTCAGCCATGAACTGGAGATGCCTAGACAGGTGTTGCATATTCCATACTAGCCTTATTAAGGTTATATAGGTTTTTCTCAAGTATCACTTCTAGGTATTTTGGATTTATAATCTTATTAATAACTCCGCCTTTGCCGGTCCCGAACCCATATGAAAAAAACCAAGGTAGAATCGTATCACTAAACTATGGCTCTAGACTCATGAACAAATTTTAAGGAAGATGTACCTTTCAGCATATATATCGGGATTCAGACAATAACTCTATAATATATTTGATACACAGTGACCTTTTTTGTAGACAAAAAAGATAACCAATTATAAATAAATTTGCCTTGCCCTCTTCAAAAAAAAAAAAAAAAAAAAACGAACGGCAATAATAAAGACGTTCCAGTTCTTTAAGTTTTGTCCATGAGAGTATATGGATCGCCTTAGTAGGCCTAATTGAAGAGATACATCATTCTTAGAACTGACTCATTTGAAATGAAGTAAATATAAGCTTTTGGAAGAAGACGCATATTGTTGAATGAATACACATCGAGAGCACTGCTTTTCCGCAAAATCAAATCACCAAATCGGCATAAATAGATATAACAGAGTCGTCTATTTTTTTAAAAGTACACAAACTCGTGATGAGAAAATATTCTTGTAATGTTTTCTATTTATTCGAGCTTTAGAGCATTTCTGCCTTCATAGGTTCTCATTTTTACACTTGTGGAAAGGCAGAAATACTCGAAAGCTCGTCTAAACAAGCCCCTACACGAAACATTCCGCCTCACGATTCTGTTCTTTTGATAATTCACTGCTCCTGGTCATTATTCAACTTATAGAGCCGTTTGCTTAAATATGCTACAGATTTCTGGAGATGAGTTTCCTTTTATCTTTGTTAATGTTATCTCAAGCTTTCGGATATCTCTGCCTTTCTACAGAAGTACATAAAAACGTAAAAAACATTGTATGCGTTTTTATATGCTCCTGTAGAAAGGCAAAAATGCCGAAAACTTGAGATTACGTTAATAAAGATAAAAGGAAACTCATCTCCAGAGACTTGTAGCATCATTCATTTAATATCCAGGATAATTTATTTATTTGACATATCGGACGCGATATCCCAGCTTGGGATACCTGCGCCTAAATACATTTTAGCAGCTTACGAGGTGTGTTCAAAAGGTATCGCGAATTTTGAATTTTCGCGGGTTACGTATATTCGAATTTCGATCTTTTTGTGGCTTTATGTTGGTACTCATGTCTCTCACAGATGCCGACAAGCTCGGCCATTTTGAATGTTCACTTAATTGTTGACAGCTGCTTTGCCTTCAGGTGTTTTGGATCGTCTTCGATTTTTACCTATTAAAAAAATGGATCAAAGAACCTGTATCAAATTTTGTGTGAAAAACGAAATTAAGTGCGCGGATGCATTCCGAATATTGACTGTGGCATACGGAGAAGCTACCTTGGACCGAAGCAACGTTTATCGGTGATACAAAATGTTCTCAGAAGGCCGAGAAGATGTGAACGACGAAGAGCGTGCCGGACGCCCGAGCACTTCAACAACAGACGAAAAAAATAATGAAGTGGAGAAAATGATATTGGCCAATCGTCGAATCACCGTTAGAGAAGTTGCTGAGGACCTAAACATATCGATTGGCTCGGGCCATTCGATTTTTATCAATGATTTGGGCATGAGACGGGTCGCCGCGAAATTCGTACCAAAATTGCTCAATTGCGACCAAAAACAGCATCGCATGAAAATTGCTAATGAGATGTTGGACTCTGTCCGCGACGACCCTAATTTGCTCCAGAGGGTCATAACTGGTGACGAAGCGTGGGTTTATGGTTATGACGTGGAAACCAAAGTTCAATCATCTCAATGGAAGCTGCCGCACGAACCAAGACTGAAAAAAGCACGCCAAGTTCGGTCGAATGTGAAAGTTTTGCTGACAGTTTTCTTCGATTGCAGGGGCGTGGTGCATCATGAGTTCTTGCCACAGGGTAGAACCGTCAATAAGGAATATTACCTGCGCAATTTGCGCGAAGCAATCCGCCAGAAACGCCCGGATTTGTGGAAGAACAAAAATTGGCTTTTGCACCACGATAACGCCCCTGCTCACACATCGTTGCTTGTGCGTGACCTTTTGGCCAAAAACAACACATTAATGATGCCGCAGCCACCGTATTCCCTAGATCTGGCCCCCTGTGACTTTTTCTTGTTCCCTAAACTGAAGAGGCCCATGAAAGGACGACGTTACACTACGCTTGACGAGATAAAGACGGCATCGAAGGAGGAGCTGAAAAAGATTTTTAAAAATGATTTTTTGAAGTGCTTCGATGATTGGAAAAACCGTTATCACAAGTGTATAATATCTCATGGAGATTACTTTGAAGGGGACAAAATAGGTATTCATGAATAAATAAATAATTTTTGAAAAACACAAAAGTCGCTATACTTTTTGAACACGCCTCGTATATACAATTCATTTAATATACAATTCAATAAAGAATACTAAAACAAAATTAAAACTGAAATATTGCTTTTCTCAAACAGAAAAGAATATTTAAATTAATAGATTTAAATCCATCTAGTATATAGCCATCTGTTATGATACACAAGCTAACCTAACACACATTTCTATTATCCTTATATAGTTCTTTGTAGATGTTGACTACGATAGCAAAACAGAGAAGGTTAAAAATATCTTCTCTTTTTAAAAATATTTCAATTTTAATATTTTAAAAGCGTAGGAAAACTTAGAAATAATTACTAAACCTTTTTTCCTTTTAACTATCTCATTAATAAAGCTGGGTAGAAATTATAATTAGCTAACTAAATAGTTAGAATATAGTTTAAAACGCGATAATTTTAAAAATATCTAATATATGGGAAAAAAAATTAGTTCATCATTAATATTCAATTTACAATTTTGACACCATCGAATATTGATCGTGTCATATATGGCAAGTGATATGATGATAACATGATGAATGTTTGGGTAATTTCAATGTGGAAATTTCATTAATTCCCGACATATGTAAATTAAATTTATCATTTTCTATAAAATTGTTGACATATCTAATGAATTGAATAAAATACATATTCGATGAGATTGTGCATTGAATATCAAATAAATCTCTGATTAAATATTGATTTATTTTTTATTAGTATTCTTCATAATAATAACTATTGTATAATTTATATTATTAAAATCAGAAAAGGCATATCTGACAAGGCTCACATGAACTTTTAGATGGTAGAGCGTCATCTAGTGGAACAGAAATCAACTAAACATTGATTTAATCTGTCCCCTGATATTTGGCCAACCCATTTTCTTTATAAATCAAGAAAAGTCAATCACGAACGCCTTTCGGGCTGTTGGTCCTCGTCAGCGTGGATCAGACTATTTCTATATACACTGCGTGACATTGAAAATGGAACACCAAGAAATAGTGGCCAGAAAATTATGCAAATTTCAGGGTAGACGCGCCTAACCGAGTTATGCAAATGATGTAAAACGCGCAGCACTCGTGCGCACATGGAGTAAGATATAAGGGAAGGAACTTGCAGAAAGGACAGTATTCGTGTCGTTATTTCTTCAAGGAAAATCATTGTAGAAATTTTGTTCTTGTGTCAAAAGACACGTGTAATAACAGAGAATGCCAGGTCATCGTAAACGGAGGCAGTTCAAGCAGACAGACGCTTTTACGAGGGGCATGGTGATCGGACTGAAAAGGGCAGGTTGGTCCATACGTCAAATCGCAGCTGATACACACCTTGGTGCGTCCACGGTGCACCGACTGTGGAGAAGATGGTTCGAACAAGGAAATGTGGCAATTTATAGGAATGTCGGTGCAACCAGAGTAACGTCAGCACGTGTGGATCGGCGTATCCTTCGACAAGCAGTGGCGGCCCCACCAGCCACTTGTACCGCCATCCTGCAACATGTGCAAGACACCCTAGATCATTCCATCTCGACCAGAACCATTTCCCGTCGATTGGTTGCTAATGGCTTGCACTCATGCCGTCCGCTAAGAAGACTGCCATTGACCCCACCGAATAGGCGCCAACGTTTGGAATGGTGCCGGGCTAGATCGACGTGGATGACGGAATGGCACAGGGTCGTGTTCTCAGATGAGTCGCGTTTCTGCTTGTCCAGTGATAGTCGCCGTGTACGCGTCTGGCGTCGACGTGGAGAAAGGTCCAATCCGGCAGCAATTGTGGAACGCCCCACCGTGCGACAACGTGGAATCATGGTTTGGGGCGCAATCGCGTATGATTCCAGGTCACCTTTACTTCGTATTCAGGGCACTATGACGGCCCAACGATACGTTGATGATGTGCTGCGACCGGTGACACTCCCCTACCTTCAGGGGGTACCCAATGCCCTTTATCAGCAGGATAACGCCCGACCGCACACTGCTCGCATTAGCCAACAAGCTCTGCAAGATGTACAGATGCTTCCCTGGCCACCGTACTCTCCTGATCTCTCACCAATCGAGCACGTCTGGGACATCATTGGACGCCGTTTGCATGCCTTGCCACAGCCGCGTTCAGAAGACGAACTGTGGCAAATGGTTGAGAGGGAATGGAGAGCCATCTCTCAGGACGCCATCCGTACTCTGATTGACTCTCTACCTAGACGTGTTGCTGCGTGCATCGCCGTCCGCGGTGGTCCTACTTGCTACTAAGCCGACGCCGTTCTCGCTCTGTATTATGACTATCATTTTGAAATAAAGATCACTTATTGTTCGTCCCTGTCTCTCTCTGTCTGCCGAGTTTCATCACTTTCTGGCCACTATTTCTTGGTGTTCCATTTTCAATGTCACGCAGTGTAATTTATTATATATTAATAATTGTGATACACACTCATAGACAAAAATTAAGGAAGTTGTACTTTTTAGCATGTATATCGAGATTCTGACAATACCTCTGATAGATATTCAATACACAATAACCTGTATTGAACAAAATTATCACTGTCTCTTAAAAAAAGACGACAAATGATATCGAAGACTTTCTCCTTCCTTAAATTTGTCCAGTCCATGAGTGTAGATATGTTTAAGTATATTATATTGAAGAATATATTCAAAACTCGATCATATATATACAGTCTACTCTCGTTATAACGCCACCATCCGGATTTTGCAAAAAAGCGGCGTAAGGCGAGGGTGGCGTTGTATCGAACACGTTTAAAATGTGAAATTTAAAGATACAATAAATTATTTATAACAATTAATAATAACAATTTATACTCTAAGTCAATATATAGAGTGCAAAACCGGCATTAATTGATTAATATGATAAATAGAAAGCATTAATTTATAATTTATTCATAAAAAATATTTACATTTTCTTGAAGAAGTCTGTGATCACAACTTGTGTTTTCTCTCCCTCACTTATGCCATAGACACGGTGTAACAAATCCGCAGATAGATTGACGTCGTCAGATGTTTCTCTCTTGGAGTGCTCAAGAAATAACAATAGTGATACTGATACTAGACTCTTGGAATGGGTATTTAGATTAACTATGGACAGAAGCTTTGAGGTTAGTAGAATTTTACATACAATTATAAATATACTAGCCGAATGACCCGGGCAACGCCCGTGTTTTACCCGATTGAATGTTTTTATTCAAATACTATTTGTTACAATTATCATATTAGTTACGTATTGTGGACGTGTATAGTTGACATACATACATACATACATACGCTGACTTTTATATATATAGGGATAATAATATAAATGAGTTTTAAAAATTGTAAAAAAGAAAAAAAAATGCATCGGTCGGGAATCGAACCCAGGCCGCCCGCGTGGCAGGCGAGCATTCTACCACTGAACCACCGATGCTTATAATTTCCTACAAATTAATATATTGTGTTATTTTAGGTCCATACGATTTGTTCCTTGATATGATTTGAGAAGTTTATGGATGGAAACATTTCTAGGAGAAGCTGACCTAAAATACGAAAGGCCCCTCCTCTCTCTCCCGTCAACATAGATACAATAACTTTGCTATATATCTATTAACCATTTTATTCAATCTAGCAGACTCTGGTGAGCCTCAAGGTCACAATAACATCTTTGTAAAATTCAGAATGTCACCAGGAGACCATGGTTTGGTTTATGGCTCTCGGCAGTCTAGGTAGAGCTTTGATTTCATGTTATCCGCAAGGGACGCGTAGAATTTATCCAAAAAGTTATTCAGCGCTCTCAAAGTGGTTAGTTAATTCTATGGGTGAGATATATATGTAAATTTGTCACTTAACCGAGAGAGAGAGAGAGTCTGCAAGGTTGATGAGGCATTTAATCAATAGAGGCATAGTTCTGGCGTCTATTTTGATGCAAAATATTCATATTAAAATCATTAGATAGTAAAAAGGCATATATTGGATTGAATAAAATATTTATTTGCCCATATTTCGGCGGGCCGAACGCCAACCTTTATCTAGGTATTACAATTTTGTATACACAAACTTAGCGCCGCATAGTTGTGTATACAAAAATGTAATGCCTAGATAAAGGTTTGCGTTCAGCCAGCCGAAATATGGGCAAATAAATATTTTATTCAATCCAATATATGCCTTTTTACTATCTAATATACAGACAGATATATAATATAATTCATGGAAATATTTCGCCAAAGTGTCTGTTGATATAGTAAAAGATCACTTCTCCTCTCAAAATTCTGTAAATTTCAGAACGCCCATAGTTATGTGTTAATAGCTTTCGTCAGTTTAAGGCAAGCTCTGTTTAACCTCTGTTTAAGCTCTGTTTAACCTCTGTTTAAGCTCTGTTTCATAAACTTTTTATTTTGACAAATAGTTGATCAGCAGGCTGAGTATCTAGATCAAATAATTCCTATGTATAGATTTTGCCTGTAGAATATGAATCTATATAAAAGAATGATCACCTCTCCCGTCAGAATAGACACCGAAGCAATGTGCCATCTATCGAGCATCTCTGCAAACAGCAGAATCGGCTCGGTGACAAAGCAACAACACCACTTCTACAGATAAATTACTTTTCGACAAATTATGAAGATTTCTCCAATCCCGTGTATATTGCGTGGATTCAAAGTCTCCCTGTACTTAAGAATACCATTAGCTCGAAAACCTAGTCTCCAGACGAGATTTTGATGATATATTTCTATTGGATAGAGATATATTATCTCGATTGGTGTGTGGTTTTAATATAAACTTTTAATATATGGTACATCGAGCTCTCTCAAGACAGAGATGGCTGGCGGAACATAGTGTTTGGGATGTAATATATACAATGGGCCACAACTTTGGATCGCGAATTAAATGATATTACAATATAGGGTTTTAATAATAACTACACTCTACTATCTTATAGACAAAACCTAAGTAGTGAGAAGGTTTTGATATCGCCGGTCGTCTATGTTTTTTTAAGAAGACAAAAGTAATTATGTTCACACTTTGTTCTCGTGTGTCTTCAATAAAGTTAATTGTGTATAAAATATCTTTCAGAGTTATTGTCTAAATCCCGATATAGATCTATAGATTATGATAGATGGTGCGTTATTGCTATATTTTAGGAAACGTTGAAAATACAGAATATGTGATTGCTCTTTATGAAAGATTAAAAAAATCAAATTTTCAGGTATATTTTGATATCCTTAAAGGCACATTAACAGGAAATTAATTAGGCAAAAACTGTGTTTAATAAAATACAAAAATAAATAATTAACCGTTGCCTTTTTGTTGTGTGTGTTTTCCTTTCCTTATTTCAAAAGAAGAAGGGACAACATGAAATTCTAATAATAGATTAATAGCAAAACCATTTCTCTGAAAATAAAGAGATATATGTATTTTGATATTGGTATAAGTGAATATATATGAGAAACTTTGTATAGGTATTTACTATATCTTTCAAAAATATATATGATTAGACTAAAACACGTTAATTTGTATCTTTCTACTGATATAGCACATTATAACTCATGACGCCACTACTGATAGGCGTTCTTATACTATAAGACCGAACCTTTATTTATATAGGTATATATTTGAATAATTTGATTTAATAATGGGCTTCCGCTTTGGAAATAACTATTGATACAGCCTAAAACAAACATACACATTGTATTATTGTTGAACCCTCTTCAATAAATTCAGAGTAAACAAGGCCTTTGAAATCGAAATAAAAAGAGTAATCAACAATGTTTT
>CP092871.1:39252966-39371962 GCA_030710605.1 Cordylochernes scorpioides
TATGTAATATTGTTGCAAGTGATCCTTAATGGCCGTGAAGACATGTGTTTGAGGCAGTATAAGTATAAATATATACAACTTGAAGTATATTTTCGTTCAAAAAAAAAAACAGAATTAAAGAATAAACTTTCTAATGGCAAATACACAATCAAAACCAACAATAGGATATTTGTATTCTCACGAAACTAATGGAAAGGTTTAAGTGAATAATATATTTAAATTTTAGGCATAAGATGGTTATATAATACTAGACGAATGGCCCGGGCAACGCCCGGGGTTTACCCGAGTGCGAATATATTTTAAAAACGTTGACTTGGGTGGTCGCTATTAACAGGGTGGTCTGTATAGACAGGTGGATGTATCACACAGCTGATAACAGGGTTGTCTAGAGTGGTCGCTATAGACAGGGTGGTCTGTATAGACAGGTTTATGAGAGAGGCACAAACTTACAGGTTGTTGACGCCGCAATCCCCAGAGAGAGTGTTTTTTGTTGCATCATGCTGTGACTCACACGACGACCCAAGGTCAACAGGGGTGGAGCAGCAAGTTAAGCCTATCACCGTCTGGCGGCGCTGCTTGCGAGTTATATCTACAATTCTGCAAATAACTCTAAGGATATTCAAGATATTCAAGAAATTATTTTTCGCAAACCTTTCCGGGGATATACCTAATAATATCCCAGAATTTCATGGCGATTGGATGTATGGTTTTTGAATAACAGGGTTGTCTAGAGGGGGGCAGGGAGGACACGTGATCCCTTGCAGCCAATGAGCGCGCATTCTATCCGTGAGCTTCAGACAAACAGACAAACAGACAAAATAAGGCAAATATATAAGTAGATTTATTTATAATTAAAAAAAGTATATTGTTAATATTTGATTTGATTCCGTGTAGATCTCATGAAACAAATACGCTCTGAGCTGAAGTTGGCCATAAGCTTAAAATCATGATCTCTAGGTGGACGTTTCTCAGTTTGCCAAAGCTGGAGTCGTGGCATTGTCACCGACATGAGTCAGCTAGTTTGCGAGAAAGTTAATAGATAGCACAATAGAGCAAAATAAAATCAATATTTCGAAATACGGTAAATATATCTTTCTCAAGCGATTATTAACGATTTTGATGCTAATAACCTTAGTATAGTAGTTATATATATATATATATAACGTGGCACCTCTCTCATTGAAATGCATGAAAACAATGCATATTTGATTCATCATCATCCCAGTAAAAACGTTATGATATTTGTGAAGTATTTGCCTCAACACTTTATTTGGATATTTCAAACAAAAGCCAACTTTAGCAGTAAAAGAGGCACATTTTCCATTTTAAATGCATTAAAATAATGCGTGTTTGAACATCACTCTGAAGTTTTGGCATGTTCTTTATGTTTTTTCAAGCATTTTAAAAGAGATATGTGCCTCCTTCAGTAGATGTATATTGTATATGAAACTCAAACTTTAACCCCAACAGTATTTCACATTAAAAGCAAAGTATAAGGGCAGATAAACCTTTGTTTTTATTCCCAAATTCACATTATTTGGTTCATGTTTCTCCTTCTAAATACCTTATCCTTATTATTTAGGCCCTGAAATTATTGTAAATATGTAAAGACAACTGTAGAAATATGCATGTATGTCAGTGAAAGTGTCCCTAGGGGGACATATTGCTTTAAATTGAAATAAAATAAAAATATATACGTGCTTGAATGATTCTACAGTAATATGCATTTATATACATTACTGTAAATCTATCTAATCATAGTTCAAACAAAAAAAAAATGAATAAAATCTTGAGAAAACATTAATCAGGTATTCAATTGTATGTTTACACTTTAATTTTGCACATTTACGCATATATACACCTCTTTGTTTAGCATAAATCTAACCGAATTATATTTGAAATTATATGGGTAAAAAAATAATTTTTATTTTACTCTTTTTTTATGGCTAAATTCGAAAAAAAAAGCGATATAACAAAGATAAATTTACGAAAAAAAATATATTTAGAAGCTACTAAGACAATAAAATAAAACAAACTTTAATTTCATTTTTAAAAGTAGAAATATCTATTTTTATCCTTTGTTTAGGTTTTAGTGGCTTACATTTACGGAGCCGGTTTCCAATTTGAGACCTTTGCTTCAACGTTTTAAACCGATTGGATTGAAAACAGACGATGGAATCCAATTAAATAATGTTTTGGTTTCTTTAGCAACGTCACAACCTTCTGAAATTAGAGATTTTCGCCGGATAGAAAAAATAAATCAATAATATTTTTGAAATACGACATTATGTATAAATTTCTTTTAAAACACGAAATGCAAGGTTTAAAAAATATTAATATTAATTATTAAACTTATCCTTTATATCTATAAAAATGAAATGCGAAATCGATGTTTGTTATCGCATCACGCAAAATCTACTGACTCAATCATTATGGAATTTCGCATGTAGGTAGCTGAAGATTTCCTTTAACATATAGGCTATTCAAAAAACTAAAAAGGTTAATGTGCTTTTTTAAAAAATAAAAAACCAAAAAGCGTTAATTCAGGCCTTTTACCGCTTGGGCGCAGCACTGGTCGCGACGATAAATGAATTTGATTGGTTAATAATTTACACGTGGTTTGTAAACACGATGAATCTTATTTATTCACACGATGATTGTTTTTAAAAGGTAAGATTATCCAATCGCCGTGAAACTTTAGGAAGTTATTTACTATACTACTGGGAAGGTTTCTGGTATGAATTTGATTTGAAATAAATATTATTTGTAATTTTATTTGCAAATTTTCTACTTTCACTCGCAAGCAGCGCCTCTAGCGGCGTCTGGTGAAATTTTCTTTATAAATTGTAACAATGCTTAAAATGTGTTAAAAGTATAATAAATTTAATTTGAGAATTTATTAATATAATATTCCAATGACGTAAAAAAACTTGGCGTTTTAATATTAATATATATTTAAAGAAAATATTGTAACATTTTTGTGTTAAATGTTAAAATGTAATGTTAAAATATATTTTTTACATTGTTAATTTAATTTGTTGTTGTTTTATAATAATAAAGATGCAAATTACATTGTTGTTGTTGTTTATTATCGTTTGTTTATATAAAAAAAATTACATTGTATGTGATGATGATAACAAAAATGAATTTTTAAATTAATATATATATTTCATTGAGAAAAAAAAAATAATTATAAAATTCATAAAAGTGACAATATTTTATTTAAAAAATATAATAAATGTTTTAAAAGAATTATGTGTTTCAAAAATATATTTAAACGCATATAACAATATTTATATTTATATACGTTTATAAATCAATATATACGGGTAGGTGGATTGGATGTTTTCTAGAATCGTTTTAACAAATGTTCGTTAGGCAAACTTTTACTCGGATTAAAAACCGGGCGAAGCCGGGTACATTCGCTAAATACAGTTATTCACAAATCTTCGTTTGTGGCAAGATACTATTCCTTCAACTTTAAATTACCGAGTGGACCAATTAATACTGATTTTTTTCAACTTATCGAGTATTTTTCAAGGGAACCGGAAAATTTTCAAATTATTGAGAGTATAGACAAGTATAGATTCAGAAGGGATTGGATGTTTGCTAGAATCGTTTTAACAAATGTTTGTTAGGCAAACTTTTACTCGGGTAAAAATCGGGCGAAGCCGGGAACTAATCTCGCTAAAATTTGAGCAGGACAGAGAATTATATCTGGAAGAACTTTTTGTCTCACTTTTAACCAAGAAAAATTATAATTAGCCAAGTACTCAGCAACAATTATTTTTTAGTCAGAAATGATTATGACAATATTGCTGTATCATGCTTGATTGACATAAACAAAATTCTTTAGGGGAATATTCACTAAAGCAGTCCACGAGCGAAGCCAGATAATAATTATTAGTAAGCAGGAACAAAATTCTACCAGCGAAACATTCACTCGAGCAGAAGACACACGAAGCCAGGTCGTCTCTATATATAAAATATCGTTTCTCGGCCTTTTGGCTAAGATCATTTAGTATATCTCTAGATATTTTTATTTATATATATCTTTTTTTTTAAATCTATTCAGTAGAGAGAGAGAGCATATGTTTGATCGGAAAATATATTATATGAATATATAATGTAATGAATATTATTAACATCATTATCAATAATATTCGTTAGGCAAACTTTCACTCGGATAAAACCCGGGCGAAGCCGGGTACACATCCGCTAGTTTTATATATAATTAATTTAACATAAGTTGTTTTTGTAGTGTCCAATGAAGAGCCTTAAATGTCTCCAAGCATCTCTATCACAGCAGTCGCAATGTTCTCTATCTTGGGTGTTTGCAGCTGCTTTTCTGGGTCCATGTCAATTTTCTGCAAGGCTGCGGCAATTTCTGAAAATTAAAATATGTGGGTAGGTGTAAGTTCCACACCAGGACAAATGTTGCGTGTCCTGTAGGTTCTTGTTTCATCTGTATGTATTGTCATTCATTTGCAATGTTTCATTCTAAATTTCGTGATTGGTTTTGTTATTTTATTCTCAGCGTTCATGTCGCATAGTTGACCTTTCCTTGAATTTTGTTGGATTATCTTGGATTTTTCCAAAGCACCAGTTTCAAATACTGACATTTGTTCTTTTCTTTGGCTAAACCTCCTTGCTTCTTTTGCTAGTTCATCCGCCTTTGCGTTATTCTCGATCCCAACATGGGCAAAATTCTATTCTAGAATCGGTTCTTACCCTATAGTTCCTGATGATTTTCAACGAGTGTATGTTTGCGTGATATTTGTATTGCCATTCTGAATTGCTTCTAGTGCACATATTCAGAGTCACTATATATTATAAATCCTTCTAAATGATGCAGGGATGGTGCATTAAAACATAACTAAAGAGCTTTTCAGATAGCTGTCAGTTTATAAGTGAAGTTTGATGAAATCTTTCCTGTTCTTTCTTTGACTTTGATATGTATATCATCCATTATTCAAGATAAGATCTAATGATTCATCTGTATAGGTTATTAAATAACTTCTCTGATTGTATATACCAATTGTTTTGAGTCCTTCCTTTTTAAGTATGCTTTTGTTCTCGTTTTTTATTGCAGGGTTCATTAAGATTAGGTTTGATGAGTACATATGCTGTATACAATAAGGTAGGAAATATTGGTTCTTCAAGATAGGACTTGGGCTCCTTATCATTGTTGTGAAATTTGTGCTCGACGTCTTACAAGGTGGATTAAAGGTGAACGTCATATGTCTTTTGCGGTTCCAATGATATGGAGGGGACCTAAAGACCATTCTTCAGACTTTTATTTTTGTTTGACAAAGACTACAGGTATTACATCCAAATCAAGACATACAGTTGAATATCCAGATTTGCCTTCTGCTATGAGACCGGTTCCTCATAGTGATATTTTACCTGTGCCACAGATTCCTGAAAATGTAATATTTAGCGACGATGATTCAGATAGACGAGAGCAACAGTCGAATGACACAAATTTTGAAGTAGGTGCTTCATCTGAACCTCATTTGTTAACCAAAGGAGATTTGAACGACCTCGTACGTGATTTAGATTTATCCAAAAAACAGAGTGAACTTTTAGGCTCTAGGTTAAAAGGCTGGAATCTGCTGCATGAAGACACAAAAGTATGTTTTTTTTCGCAAGCCTCAAGATGAATTTCAAGACTTCTTTTTACAAGAGAATGATTTAGTATTTTGCAATGATGTTTTTAGTCTAATGGAAGCGCTTGGTCATGACTATGATATGGAAGAGTGGCGTCGTTGATTCTTCAAAAATTAGTTTGAATTCTGTTCTCCTTCACAACGGAAATAAGTTCCCATTAGTGCCAATAGTACATGCATCCAACATGAAAGAGACTTATGAAAACATGAAACTGCTTTTGAAAAAGATAGAATATGAAAGATACGGTTGGAAAATATGCAGCGATTTGAAAGTCATTGCTCTATTGCATGGATTACAGCTTGGATATACAAAATATTGTTGTTTTTGTGTGAGTGGGATAGCAGAGATAGGGAAAGGCATTACATAAAAAAAAAAACTGGCCAAACCGTGAAACTTTACTCCAGGACATAAAAATATTGTAAATCCTCTCCTGATCGATTCAGAAAATATTTGCTTACCACCATTACATATTGAACTGGGATTAATAAAGAACTTTGTCAAGGCAATGGATCGAAATGCCAGTGGATTTGCCTCCCTAAAACAAAAATGTTCTAGCATAAGTGATGCGAAAATTAAAGAAGGCATTTTCGTAGGACCTCAGATTCGAGAATTGCTGCAGGATGGAAATTTTCAAAATAGTTTGAATGAAGTTGAAATAGCAGCATGGAATTCCTTTAGAAACGTTTGCAGGAACTTCTTAGGAAGTGCCAAAGTTGAAAATTACCGAGACATAGTTAATGATCTGTTGCTTTCCTACAAGGCACTGGGATGTAACATGTCTCCCAAGATCCATTTCCTGCATTCACATCTGGATTTATTTCCAGACAATCTTGGTGCAGTTAGCGATGAGCAGGGTGAGAGGTTTCATAAAGATATATCAAGCATGGAGAAGCGGTTTCAGGGTAAATGGAGTCCCGGTATGCTTGCTGACTACTGCTGGACACTCAAGAGGGATGTACCACAAGCAAAGTATAGAAGAAAATCCACTGTCACTACTTTTCAATAAAATAAATATATTTCGTTCATATAGGCCTATATATTAAAACATTTCCAAATATCAAGTAGGTGTATCTCAAAAATCTTGCGTGATAGAAAAATAACTAATAACATTTAGAATCAGCACAGAGAGTTAAATTTAGATAAGATGCTGTGTATTTTGGGACAAAGAAAAATATTTTTGATAAACCAGTGTAATGTAATAAAGTTTTTGCAAAATGCTTACGTAATATTTTTGCTGTATTTATCCCAATACCAAAAAAAGGCTGTAACGCAAAACCCATGGGTGATGGAAAAATTCTGATTCGATTTTTAAGTTCAGCATGAAAAGTTACACTAGAAGCACCATCAGGTTCTCTTGGGCAAAAATGTTGTTGACCAGTGTTATTTTTCAGTATTTCTTCTTGTGTACAGTTTAGATAGGTTTTATTGAAAGTGTATTGGGTTTCTTTACCTATTTTTTCCATTGATAAAATTCGTTATTTTCAATTGTGTTCTGCCATCAAGCAGATATAAAACACATTCTCTCTGTTCTATTGTTGGTGGATGAGACAGCACCAGTAATTATCGTGGCCGCTTTTGCTTGCACACTCTCCAGTCTTACTTTCAGCAATGAACATGAGATGCCCAGACAGGTGTTGCATATTCCATACTAGCCTTATTAAGGTTATATACGTTTTTCTCAAGTATCACTTCTAGGTATTTTGGATTTCTAATCTTATTAATAACTCCGCCTTTGCCGGTCCCGAACCCGTATGAAAAACCAAGGTAGAATCGTATCACTAAACTATGGCTCTAGACTCATGGACAAAACTTAAGGAAGTTGTACCTTTCAGCATATATATCGGGATTCATACAATAACTCTAGAAGATATTTGATACACAGCGACCTTTTTTGTAGATAAACAAGATAACCAATTATGAATAAAATTGCCTTGCCCTCCTCAAAAAAAAAAAAAAAAACGAACGGCAATAATAAAAACTTTCCAGTTCTTTAAGTTTTGTCCATTAGAGTAGATGGATCGCCTTAGCAGGCCTGATTGAAGAGATACATAATTATTAGAACTGACTCATTTGAAATGAAATAAATATAAGCTTTTGGAAGAAGACGCATATTGTTGAATAAATACACATCGAGAGCACTGCTTTTCCGCAAAATCAAATCACCAAATCGCCATAAATAGATATAACAGAGTCGTCTATTTTTTAAAAAGTACACAAACTCGTGATGAGAAAATATTCTTGTAATGTTTTCTATTTATTCGAGCATTAGAGCATTTCTGCCTTCATAGGTTCTCATTTTTACACTTGTGGAAAGGCAGAAATACTCGAAAGCTCGTCTAAAGAAGCCCCTACAAGAAACATTCCGCCTCACGATTTTGTTCTTTTGATAATTTATTGTTCCTGGTCATTATTCAACTTATAGAGCCGTTTGCTTAAATATGCTACAGATTTCTGGAGATGAGTTTATTTCATCTTTATCAACGTAATCTCAAGCTTTCGGGCATCTCTGCCCTTCTCCAGGAGTACATAAAAACGTAAAAAACATTGTATACGTTTTTATATGCTCCTGTAGAAAGGCAAAAATGCCGAAAGCTTGAGATTACGTTGATAAAGATAAAAGGAAACTCATCTCCAGAGACTTGTAGCATCATTTATTTAATATCCAGGAGAATTTATTTTTATTTGACATATCGGACGCGATATCCCAGCTTAGGATACTTACGCCTAAATACATTTAAGCAGCTTATATATAATTCAATAAACAAGACTAAAAACAAAATTAAAACTGAAATATTGGTTTTCTCAAACAGAAAATAATATTTAAATCAATTGATATAAATCCGTCTAGTATATAACCATCTGTTATAATACACAAGCTAACCTAACACACATTTCTATTATCCTTATATAGTTCTTTGTAGATGTTGACTACGATAGCAAAACAGAGAAGGTTAAAAATATCTCCTCTTTTTAAAAAGATATAAATTTGAATATTTAAAACGCGTGAGAAAACTTAGAAATAATTACCAAACTTTATCCTTTTAACTATCTCATTAATAAAGCTGAGTAGAAATTATAATTAGCTAACTAAATAGTTAGAATATAGTTTAAAACGCGATAATTTTAAAAATATCTAATATATGGGATAAAAAAATAGTTCATCATTAATATTCAATTTACAATTTTGACACCATCGAATATTGATCGTGTCATATAAGGCATGTGATATGATGATAACATGATAAATGTTTGGCTAATTTCAATGTGGAAATTTCATTAATTCCCGACATATGTAAATTAAATTTATCATTTTCTATAAAATTGTTGACATATCTAATGAATTGAATAAAATACATATTCGATGAGATTGTGCATATTAATCATTGAATATCAAATAAATCTCTGATTAAATATTGATTTATTTTTTATTAGTATTCTTCATAATAATAACTATTATATAATTTATATTATTAAAATCAGAAAAGGCATATCTGACAAGGCTCACATGAACTTTTAGATGGTAGAGCGTCATCTAGTGGAACAGATATCAACTAAACATTGATTTAATCTGTCCCCTGATATTTGGCCAACCCATTTTCTTTATAAATCAAGAAAAGTCAATCACGAACGCCTTTCGGGCTGTTGGTCCTCGTCAGCGTGGATCAGACTGTTTTTATATACACTGCGTGGCATTGAAAATGGAACACCAAGAAATAGTGGCCAGAAAATTATGCAAATTTCAGGGTAGACGCGCCTAACCGAGTTATGCATATGATGTAAAATGCGCAGCACTCGTGCGCACATGGAGTAAGATATAAGGGAAGGAACTTGCAGAAAGGACAGTATTCGTGTCGGTATTTCTTCAAGGAAAATCATTGTAGAAATTTTGTTCTTGTGTAAAAAGACACGTGTAATAACAGAGAATGCCAGGTTATCGTAAACGGAGGCAGTTCAAGCAGACAGACGCTTTTACGAGGGGCATGGTGATCGGACTGAAAAGGGCAGGTTGGTCCATACGTCAAATCGCAGCTGATACACATCTTGGTGCGTCCACGGTTATCACTGTCTCTTAAAAAAAGACGACAAATGATATCGAAGACTTTCTCCTTCCTTAAATTTGTCCAGTCCATGAGTGTAGATATGTTTAAGTATATTATGTTGATGAATATATTCAAAACTCGATCATATATATATATTTAATATATATACAGATATCGTTCTGAAAATAGATAAATCCATACTTAAATCATTAGATAGTAAAAAGGCCTATATTGGATTGAATAAAATATTTATTTGCCCATATTTCGGCTGGCCGAACGCCAACCTTTATCTAGGTATTACAATTTTGTATACACAAACTTAGCGCCGCATAGTTCTGTATACAAAAATGTAATGCCTAGATAAAGGTTGGCGTTCAGCCAATCGAAATATGGGCAAATAAATATTTTATTATATCCAATATATGCCTTTTTGCTATCTAATATGCAGACAGATATATAATATAATTCATGGAAATATTTAGCCAAAGTGGCTGTTGATGTAGTAAAAAGATCACTTATCCTCTCAAAATGCTCTATCTATCCACCGTTTCTGCAAACTAAGAGAAGCGGTTCGGTGACACAACACCAAATTTGTAAATTTCAGAACGCCCATAGTTATGTGTTAATAGCTTTCGTCAGTTTAAGACAAGCTTTGTTTAACCTCTATTTAAGCCCTGTTTCATAAACTTTTTATTTTGACAAATAGTTGGTCAGCTGTCTGCGTATCTAGAACAAATAATTCCTATGTATAGATTTTGCCTGTAAAATATAAATCTATATAAAAGAGTGATCACCTCTCCCGTCAAAATAGACACCGAAGCAATGTGCCATCTATCGAGCATCTCTGCAAACAGCAGAATCGGCTCGGTGACAAATCAACAATACCACTTCAACAGATGAATTCCTTTTCGACAAATTATGAAAATTTCTTGAATCCCGTTTATATTGCGTGGATTCAAAGTCTTCCTGTACTTAAGAAGACCATTATCTCGAAAACCTAGTCTCCAGACGAGATTTTGATGATATATTTCTATTAGATAGGTGTGTGGGTTTTAATATAAACATCTCGATTGGTGTGTGGGTTTTAATATAAACTTTTAATATATGGTACATCGAGCTCTCTCAAGACAGAGATGGCTGGCGGAACCTAGTGTTTGGGATGTAATACATACAATGGGCCACAACTTTGGATCGCGAATACAATGATATTACAATATAGGGTTTTAATAATAACTACACTCTACTATCTTATAGACAAAACCTAAGTAGTGAGAAGGTTTTGATATCGCCGGTCGTCTATGTTTTTTTAAGAAGACAAAGGTAATTTTGTTCACACTTGATTATCTCGTGTGTCTTCAATAAAGTTCATTGTGTATTAAATATCTTTCAGAGTTATTGTCTAAATCCCGATATAGATTATGATAGATGGTGCGTTATTGCTATATTTTAGGAAACTTTGAAATACTGAATATGTGACTTGCTCTTTATGAAAGATTAAAAAAATCAAATTTTCTGGTATATTCTGATATCCTTAAAGGCACATTAACAGGAAATTAATTAGGCAAAAATTGTGTTTAATAAAATACAAAAATAAATAATTAACCGTTGCCTTTTTGTTGTGTGTGTTTTCCTTTCCTTATTTCAAAAGAGGAAAGGACAACATGAAATTCTAATAATAGATTAATAGCAAAACCATTTCTCTGAAAATAAAGAGATATCTGTATTTTGATATTGGTATAAGTGAATATAAATGAGAAAATTTGTATATGTATTTACTATATCTTTCAAAAATATATAAGATTAGACAAAAACACGTGAATTTGCATATTTTTACTTAGCACATTATAACTCATGACGCCATTTCTGATAGGCGTTCTTATACTATAAGACCGAACCTTTATTTATATTGGTATATATTTGAATAATTTGATTTCATATTGGTCTTCCGCTTTGGAAATAACTATTGATACAGCCTAAAACAAACATACACATTGTATTATTGTTGAACCCTCTTCAATAAATTTGAAGTAAACAAGGCCTTTGAAATCGAAAAAAAGTAATCAACAACGTTTTGATCTTTCAATTTTGATTTCTTCGTTCAACCCATTCATTTGACTGGAATTTTGTGATACGCGTAAACACATGTCTCATCATCTATGATCATTTATTTTAGCATGTCTAATTTAACATGTTAATTTACCAAAAGGCTTCTCAAATTGGAAGTTTAGCCTTTCGTTGTTGCTATGTTAACAATTTAGAGACAAACCGAGCTGTTACTGTAACCATTTTGAAACATTCGTTATTATTGATTGCACCAACCCGTACCATATCTCTTAATGTATGCTCACCTTTCTGAATTTCATCTATGGTTTTCTCGCAATAGTTTTTGAATTTGTCGATATCTACCTGGTTTCTGATGATGAACGCTCGACTAGATAGGAACTTCGTCAAAAAAAGATTTGTTCTTCAATTTTTTAAAATTGGCGTACCAATTTTAAAATTTTACTCTGCTCTAACATTCATCTCCATACTTCTATTTAATCAAAACTTTCAATATCCATAGTTTTAAACAAAATTTAAAAGCTATTCATTTCTCGAAAAACTATCCATTTTTAAAAAGAAATGTCTTCGAAGAACTTTCAGGCAACGTTCTCTTTATAAAATAAATTCGAATCAGGGGTGTTCGGGAAATGGTCAGAAATAACACATTATTTGGAACCTTAGATTATGAAGATTAATATTACATCGTTTATATTGTCTTATTTTCAATTTTTTTTTAAATATTTACAGCCTTGTCTTCCTACTCCGTGATCATACTTAGTATATATACCTAGCGCAACGACTCTCCATTGGAAATAATTTGGTATGTCTAAGTTATTAAAGTAAATTTCTAAAAGGCTACACAAAATGAAAGTCTAGCCTTTCGTTAATATTTTGTTAAAGATTTAGAGACAAACCGAGCTGCTACTGTAAACATTTTGAAACATTCGTTATTATTGTTTGACCCAACCCGTACCATATCTCTTATTGTATGCTCACCTTCCTGAATTTTATTCTATGGTTTACTCGTAATACTCTTTGAATTGTTTGTTATTCACCTGGTTTCTGATAATGCACGGTCGATCAGTTCGAACTTAGTAAAAATGATTTAGTCTTCCATTTTTTTAAAGAAAAAAATCACCATTCTGGGCACAATCATCACCCCGGAATATCGGGACAAGATCAGCACAAAGTAAATCGCTAGATGGTCCCCCTTTGTCCGCAGTCTCTAGCCCAACGAAAACCTAAGATTTCAAGCCTTTTTACTCCTTTTCAGACATCTTGTACATCATGTCTTGAAAAAAAAAGCCCTATTTAAGTCGAAGACTTACGTTGATTAGAGTTAAATGCTAAAGAAACACATGATATCCACTCTTTGAATAATTTGATTGAAACAGCAATTGATAGATTGGAATTCAATAACGAAATATTTTTAAAATGTGAAAAATCTGCTGATAATTTGAGCTATGTCTTATTCTGCGTGTCATCCATTCCTTATGAGAGTCAGTATGGCATTTATTCTATGTAGAGAATGGAGCAACATATATACAGTGTGATGCATTAGCGCGCCATCTGTTATCAAAATTCGAAACTATTATAGACGCGTATGATTCTTTTTTAAAAATAAACAATTTCTACTGTCCTTACTGCAATTGGAAAAATTAATGGGAGGGCCTGGCTCATGAATGGTGAACCCTGCAAGCGGTATCGCCAGTTTATAAGCGGTATGGTAGATTAAACTGGCGAAACCGCTGGGAGGGTTCACCACTGATGAGCCAGGCCCTCCCATTAATTTTTCAATTGCAGAAAGGGCAGTAGAAATTATTTATTATTATAAAAGAATCATACGCGTCTGTAATAGGTTCGAATTTAGATATACAATATATATTCCATACAGTACTCTGAATATGTTGACCCAATTTCCTATCTCCAGGTTTATAAAAATACCCTCGCCACAAAATGGTAGGTTAATCCACACATAATAACCGCCAAGGTAAATTATGAGAAAGGATCATTTTTCACGCCATTGAAAAATGATTTAAAACGCCGGGTGAAAATGATATCGTTACCGGGAAATATGATAGCGAGCCACCGATCGGCTCCAAGTTTTTATTTTATACCACTTCCAGACTCCCTGTACCTACGTCTGAATTATTTATGTGGTTTATTTGAAACTATATCGCTTGGGTTATATAATCGCCTGGAGCTAATTTATAAAAACGGTGAAATCATAAGGCGAAAGGTTTCTTTGAATCCTTATAGTTTCTCGCTTTATATAAAAATATCTGTTCAGTCCCTCAGTGTCATTTATATATATATAATATATCATCAGCCTCTCTCTATCTCTATAAATATATATATATATTATTCATTTATCCTAATATAATCTTATATTTAACCTTATATAACCCTCTATATGAACTATGTGATAAAGAGGTTTCAATCTCAATCTCTCTCTCTCTTTATAAAAGCGATTATTGAGAGGAGATAGAAGACGCTGTTGTCTCCCCTTCTAACAGGGGGGAGGTCGTCGAGTTTTCTCGCCCGGGCAGAGGTCTGAAGCAATTCCTCGACATGGCAATAGCACATGTCGGGGAGAAATCCGATCTACGTCTGTCCAACTTCAGGCGGAAGGTGACATCATACCAGACGACCATCAGTGGGATTCTTCTGATGAAAATAATATTCAACTTTACCTTTTTCTCCTTTAACCATATTTAATCTCAATCTCTCTCTTGCGCATGTGAAGGAACATTTCAGAAATGGTTAAACCCTATATATATGTCAATATAATAAAATAGGCTATCTACAGCTTTAAAATTCACCATTAACTATTTAGGAAATGAACCATTATATCTCTATTATGTAAAAATGATAATGCTTCATATAGATATAATTTTCAAATACAATTCTGATATAAATTTGATTTTAAATAAGAGAGCCGAGGTGTCAATGCTAAATAAAAGATGTCAGTGGTCCAGTATCCAATATCAGTAAGGAGGCCTGGACATTCTACAGATCTTCACCAAATGTTCACTACTAACACCTAATCCTTCTAAGAGTTATCCTTAGAAGAACGATACACTCGAAATATGATCCAGGCTGTGTATGCGGGGTGATCGATCAAGGGAAGCGGTGCAATCAGGCCATAAAGTGGAAAATAAAATAATGCCAAAATTAAAAAACAGAGTGTTAAGCAAACTATTCATCTATATTATCTGAAATACTTAACTTTGATTACATTAAAAGCAAAAATTTAGAAGGTAAAATTAAAAAGATGGATGAACCGAATGAAAACCAAGTGTTAAGCAATCTATTCATCTATATTATCTGAAATACTTAAATTTGATTACATTATAAGCAAAAATTTGAAGGTAAAATTAAAAACATGGATGAACCGAATGAAAAACAAGTTTTCAGCACACTATTAATCTATATTATCAAAAATACTTAAACAGATAATAGATTGTAATATATGGGTGGACTCGTGTTTCTAATGGAAGAAATAATGGTAGAAATCGTCTATGACCTTTAAAGAGACCGCGCTATTTACACCAATTATTCTGTTGTGACCTTTTTAACAGTCTCTATGGATCTCTCGTTAATTTCTGTATAAGTAACATGACATTTACATGGCTCTTGGTTCCCCGAATAATTAGATTTGACCTATCTAAATGTAGAAAATAGATAATGCAATAAAAGGTATTGAATAGTTTTCACACAATATCGTATGTTTTTGTCTAATTATTTATTTTTACTTCTACTAATTTTGACTCTGAGAGGCAGGGTTTCTAATGTTTACTTCGTATATTCTAATTGCAATATTATATTCTTCACTATTTTTTGATAACAGGTATAACAGTCTATATGCAAATATAACACATCGCTTATATTTTAACAATTTTACGTTTACAATTCTTTTAGGCTCTAAAACAAAACAAAATAAATTTGAACTAAACCAAATTTTCTTGAAATATGAATTTCATCTTATGTTTTGTCCAGTATTCGTGATTGACAGAAATAGCAGATTAAAATATCAAGTAAAGACAGCTATGCACAATGCACATAAGACATAATAATGCAATTAAGATGAAATTTGATATTTGTTTGTTTTTTAAGAAATTTCGAATCAGCCTAAGTCTTCGTTATTTTGCTATAGGTTCTAGGGAGATTTGGAGAACACGAAAGCTCACTACTGCTATTCTAAATAAAGAGCTTATTGCAGGGAACTACTTTTATTCATTCAATTGACATTAGATTTTCTCTATAAATTTTCGCATTTATGTATATTCAATAATTTTTTAAAACTTATCATTATGCTCCGTATGTTTGAATGCCCCGTATGATAATTTGAATGAATGTAGTTAATGGAATTGTAATTCATTGTACAGTTCCATTTCTATATAAATGCATTTATCGAACTCTTTCATTATACGCGTGTGTGAATGCCTCGTTTTAAGATATAGATGAATATAAGTAAATGGAATTGTGTGTAATTCATTGTAGAGTGTCTCTTTCAATAATTAAATTCAAATAACCATCTCAATATACTACGTAATTTTGAATGTCTCGTTTGAAGATATGGATGAATGTGGCTAAATGGAATTTTAATTCATTGTACACTTCCTCTCTATATAAATAAATTTATAGAACTCTCTCGTAATACATCGTATGTTTGAATGCCAGGTTTGAGGATCTGGCTGAATGGTAGTAGCTAAATGGAATTGTATTGATGGAATTGTATAGTTTCCTCTCTTCCATCCACACAGTAAAGGGAAACACGTAAATTTACTTTCTCTAATGGACCAGTTTGTCCTCTAGACCTTCCTTTCTTTATCTAGCCGAAGATTTACTCCCAGGACGTGCCATATATCTTCAAAGAACGACTTCAAAGTGACGTTCATTTCTTAATTTGCCCCGATAACTTCGATACAATTCTATCCGTTATAGCGGAGCGACTTTATCTTCAAGTTGATAGAATTTTCATCGATTCTTTAAACTATATTGGTTATTTTACACAGGTCTCGAAGGACAATAATATATTCGACCCTACACCTTTGACTTTACATATTTGTACCTCAAATATGTAAAGTCGGATCTCTAGAGTTTTGTGAATTATTGTCCTTCGAGACCTATGTAAACTAAGCGCATCCACCACACCCCCTAATCATGAATTTTTATATTAGTTATTATAAACTGAATTATTGGTATTCACAACCTATTTAATATTGAAATGGATGCTTGGAAAAATATCATACTAACCATAATTTTCAAACTCAATTCACGAATAGTATATTCTAGCACAGATAGGCAAATTTATACTGTTACTATTATTTTGTACCGAAACATAATATATGATAAAATTAATAGGTTTACTAATTCCTTCTGTACACAGCGATCACTCTCTATTTCAATGGGAAAAGAATAGTTATTGCCAATATTTATATACACCCAAACTCATTGGCTGCATTTCATATCCAATTCATCTCAGAAATACTTGAGGCCTTTGGTCAACTTCCAATTATCCTTTGTGGAGATTTCAATTCAAGACATCCACTCTGGTTCGATTCAACGACAAATAAAAACGGATATATTCTAAAGTCTTTTATTGAGGAGCAGAATCTATTTGTTCATAATCTTAAAATCCCAACTTGCAGAAATGCTAGCATAATCGACCTGACAATTTCTAATAAACATTACATTAGTCTAATACATAACTGGAGAACCTCAGCACTTTCTGTTACCTCAGACCATTTTGCAATACTTTTTGATATCTTCAATATGATGAACTTGGCGAACAATAATAGGCAGACATCGACATGGAAATTCAGAGAAAAACCGGCTAATTGGATTAAATTTGCTGAGGGTATTTCGCCTTCGGATTTACTGGGTTTAAACTCAGCTTCTAAACACATTGTCACTTGTGAAGATATTAATAATGTGGTAAACAAATTAACAAATTTAGTCATTGAAGCTGCATACTCTTCTCTCGACGTCAAGCATCACACCTCTATAAACACGACAACTTCCAAATATTGGTGGAATAAAGAGCTTGAACAATTAAAAGAACATTTACATTATCCCAGGAATTTGTATTATAGTGGGGGTAACCTGAATCCGAGTATTTTCAGAGCGGCAAGAAATAAATACTTAAAAGCCATTAATAGAGCAAAAAAGACGTCGTGGAGAATATTTATTGAAGAAAATGAGTCTACGAACGCTTTCGGGAATGCATAAAGGATTTTTAAACGGTTAAGATCGGCCGACATTCAAGTGGGCCTACCATTACTGGATAAAACTGCAGAGTGCATGAGAGAGCAAAAGATGAAGGAAATGCTAACTGCATTTTTTCCTGATGATGATGTGCGGTTTGACAAAGAAGAATACACTTCAATTACAAATCACATCCCAGGTTTTACCAACAGGGAAATCATTTTTATTACCGAAAAGGAAATAAAGGATTTGTGCTCGAATATTAATGTCAGAAAGGCTCCTGGTCCAGATAACGTGAGTAATAATATGAATAAGCACTCATTATTATCAATCCTACCCAGTTTAGTCAAACTCTTTAATAGGTGTCTGGTGCTGGGTTACTATCCTGAAAGCTGGAAACATTCGGTATTAAAAATTATTACGAAACCGCAAAAAGCTGACTACGAAACAATTAATAGCTATCGCCCAATTTCACTGACATCAAATTTCTCAAAAGTATTTGAGACTATTATTAAAAATAAAATATTCGATTATTATAATCATAATAACTTACTGAACCATAGGCAACATGGATTTACGAAATGAAAATCTACAATAACGGCAATGGAGAAAATAACTGAGACCATACTGAAACACAAACAAAACGAATTGGTTGCATTGATTGCCATTGATGTAAGTGGTGCGTTTGATAATGTGTGGTGGCCTGCCTTAATAAAAAGAATCGACGAAGACCACACACGTCCCAGCAGTTATTATAAAAATCATCTAATCATTTTTAAATCGGAGAAGAAAAACAAGTCTCACCTTCTCGAATACTACAATTTCAAAATATTTATCAAAGGGATGTCCTCAAGGCGGACCATTATCACCTTTATTGTGGAATATAGTCCTGAATGATTTGTTGATTCTGAGGTAATCTGTTTGCGGATGATGTTTCCATTGTTTGCTGGCACAAGACCATAGAAGGGTTAAAAAATGAAACAGAAAATACTTTAAATCGTGTGATACAATGGTGTACAAGAAATAGGCTAAAGCTAAGCCCGGAGAAAACCGGCTTAATACATATGCACGGCAAACAAAATATTCCAATTGGAACTCCAAACTTCATAATAAAACCGGTGGAAGAAGTAAATATTTTAGGTATAAAATTTTCTAATCACAGAATTAAGTCAAAAATTAACTTCACACCCCACATTAATGATATTCTTTGTAAAACCAACCGTATGAAAAATCTGTTATTTTCACTCTGTGGGAAAATGTAGGGATTGGATGCTAAAAAAAGATTAATTTTATATAAAATTATTTTCAGGCCAAAATACTAACCTATGGATCTGAAATATGGTATAAATTTATTAATAAAAGAAGTAAGCAAATATTAAACTCTCAGCAATATCAGATTCTTCTTTGGGTAGTGAGAGCCTATAAAACGACCTCATCAAATTGTATTCATAGTTTGGCAAAAATACCTATTCTCACAGATCACATGGAATCGTTGATAATAAAATACGAATTGGCCAATTTATCAAAAGAAGAAATTAATTTATTTAGACCGCATGCCCCAACTATAATTCATACCTTCATAGAATCAAGAATGGCTGAAACAATAGCTAACACTAATGAAACATTTCGAAAATTGTTCCCATTTGGAATTCCTTTTTATTTTCGTCCGAATTTTTATAACTTACAGTTCATCACAAATCATGGTAGTTTTGGAGAATTTCTGTCGAAATTCGGGGCAACGGATGATCCTAGCTGCTTCTGTGAAAAAGAACACCAATCTCGATAAATTTATTATTAGAATGCCCGATGATTCACAGCTACAGAAGTAATCATTTTTATCCCATCGAAGAAATTTGCGAATTTGTATACAACAACGACACTTATGTAAAATTCGATAATTTTTGTAAATTCATTTTAGATTTTCTCTTCTGTTTGAGAAAACCATCGTTTCAGTTTTAATTGTGTTTTTAATCGGTTATTGAGTTGTATATAGGTTGCTAAAATAATTCATTTTATATTTTCTCTTCTGTTTTTGAATACCATCGTTTAAGTTTTAATTATGTTTTTAGTCCGGTTATTGAACTGTATATACGTTGCAAAAAAATGTATTTAGGCGCAAGTATCCCGAGCTGGGATATCGCGTCCGATATGTCAAATAAAAAAATACTCAAGGAGTTATTTGGTTTTCTTTATATAAGAGTAGAAATACTTTTCTCACTGCAATAGGAAAATTTAAAAGAACTTGGCTAATCAGTGGTGAACACTCCCAACATTCTTTCAGTTTGATGAACAATACCTCAGAATAGATCAATGCATTTACACCAATTATTCTGTGTTGACCTTTTTAACAGTCTCTATTGTTCTTTTGTTAATTTCTGTATAAGTAAAATGACATTTACACGGCTCTTGCTTACAACTCCCCATTTAATTAGATTTGACTTATCCAAATCTAGAAAACAGATAATGCTGTAAAATGTATTGAACAGTATTCACACATATGGTGGATTAAATTGTTGAGAGTGCTAGAGGGGTTCACTGCTGATGATCCAGGCCTTCCCAATATTTATCTCTTACTGCAATATGCGCAGTAAAGAAAGAGTAGAAAATTGTCTTATTTGAAAAAATAAAAATCGCAATAAATAGTTTCAACTCTAATATACATAATAGAAATATCTCGAAAAACCTTTCGCAATACGTTTCTTTATTACAAAACAGACTGCAATATTTCGAGCACTCGCTCTTCAACGGGCGTAATTACAACTGAGAATGAGCAGAGTAAAGCTGCATTACAACACACGGCTTTTAGATGTTATCATTGCCCCCAGATTGAATGATCATCACTGAATAAATTCACTATTCACCCCAACATACGTAAACAAGCTTTACGTGTTGCTTAAAATGAAGACAATTTCCTATATAATACATTAGCCCGCCATCTGTCATAAGAAATTTTAACTCTTTTCCTATATTTCATTACTGTCAGTGTTTATTTGTTGTAAACTCTGATATTAATTTTTATTCAAGCTATGTGAAAAGGTAGACAAAGGATCTGAATGACAGAGACCAAGAGAAAATGTAGAGTGTTAAATTTTCAAACGTAGTGTGAAAAAGAGGTAACCGAGATTACTTAAGAGGTATAAATGCTTCCCTGTAAAAAGAAGCGAGGTATCTTGCAAGATGTGATGTGTCATCTCTATCATTTCTACAAATACAATGATATAGTGATTTATATAAAAAAAGAAATATATCAGGTGTTAATATTAAAAGCAAAAGAAGGAATATTTTGAGAGCTCACATGAGCTTTTCAGATGGCAGAATGCAGCTTTAATAAACATTTAGTGTATCCTTTTACACTAGATGGCGCTCTGCAAATTAAAATCCCATGTAAGCGATCAGAGTTTGCCTTTTTTTGTCTTTAATTTTATAATAATCAGTGAATCAATCTGTTCTAAGCATGAATTGTCATCTGCACATAGAGTAGAGTTATATGTGCTTTATTCTTACAAAATATAATTCCTCTTTTCTGATATTTTGGTAATTTAAAATGTATTTCATTGAATCACTGATTTTATACAATGAAATATTTCCATCACTTTCTTTTACATCTTTATTTAAGATAGTTATCCTACCATATGGCTCGCCCACACGTTCTCCTAAATATACACACACACAAAGCCTTTATTAAGACATTAGTCTTATACAGATTCTCCGTACAAGGTGCATTATCAGGAAAAGAGCAGCACAGGAAACCAGTAGTTCCGCAACTATATACAATTATTAGTAATAAGGAAAAGTAAGATTTAATATGAAAGGTCGACGCCATCGCCCCAAGTCTTCAATTCCATAAGCGCGGAGCAGAAATAGGGACTAAGTTATTTAGTTCGCCATAAATATAGCATCCAGACACAAAAAAAGAGGTTTACTCCAGCACAGCCATACGTTCTCCTAAATATAATACAACTAATAAATCTGTAAATTTTGTTGACAAAGGTTTTACAACCGAAACATAAAGTAGAGAGAGAGGACAATAAAGTAATCGGTTTAGGAGATCAAACTTTAATAACCTTGAAATTTATCTCCCAATAAAACTTATACGATGGTATTTGATTAAAAATATCAAAATATAGTAACGCATTGATGTAATATTGCTCATTACTTTTTGAATTGAGGGAGTTTATTTATAGCTTATCCATTGTGCACAGATTGGTTAGGACCATGGTATATATGCTTGGTAGATATAGATAGCTCACTTACTGTAAGTACTCCCCATGTCTGCAAATGTAGAAAGCAGATCGACCTTGTACTGTGACAAAGGGAAGTTAGGTTACTTCTGGTCACTTTTGGGTGATTAGATTTGTAAAATAATTGAAGCATTGAAGCATTATTTAAAGAAAAAACAGCTTTAAAGTTGATTTCCTTTCTGAATCATGGTTTTCAATAGTCCTCCGTTTACACGATCAGGTTGCAATCCCCCAAAAATAGAAGAGAAAAAACGTAAATCATTCTATTCAAGTAACGTACACTGCTATTATTTATGATGAAAACATGATAATACGCGAATGTTTCTTTCACAAATAAATCAAACTTCTGCTGTACTTACTGTGATGAAAAAAATATTGAGAGGGCTTGATTCATCAGTGGTGAACACTCCCAGCGGTTTCGCCAATTTAATATATTTCAGAGTTATTGTCTAAATCCCGATATACATGTTAAAAGCTACGATTTTCTTAATTTTGTCCATGAGTATAGATACTATATTCCTACATTGAATTGTAAACCTTTACCCATGGCTTTAGTATCTTTGCCAAGACCTTTTATTCAGTTTCGTGTATAAAACCCAATAAAGCCAATGCAATACTAAAGAGGCATGTTTGATTGAATTGGCTAATCCGATGGAAGTGTTCACTATTGATGATAATTTTTCAATCGCAAAAATGAACTTTTTATTTGAAAATAGAAAACACCACGCGTTAATAGCTCAAAAACCTAATTAAATTTATTATTTAACCTTTTATTTCAACACCGGTTCATTGAATAGGATATCGTTCACAAATAAATGAATAAAATTCAAACAAAATATATAAAACAAAATTTTATTCAGACTGTTATATTAACATATAAAAGTCAATATTTTAATATAAAAGATTTAATATATTCTATAGGAGTTAAAATGGCTAACTCAATTTCACAAATTTTTGTTAAGAAAGAAAAACCTTTATTTAAAAAGGAGATTGATTTTTATGTCATCTCTTTTAAAGTTTTGACAGTTCGCCACGAAGAAAGGGTTGGCATTGATTTTATAGATAAAACCAAAGATCTCTTTCTATGTACCATATTGAAATATATCCTTTTATTTGCTGTAATATATCATAAGTAACATCAATAATATAAACCAAATGTATTTTGGATATATGTGCTTTTATAAAATAACATTAATACAATTCAAATAGACTGGGTTTTTTAATATATCATTTTATTTGTCAGAGTTGGAATATTTTACAAGTTTTGAGATCTTAAATTTAATGTATTTATTGAAAATATTCAGAAAATCTGAGCTTTTAAACATGATGAGATAGTATTTTTTTTTTTTTTTCCCAAGTACACGTGGTACAAGCCATGATAATCATGGTCGGTAGTTAACAGCTGATTTTACCGTAAGTGCACCACATGTCTGCACATGTGAAAAGCAGTTCGACTTTTGCACTTAGAAGTATGCTCGAGCGCCGTTTGGTTACTTACACTCACTGGCAGGGTTAAACTTTTGCAAGAATCGTGGGCCATTGGAGCATTTTTAATTAATAGAATAAAGTGCCCAATGAAGGATTCAATCCCGGGTCGTAGCGGTTGAAAACCAACAGTTTAGATCGCCCTTTCAACGACCCCTTCTGATAGAATAGTACGCCATATTTGTTTGAAAATATCAACTATTTATAATGTGTCTGTTTATTTTTATTATTTTAAAATATTTTAGGAAATTATATATGACGCATTATGAATAGTTTATATTTAAAAACTTTCAACAAATCTAGCTAAAGGCTTTGGACCTTAACTTATTAGTAAAAAGCATATTGCTGTGTGTGTTACATATGACTGATAGTAAAGACCACTTAATGTACTATATCAGAACTTAATGGAACGAACATCAACAACTCCAAGTTCTACCGATGTTTATGACACTTGTAATGCTCGAATAGACCATTCTATATGGCAAAGGATTAACACATTTTTCTATCCAGAGGCAAAATAACTCAAATACAAAGTAGAAAAAAACACCAGAATCAGGTTATAACAAATGTAAACTATTTTTGACATGTAGAATAATTTTTAAAATCGATTTGTTTAATTTTAAAAATAATCATACACGTCAATATTGTTTAAATTCTTATGAGAGATGACGTGTTAATGCTTCATGTATACATTGTTCTAAAAAGTCAGGTTATATATTGAGACATCTAAATAGAAATAATAAAATAGCAAGATGAAATCTCATATCTGGAATACAATATTGATTACAATTGTCTGCACAGAGACAAAATATATCCGATGTTGTTAGTGTTGTTGTTTTGTCCAATGAAGAGCCTCAGATGTCTCCAAGCATCTCTATCACACCAGTCGCAATGTTCTCTATATTGGGTGCGTAAAGCTGCTCTTCTGTGTCTATGTCAATTTTCTGTTGTTATTGTTGTCGTATCCAATGAAAAGCCTCAGATATCCCCTAGCATCTCTATCACAGCAGTCACATGTTCTCTATCTTATTTGTGTAAATCTGATATTCTGGGCCTATGTCAATTTTCTGTTGTTGTTGTGTCCAATGAAGGGCCTTAGATGTCTCCAAGCATCTATATCACAGCAGTCGAAATGTCCTCTATCTTGAATATCAATAGAGACAGTCGGTACCGGGGCATATATAATTGATGAACAACGATAAATATATATATTTTTTGCACACAAGATTTATACAAAAATAGAATAATTTCAACACCACGATAAAAAAATATCAACAGAGCCAGGCTGTACTAGTGTTTATAATTGCGATTATACTAGCAAACGGAACATCTCTCCTGTATTACAAGATTGATGCTCTAAAAGGTTAAATAATCCAAGAATCAAGGAAAATATCAATAGAGCAAAGGCTATACCGGTGTTTATACCTGCGATGATGACAAAAAACCAGAACATCTCTCCTGTATTAAAAGATTGGATCAACTACTTTAAAAGGTTAAATAATCTCAGAATCAAAGAAAACATCAATAGAGCAAGGCTGTACCGGTGTCTGTAGCTCCAGGTAAACGAGGTCACAAGTTAATTAAATGGGTCAAACAACACAGATTGTTTACAGCAACAGACAGCGTCTACCTTGACATTGGACAGCTCAATACTTGTCCACGGCCAAGGTCGGTCTCGATGGATTGGATGGATCTTAATGGATCGACAGCCGTTCGACTTATTTGGTATATCGACCTCTCCTGGGACTGGAAATAACATTAATGATAACAGATTGGTCATCTATGAAGGGCTGGCAACCATCAATTTGATGGCGCAGTTTGGCGAGTATTTTAGGAAGTTTGTTTGATGGCTGTTAGATAGTGTGTATCTGTTGATTTCCTTTCAATTTATTTTTCTAGACGCTAAACTTAATAATAATAATCTGTATATCATCACCATTCATACAATATCGCAAATAATAAAACGTTAAAAGATTTTATTTCTAAAATCAAGCAACTACTGGAAACACCTTTTCACATAATAAATTGCTAGAGTTTTTTAATAATCTTAAATACCTATTTCTTAATTTTTCAGGAAGACTCTAGGACCAGTTTGATTTTTTAGGGGGAGGAGAGTGTAAGGAACAGCCTGCATCACGCTGAACCTCGTCAGCCAAATTCAATACGTGGTTGGCTTTCTTTTTTAATTTTTTTTCTTTGATCGAGAAAGGTTGTATTTGGCTAATATTCTGGACATTACACAAAATAAACGATTAATTGTTATCTATTCCTAAAGATGGCGCAAACCATCAGCAATTTTCAATTGATCAGGAGGAGTTTTACTTGATATTTTCCTCTGATCCCTTTACAATTTTACACACCTTTATACGTTTTTTCTTCATATTTTGAAAGGTTCATCTATGTGATAGGTTAAACCATTGCATTCTTGAATTCAGAAAAAAATGAAATATATCAATTTAATATAATGGACAGCTTGAATAAAAACTTGGAGTTTGGTATATATTTTCGAGAAATATATTTGTACTGGAATTTTATGATTGTCTCGCGAAGAGAAATTATTTTACGTTCTTTCATCTGGGCTGAAGTACACGGGGCCCTAGGAAAGTCTTGCAATAGGCTCCAATCCGTGCGTCCACGTGGGTACGATTCCGAAGTTGTTAAGCCCTTTTATATTTGAACTACAGTCAAAATTTCATTTGATATATGTTAGTATCGTTTTAACTGTAGAGTGATAAAATATTATGAATATCTACCTGGCGCAAAATTGATAAAACAAAGCCTTTTTTCAATAAAACTTTGAACGTGAATTGGGCTTTAAAGAAGGCTTGCAAGAAATGACTCCTTTACTGGGAAATAATTGTCCACATTGTACTATCATATTCTGGTGGTATCGTGAGTTTCAGCAAGGATATATGGCATAAGAGACGTGTCAAGGGCTGAACATCCAGCTTCGTCAGTTGATGAGGAAAACATCGCTTCTGTCAAAATATTATTGGAGACTGATATCCCCAGATAGAGGAGAGTTTAGACATTCCTGAAACAGAAATCTATTCTATTCTGAACGAACAACTAAGAGTGAGTAAAGTTTGCTCCATATGAGTTTCCTATTCCTTAACTGATGAGCAGATGACTTAGCCTGTTTCATGATGCTAAGAGATCCTCAAAATGTTTGATAATGGGTCATTTTATTTTGACTCATTGGAATCAAAAAAGGTGATAAGATTTGGCTTCGATGTGCTTACTAAAGCCTAGAACAAAGTATGGATCTTTGAGGGTGAAAGCACGCCTGGGTCTATACGAAAATCCAGATTCATTATGAAGAAAATATTGTCAAGCGGCACAGCGGTTCCAACTACGAGAGGCCCCATGGGACGCCTGTCAATCATCCCTGGACACCAGGGGGGGGGGGGTGAGGGGTTCGCGGAATCTGGCCGGCGGGGGTAGCTGAGATCGCTCATTAGGATTAACTCTGTCTTGGGGTAAGTCGTATACTCTATCTCTCCCTTTTAATAAACTAATTATCCCCAAACTTCCCCTTGCTTTATTTATCTCCGCGACATATTTTGGTGGAGACGCTGGGTAGCGTGACGGAACTTCGAAGAAGTCGACGTCTACAGGGACGTGAACCAATTCTTCAACCTTTGCCACAACGAATAGAAATGGAAGACGACCACAGACCTACTGTTAGCGGATCCTACCTCCCTTGTCAGCGCCAACGAGATCCTTCTACCTTTTCTGGAGATAGAAATATAAACCCTGGACAGTGGTTGAAAGAGTACGAGAGAGTGTCAAAGTACAACAGATGGGACGAGACCATGAAGCTTGCCAACGTCGTATTTTACTTGAACGGAACTGCTGGAAGGTGGTTTGATAATAACGAAGAATCACTCAACTCGTGGAGAAGCTTTGAAGACGCATTCCGCGGTGTGTTCGGACTGCAAGAGGATTCTGCTCGACGCGCCGAGGAAGTTCTGAAGTCAAGAGCACAGAAGGCCGAGGAATCCAGCGAGTCATACATCCAGGAGATTCTTAGTCTCTGCCACCAGGTGAACCCTCGCATGGAAGAAGGTGAGATAGTTGCTCACATTATAAAGGGAATTTCGGAGGACACATACCAGGTATTGGTGGCGAAAGACATACAGACGGTAGATGAGATCCTGAAGTTCTGCCGTCATCTGACAACCGTCAAGCAGCGCCGGATCGGCCGTACGAAATTCGCCAGGTTGTCAAACGTAATGCCCATTTCGTGTGTTGACGACTCAGACGACTTGGCCGGCTTAATTCGCCGCATCGTTAGAGAAGAGATACAAAAGGTTTTCTCAGCACCTGAAGTGATCAATCCGCTCCGAGAGGTGAACGCCCTGGAACAGACTGTGAGGGAAGAGGTCAGCCGTGCTCTACAACCTACCAGACCACAAGTCAACGTGGTACAACAACAACCACGAACGCCCTATTATAATATCGACCGACCAACCCAACCCAGAAAGACGGAACATTGGAGAACCTACGACGACAAACCTATCTGCTTCCACTGCGGACGACCCGGACATGTCGTCCGTTATTGTAGGGAACGACGGCAGGTCTTTGCTGAAGCCAGGACAAGGAATGGCGGAGAAGGAAGAAATGTTGGATTTTCGAGTCGACCCCCGAGATATGACGCCGACGACGACTATGTAACGCCCCAAACCTCGACGTACTTCTACCGGAGCTCTTCCCCACATCCAAGCCGCGCAAGGTCGCCAGCCCGAAGACAATCCCAGTCGCCAGCCCGTCGTTTCAGCCGTTCTCCCATGCCTCAGAATGTGAAAAACTAAGTGGAGCGGCTTCTAACGGGGGTGAGGTCGCCATTGAGGAAAATCCTCCAGGGTACATCGCCGCTAAATTAAAAGAAAATTTTGTTATGGTCGAAATAAATGGACGCAAAATTAAAGCATTAGTGGATTCAGGAGCCGACTTTTCTGTTATTTCAGACAAATTTCGACGCGAACTAAAGACACCTCTCTTCAAAGAACCAGGTCCCATTCTTAAAGCCGCAAACAAAAATTTAATAGAGACCCTAGGAAAATGTGTCCTGAACATAGAAGTTAATGGTCTGAATATCTCATTTGAATTCGTTGTTATGGTGGAATGCAGCCATGACATCATATTTGGATGGGACTTCTTCAAGGCCACCGAGGCCGTCATTGATTGTGGCAGAAATGAACTCCATCTCGGGGAAACCTCCGTCCTGGAATCTCGAGAGGAGGAAAACCAGAGATTGTTTGCTTCCGACGACTTTGTCATCCCGCCTAAATCAATAAAGAAGATCAGCGTGATAAACGAAGAAATATGTGGTGTTAGAGATGTTTTAGTCTCAACTTCTAAGGACTTATTATTAAGAAAGGAAGTTCTTATACCAAACTCATTGGTTACATTTCGACACGGCCGAGGTAGCATTTGGGTGGCGAATGGAGCGTCTTGGCCGCAACTGATTCCATCAGGAATGAATATGTGCACCATGGAAAGTTATGATAATGGGAATATCTGCAGTCTTATTGAATCCAGCGATAAGTTACAAGAAACGCAGCTAAAGTCACGTGAATGGTCACAGAAGATAAACCTTACTCTAGATCCAGGGCTGTCTGAAATTCAAAGGTTACAGCTTGTTTCATGCCTTGACGAGTTTATTGGCATATTTGACTTTGGGAGTACTCCTATTAAGCCCACCAGTACTGTGAAGCACAAGATAAACACAGGCGACCAGTCTCCTATCAAACAGCGGCCCTATAGAGTAGCACCAAGTGAACGACGACTAATTCAAGATGAAGTGAACAAGATGATTGAAAATCACATCGTGAAGCCCTCTGAAAGTCCTTGGTCATCTCCAGTTATTCTAGTTCGAAAGAAAGATGGGACCTGGAGATTCTGCGTTGATTACCGTCGATTAAATAAGACAACAAAAAAAGATGTTTACCCGCTGCCACGCATTGACGATGCCTTGGACAGTTTAGCTGGCTCTAGTTACTTCTCCACGATGGATCTTCGGTCCGGGTATTGGCAGATTGAAGTGGACGAAAAAGACAGGGAGAAAACTGCTTTCATCACTCCAGATGGGCTGTATGAATTCCAAGTAATGCCTTTCGGTCTTTGCAACGCTCCAGCAACGTTTGAAAGGATGATAGATAGTGTTCTGGGCAGTCTTAAATGGAACATGTGCCTTTGCTACCTGGACGACATCGTAGTTTACGCACCTACCTTTGAGGAACATCTACGTCGTCTACAACTTGTATTAAGCTGCATCCAGAAAGCTGGACTAAGCTTGAACCACAAAAAGTGTCTTTTTGGATCAAGGAGGATAAAGATTTTGGGACACCTTGTTGACGCCAATGGAATTCATCCAGATCCAGATAAAGTTGAAGCCGTCTCTAAATTTCCGAGGCCAAGGAATATCTCTGAACTGAGGAGCTTTCTTGGATTATGTTCCTATTACCGAAGATTTATTGAGAACTTTGCCGACAAAGCTAGATCTTTGCATGACCTACTGAAGACTGAAAAGCAATTCTATTGGGATGCAGCTCAAGAGAAAGCGTTTGAAGTCCTTAAAACAGCTCTAATTTCAGAGCCTGTCTTGGGACACTTTGATGAATCCGCTGATACCCATCTACACACGGATGCAAGCGGACATGGTATTGGAGCTGTTCTTCTACAAATACAAGGTGGGAAGGAGCGGCCTATAGCTTATGCATCTAGAAGCTTGACAAAGGCTGAAAATAACTATTCTACAACGGAAAAAGAATGCCTTGCTGTAGTCTGGTCTATTAGCAAATTCCGCCCATATTTGTTTGGTCGACCATTCACGGTTGTCACTGATCATCATTCTCTATGTTGGTTGGTAGGGCAGAAAGATCCTTCTGGCCGCTTGGCAAGATGGGCGCTGAAGTTGCAAGAATTTGACGTGACCGTTATCTATAAGAGCGGACGCAAACATAAGGATGCCGATTGTCTGTCAAGGAGCCCGCTTGAGAACGATCAATCAAGTGCTGTGATGTCACTAACCAACGCCGATATAGAGCAGACTAAAGACCCGGATTTAGCTAAAATAATCGATAATTTAAACTCGGGCTACACCAGAAAGGAATTCAGCATTATCGACGGCATCTTATACAAGAAAAACTATAGCACAACTGGAAGACCCTGGCTTATGATGATCCCTAAGCACTTAAGATCGGAAGTTATGGCAGATTTACATGATGCTCCTACAGCTGGGCATTTGGGTTTCGCCCGGACGTATGACAAAGTCAAAAAACGATTCTATTGGCCTGGCCTTTATAGAACTGTTCGCCAATATGTAAGCCATTGTCGGGAGTGTCAACGAAGGAAGAAATTACCTCGACGTCCGGCTGGACAACTTGTATCCATACCGCCCGTAGAAAAGCCATTCTATAAAGTCGGGGTTGATCTCCTCGGAAGATTTCCAGTTTCTAAAGATGGAAACCGTTGGATCATTGTGTGCACCGATTATATGACAAGGTATGCCATAACGAAAGCGATCCCAGACGGAGGAGCAATCGAAACAGCTAAGTTCCTGGTTGAAGACGTCATCTTGAAGCATGGAGCTCCTAGAGAAATGATAACAGATCGCGGCAGAAATTTCATTTCTCAAGTAATAAAAGAGATCAATGCTCTGTGCGGAATTGTGCACAGATTTACAACGGCCTACCATCCCCAGACCAACGGCCTGACTGAAAGGTTCAACAAAACTCTGGGAGACATGTTGTCCATGTACACAGGTGTTGAGCAGAAGGATTGGGACCAAGTTTTGCCCTATGTAACTTTTGCTTACAACACTGCTAAACAGGAGGCGACCGGCTACACCCCGTTCTTTCTTGTCCACGCCCGCGAGGCCGAGACCTACATCGATGCCGTACTACCCTACCTACCAGATGAGATCTCTGACGACTATGTTGGAGAACTTGTGACCAGAGCTGAGGAAGCGCGTCAACTCTCCCGATCACGCCTTTTACAATCACAGGCGAAAGACCGTAGACTTTACGACCAGAAACATACTCCAGTCTATTACCAGAAGGATGATCTTGTGTGGGTTTTTACTCCCATCCGAAAAGTAGGACTATCAGAAAAGCTACTGAAGAGATACTTCGGTCCCTACAGGGTGACCAAGAAGCTTTCAGAAGTTACCTATGAAGTAGAGCCCGTGGACCCCTCTCCCCGATCACGGAAAGCCAAGGATATCGTCCATGTCATTCGGATGAAGCCCTACCTGGACCCTGAAGAACAACATTCTATTCTACTGGGGAACACCAGCCGTGATAGATTTCCTTCCAGAACAAGGGCTGAGACAAGCTAATCAGCGGGTCGCTGTTTCTCTAAGGAGGAAGTAATGTCAAGCGGCACAGCGGTTCCAACTACGAGAGGCCCCATGGGACGCCTGTCAATCATCCCTGGACACCAGGGGGGGGGTGAGGGGTTCGCGGAATCTGGCCGGCGGGGGTAGCTGAGATCGCTCATTAGGATTAACTCTGTCTTGGGTAAGTCGTATACTCTATCTCTCCCTTTTAATAAACTAATTATCCCCAAACTTCCCCTTGCTTTATTTATCTCCGCGACAATATTAAACCGTCTTCTTTACTGCCAGAGGAGTTACGAATCGCGCAGTACTAGAAAATTAAAGGACAGTCACTGCCAAATGCCTTCCTAAAATTTCTCAAGCTATCAAAAGGTTACATCTAAACTCAAGGACTGACACATGGCTTTTCCACAATGAAAATGTTCCAGCTCACTGTTCGAAGTCTGCGCCGATTATTTGGCACGTACTGGACTAAATGTATTGGAGCATCCTCTCTAAGTCCAGGCCTTGCACCTTGTGACTTTGCGCTCCTCCCTCATGTGAAGTACAGACTAAAAGGTGAACGCTTTTTCCGGGATGAAGACCTTTTGAGGGCATGGGATGACACCCAGCTCCCTGAGGAAACGTGGAAGAGTTGGTTTTATGACTGGTTTCGAAGGATTGAGAAATGTATTGATTGTGGTGCAAAATATTTTTAAAAATTGTAAATCTATATAGATAATACCGTAACAGAGTTTTCCATTGTAAAGTCCTGAGCTATCTCCTCCGAAGATTCTGAACTACACATAACGATCTATATACCAAAATTTTCGTTATTTTTTTCTTCGTATGATAGGCCTGTTTTTATTTTCCTAATGTTAACAGTTATTTTTATTTTTTAATTTAATCTATTTTACAATCGTAGATTTTTTGCATTTATCATCATCAATTCTTTTGTTTACAATTGCGTACTTTTATAGAGAGAAATAAAGAAATACATAATTGATTAGATACAAAAGTGTGAACCAGAAAGTCGATTTTTAAAAATGTTATTATTTAATATAAACTTATTTTAATTTAATTTTGAAATGAAAAGGTAGTGTAAAAGTGTATATGAGGTTAGATTCAAATAGGTTAAATTATGTTAGTTTAATCGCTAAATATAAGGTTAGTTTTAGATAAGTTGAATTAGGTTAGTTTCAGATAATTAAAAAAAATAATGTTCGTTTTTAGAAAAATAATTCGAAATAGTAAGTATATATATTAATATAAAAGATCGAAATGTAAAAATCACTATGTCCAAAATCTTCGCTTTAACTCGTGTAAAACGGCTCGAAGGTACGGCGGTGTCAACGTACAGCGCCGCCTACCAAAGTTAACCTTTTCTGGGAACTCACCAGGTTATATTATTTTTCGAATTGTAGATTGAATTATTACTTTTATTCTATCTTTTATAAGTGTTTGTTATAGTTTTTCATTTGAATTTAGCACAATTTTTGTATCTGGTTATCTTTTTTGGCATCTTTTCATCTCTCTTTGGCATCTTTTTTTTTCTCATTAATAAGACCTAATCCAAATAATTTAATAGTGTGTGACTTTTTTTTAAATTAAATTATTTGGATTAGGTCTTATTTTCTTTTATTAATTTGTTATAGTTTTTCATTTGAATTTAGCTCCATTTTTGTGTCTGTCTTTTTTTTTCTTCTCATAAATAGGCTGATGCTGTATTTGTGTACTCAATTGTTGCTTTTTTTTAATTAAATTATTTGGATTAGGTCTTATTTTCTTTTATTAATTTGTTATAGTTTTTCATTTGAATTTAGCTCCATTTTTGTGTCTGTCTTTTTTTTTCATCTCATAAATAGGCTGATGCTGTATTTGTGTACTCAATTGTTGCTTTTTGTGTATGGTTTCTTTTTTGCAGTATTTTTTTGGAATCCTTTTTTTTTTCATCAATTGTTTCCTCACATGCTTGGAATTTTCTTTTTATGCCTGTCCTGGCTTTCAGTGTATATATTGCTAAATGTGTAAATAACATGTATATAAAAAAGCAAAGCTTAATTTTAAATTTCATTATCCTTTCCACAGGAAAAGCATCAAAATACTGCATAAGTACGGCACTTTTGCAGCCGCATGATTACGGCAGTCCATAGCTTCCCTGACAAAAATTCACCAAGAAAGTTAAATATTCCAAAATTTTTCTGTGTGTAAATTGCTAAATATGTAAAAAACATGTATACAAAAAAGCAAAGCCCAATTCCAAACCCAAATTTTTTTTTATGAGAAGAACATCAACATAATGCATGATTACGGCAGTCCATAGCTTCCCTGACAAAAATTCACCAAAAAAGTTAAATATTCCAAAAATATTTCTGTGTATATATTGCTAAATGTGTAAATAACATGTATATGAAAAAGCAAAGCTTAATTTTAAATTTCATTATCCTTTCCACAGGAAAAGCATCAAAATACTGCATAAGTACGGCACTTTTGCAGCCGCATGATTACGGCAGTCCATAGCTTCCCTGACAAAAATTCACCAAGAAAGTTAAATATTCCAAAATTTTTCTGTGTGTAAATTGCTAAATATGTAAAAAACATGTATACAAAAAAGCAAGGCCCAATTCCAAACCCAAATATTTTTTTATGAGAAGAACATCAACATTATGCATGATTACGGCAGTCCATAGCTTCCCTGACAAAAATTCACCAAAAAAGTTATATATTCCAAAAATATTTCTGTGTATATATTGCTAAATGTGTAAATACCATGTATATAAAAAAGCAAAGCTTAATTTTAAATTTCATTATCCTTTCCACAGGAAAAGCATCAAAATACTGACGGCGGTGTCAACGTACAGCGCCGCCTACCAAAGTTAACCTTTTCTGGGAACTCACCAGGTTATATTATTTTTCGAATTGTAGATTGAATTATTACTTTTATTCTATCTTTTATAAGTGTTTGTTATAGTTTTTCATTTGAATTTAGCACAATTTTTGTATCTGGTTATCTTTTTTGGCATCTTTTCATCTCTCTTTGGCATCTTTTTTTTCTCATTAATAAGACCTAATCCAAATAATTTAATAGTGTGTGACTTTTTTTTCAATTAAATTATTTGGATTAGGTCTTATTTTCTTTTATTAATTTGTTATAGTTTTTCATTTGAATTTAGCTCCATTTTTGTGTCTGTCTTTTTTTTTCTTCTCATAAATAGGCTGATGCTGTATTTGTGTACTCAATTGTTGCTTTTTTTTTATTAAATTATTTGGATTAGGTCTTATTTTCTTTTATTAATTTGTTATAGTTTTTCATTTGAATTTAGCTCCATTTTTGTGTCTGTCTTTTTTTTTTCATCTCATAAATAGGCTGATGCTGTATTTGTGTACTCAATTGTTGCTTTTTGTGTCTGGTTTCTTTTTTGCAGTATTTTTTTGGAATCCTTTTTTTTTTCATCAATTGTTTCCTCACATGCTTGGAATTTTCTTTTTATGCCTGTCCTGGCTTTCAGTTTTATAGATTTCCTCTGCTTGGTTCTTATTTTACCTTTTTTTTTTGAGCGTCTTCTGTCATGCCTCGGAAAGGCCGTGGAAGACTCACTCCCCTGACCGCTAGGCTATTTCTCTTGTTTACTTTTTTACCAATGCCTATAATTTTTCACCTGAAAAAATTTTTTTTATTTGTTATTCAATAAACCATTATCACTTATTTTTGGTCTTCTTTTTATTTACTTATTTTACTGGGGGTTGGTGGAAGGATGGTCTAAGCCGTTGGTTTTCGACCGCTACGACCCGGGTTCGATTCCCGCATTGGGCACTTTTTTCTGAAAAAATAAAAAAAAAAGCTCCAATGGCTTCTGATTCTTGCAAAAGTCCAACCCCACCAGCAAGCGCAAGTAATCAAACGGGGCTCTGGCACACTTGTACATGCAAAGTCGAACTGCTTTTCACATGTTTAGACATGTGGTGTACTTACAGTAAAAACAGTCGCCTACTCTACCCACCATGATTATCAAGGCCTGTACCACGTGTACTAGGGATAAGCAAAAAAAAAATTATTTTACTCATTGATCTATACATACAATTATTTGCATACAATTATATACATACAGTTTTCTACATTTTTGCGCTCTGCAGTCTAATATGTTGTTAACTAGCCGAGTGACCCGGGCAACGTCCCGGGTTTACCCGAAGGACCCGCAGGTGAGAAACTATAGAAGAAAAATTTTAACAAATCAGAAAATGAAATTGCAAACAATGTCCTTTAAGGACATGAGAGCACATGCACTGTATCACCATACGTGTACCATTTTCAAAGACCCTGCTTAGGATTAAAACTTCTCAGAAGCATAACAATAGTACCAACCTAGAGGTTAACTGGTGTGGATGCATTCCTCTGGGAGTAAGACTATTGAGAAATTCAGTAGGGAGTTATTTTGCTTCTCCGCATTCTAACACTCCAACTGTTAACACTGTGGAAACACTGACTCATGTTTGGTGAGCAATTTCAGGGAAGAAACTATAGACATTGGATTAAATAAATTAATAATTAAATTGCATTAAATAAAATTTATTAGATTTAAATAAATATTATTCGAGTGAAAAAAAAAAGAAAAAATTAACAAATTAGAAAATAAAATTTCGAAAAATACAACTATATTGCAGATAAGATAAGAGGACCTTATTAAAAAATAAATAAACAAACTGTAATTCGACACTATCGATAATTCGACACTTTCGATAATTCGACACTTTCGATAATTCGACCATTTTAAAAATCAAATTTACAAGGTTGATTGTTGTTTAAATACAACTTTGATTTTGCATGCATAAACACAGGCTCTTGTAGCAAGAACCCAAATATTATTTATAGTCATAGCAAAAGCCAACTTTAGTGAAAACTGATGCCTCTTCAGAATGAATGGAAGACTGAAATCTGAAGGAGCAGAAGATATGGGTCATCTTTACATGTATGCTATCCAATGTTCGCACACTTGAAAAAGCTACATATAAAGTTGTCCGTGCGTAAACACAGGCTCTTGTAGCCAAGGTTTGGCCTTGAGCCTTATTTATAGTCATAGCAAAAGCCAACCTTAGTGAAAACTAACGCCTCTCTAGAATGAAGCGAAGGTTGGTATCCGAAGGGGCCAAAGATATTTCAGACACTATACAGTGTGTTCAACTTTGGGCACTGTCAGTATATGTGCTTCAAGGACATGAGAGCACATGCGCTGAAACACCATACGCGTTCCATCGCAAAGATCCTAAAGGCATTGGTGAAAGTATAAATGACCCATATATTCTGCTCCTTCAGATTTCAGTCTTCCATTCATTCTGAAGAGGCATCAGTTTTCACTAAAGTTTGCTTTTGCTATGACTATAAATAATATTTGGGTTCTTGCTACAAGAGCCTGTGTTTATGCATGCAAAAGCAAAGTTGTATTTAAACAACAATCAACCTTGTAAATTTGATTTTTAAAATGTTCGAATTATCGAAAGTGTCGAATTATCGAAAGTGTCGAATTATCGTAAGTGTCGAATTATCGAATGTCGAATTACAGTTTGTTTATGTATTTTTAATAAGGTCCTCTTATCTTATCTGCAATATAGTTGTATTTTTCGAAATTTTATTTTCTAATTTGTTAATTTCTTTCTTTTTTTTTCACTCTAATAATATTTATTTAAATCTAATAATTTTTATTTAATGCAATTTAATTAATAATTTATTTAATCCAATGTCTATAGTTTCTTCCCTGAAATTGCTTACCAAACATGAGTCAGTGTTTCCACAGTGTTAACAGTTGGAGTGTTAGAATGCGGAGAAGCAAAATAACTCCCTACTGAATTTCTCAATAGTCTCACTCCCAGAGGAATGCATCCACACCAGTTAACCTCTAGGTTGGTACTATTGTTATGCTTCTGAGAAGTTTTAATCCTAAGCAGGGTCTTTGAAAATGGTACACGTATGGTGATACAGTGCATGTGCTCTCATGTCCTTAAAGTAGTGTAGTTCTGTTGTTTGCAATTTCATTTTCTGATTTGTTAAAATTTTTCTTCTATAGTTTCTCACCTGCGGGTCCTTCGGGTAAACCCGGGGCGTTGCCCGGGTCACTCGTAATAAAATAATATTGCAAGAAATTCTTAGTGTCCTATGCATAATAAAGGTTATATAATACATTGTTATGTAATCGTTTCTTTAAATAAACGTGTTTCAGAAAAAAATCTTTAAAAAAAGGTCCGTAGCATAATACGAATATTATTAGAATAATATACTTATGAATATTAATTAAAATACCCCTCACTTTTATCACTAAAACACAATGGACATCAAACATTTATGACTGAAGTCATCTTGCTCTCTGATCATCCATTTCGATTTAAAAAGATCCCAGCTCAACAATATATACAATGAAAATTCGAAACTATTATAGACACGTATAATTATTTAAAAATATATACAGTTTCTACTGCTCTTACTGCAATGGAAAAATTAATGCATTATAATATATACAAGGTTATTTCTCTGCTGAAATTATTGGGAGTAAGATTGTTGCTTATAACGTGAGTTAGGCTAATTTAAAATAGAGTAGATATGTTATTTGTGTCAATATATATTCTTCACTGTTTCCGACTTCAGGGGAAGAGACAAAAATTAGAAGCTTAATCTGCCTATTACCGAAACAAGTAAAGAAATTAAAATCTTCTCTCTTAGTCGTTGAGCAATGAGATCATTCCATACTTATATTATCTGCCTCCTCTGATTGTGTTATCGAGTCAAGTGCCAATGATGCTATTAAATCTTTTACAAGAGAAGGAATCGCCTGACATCATTTGAAGAATAAACAAAGTTAACGGCGACGTGTTTCTGTTATTAATGCTGTAAATTCGGCAAGCTTTCGGACTTTGACCTCCTTCGACAGGCAACTTTTCAAGAAACTGAAAGATAATGTTTATATACAGGTAAATATTTACATAATAAGAACTTTTCTAAGCGAATTTTTGATTTTTATACAATTTTTTTCCCTCTTCATTTGTTCTAATAAAAGGATGACTACCTAAGGATGCTACGAAAAGGCAAAAAACCATCTGAAACCCCTCAGACAAAACGTGCGAGAAACCTGGGAAGTCTAATTCTTTAAAGGTGAGGGAGCAGATTGGGTATTATTGTTATTTAATATGTGTAGGTATTGTGGAGGAAGGTCAATTTTTTCTGTTTAAACTGTTAAGTTGGATGGATGTAATTGCTTCCAAGACGGGGCGCTGCTGTTTGTTTTTTAATCCCGTATGAATGGGTATACATGGGAACAACCTGTGTGAAGCTATATTACCAATAAAATGCTCCATTAACATTATAAAATCTCTTCAAGATGGTTGTTCACCGTCTTTAACTTATTTTTCCTAGGAGAGAGAGAGAGATATCGAATATTTCATATTAATATTTATATGAAAATTTGTAAATTTATTTTTAATACACTAGATCCACATTGGCTAAACACTGAGAGGGTTCACTACTATTGTGTGTGTGTTGAAGCCAAGCCATCCAAATATATTTTTCATCTCAGTAAGGACAGTAGAAAGTTTGCTCTTTATTTGAAAAGAAATAGCCGGGCTTTTATTTCTTATAAATAGATGTCACGCTATTTCCTCATGCTTTAATTATGCAGAACTGAATTTGTAAAAATTGTAAGAGCATTGCTCGATACAAATATTCATATTTAATTTTATTGTCATAGAAACTTATGTTCATAGTTATCTTAAATACCATCACCAGGATTTCGTCTTACCGTATCGGATAAAAGCAGAATTACATATTACAATATTAGTGCAATAAAAGGCGGTGTAGTAGATTGAATTGGCAAAACTGCTGGGAGAGTTTAACACTGATTAGCCAATCTCTTTTTTTTTCAAATATTTTTTTACCGGAGTAAGAACAGTAAAAGGTTTGTTTGATTTGAAAAGAAAATTTCGTGCTTAATGGTTTATTTCTTATAAAAACTACCACCGAGAAATATATTTTGAAATATAAAAATATTTTTCTTAAAAATAAACTATATGGGGTTCAATTAAACGCGACTCAAAACACAAAAATGAATTATATTGAATCTTTTTATATAATATATATAAACTAAAGGGAAAAACTTAGGAGGAGTAACGTCTTTGATGTCACCTTCGTCTGTATTTTTTAAAGAGACAGAGACAATATTATTCACATTTGGTTATCTCATGCGTCTTAAATAAAGGTCATTGTGTATCAAAAAAAGTTCAAAGTTATTGTTTGAATCCCGATATACATATTAAAAGGTACAACTTCCTTGAGATCTGTCCATGAGTGTATTTATTTGACATTTCTTTCTTTCTTTCTCTCTCTCTCTCTCTCTCTCTCTCTCTCTCTCTCTCTCTATCTCTCTCCCGTTTAAAATGGAATTTGTAATTTCTTTTAAAGAGAGCATTAAAAACGCTATAAAATGGCGCCATCGCGTGAGAATACAGTTGAAAAATACAGATCAATGCACGGACTGAATAATGCAACAGATGGGAAGTGTAAGGATGGTCCCGGGCGATTTCTTATTTGTAAACTTGGCGACGATTTATTTTTAAAAGTCAAATAGCATCAATATGAGAGTACAGAGGCTTCTTCGATACCCCGTGGGAGTTGATACGTCTGCTGCAAACAATTCAAATACTTTTCATCTGATATCCTACTATAGTTATAGTTGGTTGTGTAAATTATTATAGTTCTAATTGAATTTTATAAATTATAGACAATAATATAAATCCAAAATAATAAATAAAAACTATAGCAAATATGATAATATATCTTAGTTAGTATATTTATATTAATAATAGAGCAATCCATAAATATATCATTATTTAAAAAGGCATATATTCGATCAAAATATAATTTATTTTACCAATATTTCAGTTGGCTAAATGCAAACCTTCTTCAAGCTATTATAACATATTAATGTGTGTTCTAGTTATAATGCCTTGAAAAAGGTTGGCGTTCAGCCAACAGTAATATTTGTACAATAAATGATATTTTGATTCAATATATGCCTTTTTAATTAAAGATTTATTTATGGATTGTTATATTTTTAAAAAATTAAACATTTATATTTTTCCGAAACATTTTTATGTTTTCTTTTTATATTGTAAATATTCTATATAATCGTGGTGGGACTGTTAAGGGGGCTGCTGCTCGCCATGTATCTCTATAGTACCCATCTTGTGTACCTATCTACAGTACACGCCATGTATACGCACGACACTATACTATATAAAAGAGCAGCGGCCCCCGACCAAAGAGAACAAGACCCAAGTTACTTCTTTCAATCGTTAACTCACTCTGTCGCTCAGATACCTTCAATACTATTCCCATTCCTAGATACTTTTCAGAAACCTAAGATATTTTCACGTGAATTATTAACCTTTGCATGTGTGTCAACTGTGTGTTATATATAAAGTAGATACTAAGGTTTTGAAAATAGAGCAATTCATAAATAAATCTTTAATTAAAAAGCATATATTAGATCAAAATATAATTTATTTTACCAATATTTCCATTGGCTGAACGCCAACCTTTTTCAAGTTATGACAATATATTAATATCGTAAACAAACTCAGCGCCACCTAACATTTTAAACTTAATTATATTGACGTTATGTGGCACTAGGTTATTTTTGACAATAATATTTTTCTATACCTTGAAAAAGGTTGGAGTTCAGCCAACTGAAAAATTAGTGAAAAAAAATATTTTTTAATCCAATATATGCTTTTTTATTAATATTTAATATCCAAATACAAATCAACTCAAAAAAATAATTTAATATCAAGTAATATGCAAACTCCAGCCGAAACATATGTATACATAGAGTTAGTATCTAACGGCGTTCCATTATTGTTCATTGTTGTACACATGTAGAAAGGCGGTTATATTTCAAGAAACCCGTTGCCTTATTTAAATTATATACAGAAGATTCACATCTATTGTATTGAGAGGAATCTTCTGTTTAAGTAGGGGATATCGAAATATGAACATTATAGAACATAGATCTTTTATTTAAGGGCGGTTCCCAGGGTTGTATTTTGTTTAGTTGTAAATTGTTTTTACGATGCCAAATACCATTTTTATTTCTTTCCTTACCCCATCACTTCCAAATCCTGATATTAATATTCTATTATTATCGACTCACCATTGAAAATGTAATTTAATAGAAAGTTTGTTTTACATTCTATAGGTAGGTTTCCTAACATTTTGAATTAAAGTCAAAAAGTTGCGTTGTTGCGGTATCTCTTCTGGTCATGCGAAAAATCAGCTCATTTCGTCTTTGGTGCATCCAAGATATTATATAAACCTCTCGATCTATTTCATTTTATGGTTTAAACAAAGAGAAGTGTGCCTAGAGGTATAATACATTCATATTTAACCGAAAACCTACACGAGGAAGAAAATATTCTTTGATTACAACATAATCAACATGCGAGCTTTTAAACATATCGGATCTTCAACAGGTGGAACTCTACAGAAGAGCCAAAAGGCTTGAAACCTTATCTTGTTAAGCTTGTAATGAAGAAAACTTTCTATTTTCGATTTTATGCTTTCCGTCATATAATAACTAAGAAGATTTTTAATCAGTCAAATAATCCTTATATTCCATAAAGGTGTTGTTTTCCTATATGTAGAACTCCTTAGAACTTCTTAACAGATTTTTAAAAAGGAGATACCTATTAACAGATTTGGAAATATTGATGGAACACCCCAGATACAGAATACCTTACCGCAAAGAGGTATGTGTGCGTTAAAATTCGCAATATTGAGGATGGAATTACTAAAGACTATATTTTTATTATTTATTATATAGGACGAAATTCAATTATTCAACTCAATAAGAAAATAATTTATAAAGAATTGGCCTATCAATGATAAACCTTCACATTGATTTCGATAAGTTAAACTACCAGATCGCTATACAACTGCACTTGAAAGTTTTTCTTTATTATAGTGTTTAACAAAACTATGGTGAGAGATGCTTCTATAATTGTAGAAATTTTACGAAAGGTTTTGCTTTGAGCACAGTTATTTCGCTATAAAAAAAACGAGAAATCAATCACAAAAGCCTTTTCAGACAACAAAGGTAAACAACACACATGGTGTACTATTTATGATATGGATGAACATATTTAGAGATATTTCTTCACAATGTATAGAACAAATTTCTACAATAATGAGCTGAAGATTCGTAATAATATCGTGAAAGCTATATATCGTAATATCGTGAAAGCTATATATCGTAATATCGTGAAAGCTATATATCGTAATATCGTGAAAGCTATATATCGTAATATCGTGAAAGCTATATATCGTAATATCGTGAAAGCTATATATCGTAATATCGTGAAAGCTATATATCGTAATATCGTGAAAGCTATATATCGTAATATCGTGAAGCGTTTTTTAATTTCAGTTTCAACAATTTTTTCTGTTAAGATACATTTTCATAATCTTCTGTGGCATGAATGATGGTACAATGTCATAATTCGCTCTTATTGTTGTATATATGGAGTTAAAACTATAACTCTATAAACCATAACATATTATGATGAATTTTGAAAATAGAGCCATCCATAGATAAATCTGTAATTAAAAAAGCATATATTGGATCAAAATTTCATTTATTTTACCAATATTTCAGTTGGCTGAACGCCAACCTTTATCAAGGTGTTATAACATGATAAAGGTTGGCGTTCAGCCAACTGAAATATTGGTAAAATAAATGAAATTTTGATCCAATATATGCCTTTTTAATTAAAAAAAAAATATGATGAATGATTTAGTTATAAATATGCAAAACTATTTCGCATACTTTCTTTTCAACATAAGTCTTCAATGCGCCATCTATATACGAGAAAATGTATCATACAAATGCGTTTTTTTTTTATTTATGGAAGAAAACATTCGTGTTTAAAAATGGTATCATTGCTTATACATTCTTCTACTTTGCCTAATTTTAAATACAAATATTTATTTTTCAACTTCTTTCCAATTTTATATCTTAAACACTTAAAAGTCATTATTCCATTATATTCAAATGATTATTTTAAGCTCCAATAATAAAAATTAATCTAAAGTTGGTATTGTAAACCTAATCCATACCTATAGTAAAATATTGGAGACTTTATGCCTTAGAATTGATTTAACCATAATATTTTATAGTCTTACGCTCTATATATTAAAATGTTCGGGCTCTAGTTAGGCTGATGAAGGTTCATAGAAAAATTATGTTCTATATGAAAATTTGGATTATTTTGCATATTTCTATTATACCAAAAAAATTAAAACATTACGAAGTTATTGATGTGCCGATTTAGGATAAAATTGGCCAATCAGCAATTAAATCTTTAATGGAATTAGGTCATTAGTGTTTATGCGAGAGTCGTTCAAAAGACGAGACGAGACGAGATAAACAATCAAGGGTTCGAATATCGAAATTTCCTCCTTTTTTTACATAATCAATTTTTATTATCAATTATATATTAAAATTCGAAACTATTATAGACGCGTCTAATTCTTTTAAAAATTAAACAATATATTTTAAAAGAATCATACGCGTCTATAATAGTTTCGAATTTTCATAACAGATGGCGCGCTAATGCATCATTATATATATATATATATTTTTTTTTTTTTTTCCAAATTTTGAGGTAGCTTTAATAAATAATATTGATATTCTTCTTCTCTAAACGATCTTTACATTATAAGAATCACAGACGATTAATCGCCTATTCTTTAATAGTAAATTTTAGCAGCTTTAAATTGAATTTTAGCACCCGAAATATTTGGATGTAATTAAGGTAAATTGATGTAATTAGGGTAAACCTTCAGTCACATATACGGTAGGCAGATGCCCAAGTGATGTACAATTACGTAAGTTTGGTAGACGGCCCCCATAGAAAGAATACTAAGGCAATAATAAAATCCCCAGACTTCTCCAAATTCTTTTTCTAACATACTGGCAGGTCGCCAGAGCTCAAATATTAATCGTTGCTGAAATTGTTTCTGGAAAACTTGGCTGGTATTGATGTGTTAGAAGGTTTTAGAGGATTGTATTAACGGATAGAATCTTTTGGACGTTAAAAAATAATAGTTTATATTTTACATTTTATTTTGTTTATTTTCTGAGATTTGATTTGATTGTTTGTCTATCTCTTGACACACATATCGAATATATTATATATAGTTAAGAAAAATTAGCGGTGAAATAATAAATATATATAATTTTTGAATATTAAAAAAAAAAATAAAGTTCAAACTTAAAGCGATCTTCTGCTGACTAAACTGATTGTGTTATATTGTGACACTATGTGGTAGAACTGATTTGCATAATACTTTGAATTATAATATTTAAAAATCAAATTTTTTATCTTATATATAAATATTTATTTGATAAAAAAGGCATATTTTGGATACAACATAAACTAAGCAAAAAACCATTTGAAAATTTGAAGGCTGAGGACAAGAATTTACCAAACTTTTATTTTAGAAATCCAATATATGCCTTTTTTATCTAATGAATTAAGTATGGATTGCTCAATTTTCAAAATAAATATTTATATATATATATTTTTTTTCAAATTGTCTTTTTCATATATATATGTTTAAAAGTTGCATAGGAATGTGAAAATGATAAGAGACCTCTCAAACAATCTTGTTTCCCGAAGAAGCTTGATGTGTTGCCACACGAAATATTAAGAAAATAAAATATATTTGGTCCAAAATAATAATTCTTTGAATATATTTGTAAAATATAATATTTTCATACTAAGTTACTTTTATTAAATCAAATTTATAATTTTTCAAAGTAGGTAACAATTCAATATCAAAACCTATAATTTTTTCTCTCCAACTTCGCTATTCAATTTATCATATTTGAAAGTCTACCTACTTCTCTTTCAAATTATAACCATTGACATAAAAATGTCATTAGCCGTCTTATGTTCTTAAACCATATAAGAATGGATTTTATGATTAAAACAACGTATAGAGGTCAGTGTGATTGGCGAGAATTGAACATTAAATAACCCAGACTTCGCCCCCTCAAACTCTTTTTATATTTTTCTCATTTTTAGTATCTATATACAATAGAGAAAATAAAAGTGGGATATGTTCAATTTTAATGTAAAAGTGGTGTTATATGTACAGTATAGTGTGAAATAGTATGGGTGCAAAAAAAAAACGTGATTTCACTCTCCTCTTTTCTATATATTTTTTTATAGAACGACAATTTAACAATTTTATCGCAAATGTTTCTTTTGAACGAAAAATCGTAATTTATTTTAAGGAGAAATAACGATTATTTCTATCCTTAGGGATGAAATATGAAAAGATTAATTGTGAAGAGTAATGAGATCTGGACACTTTATTTTTCCGTTCATCATTACTCTTCAAAATTCATCCTCTCATACTTCATCCCTAAGGTTAGAAATAATCGTTATTTCTCCTCAAAATAAATTACGATTTTTCGTTTAAAAGAAACATTTGCGGTGAAATTCTCAAACGTCGTTCTAGAATCATAAGCCACATTATATTGTATTATATATATTTTAAGTTAATAGATATTTAACCTTTGATAGAAAGAGCTAACATACTTCATGTTTTATTATTTATATATTTAGAAGGTAGATTAGGAGTGTTACATACCACCGACTTCTGACAACCACGAGCAAAGATCGAATCCATTGCCACTTGCCTCAATATCCTTTGATTCTTCTCTAAGTCCAATCCCATAAGTGAATACAAATAACTAAACTGGACTCTGTCACCTTCCGCATCTATGGACATGTGTTAAATTTACTGCATCAGCAGTCACTAACTACCAACCACCGTGGCTTGTAATAAGTATCTTGCACTCATTGACAAAACTTAAATAAGATATAGCTTTATTAGAAATACACGATAGGACTAAGTGTGAACCTAATTGCCTTTGTAACCTTCAAAAAGCAGATGACTGGTGACATCAATATTTCCATTTTCCTAAGTTTTGTCCCTGAGTGAATCTATTTAATCCTGTTTCTGTTGAGTCTAGCGTTTTTTTTCTTTCGAATCGTGACACATTCGATAATATATATATATTTATATATATAAAAGGAAGGCAGGAGAATACCTATATATAACATAGTAATATAATATTATATATAAAATAATATATCAATATAAATTTCTCATTCAACCTTTTAAACTCGAAATTTCTTCTATCATTCTTCAACTCCTTCTTTGATATCTCTCAGAATAATGTTTTGCATATAAAATTAAATGTTTGATGAAATAAAGGCAAAATGTATTGATTTATCATGGCTTGTACCAAGTATACTTGGGATAAATAAAAAATCTAAATTTATGAGTGTGTGGTTATATAAAGATGATTCAATGATTTTGAATATAAAATTATTTGTATATTTTCATACTTAACATCTATACCATTTCGAATTATTGATTCTACCTTACGAGCACCAATTATAAAATATAAAAACCTTACGCAATAAGTAACTGAAAATAAATTTATTGCGTGAGGTTTTTAAAAATTTTATAAAAGTATATCTTAATTTTCCTATATTTGAATATGAGTACCCATTATACTGGAAATGTAATAGTTTTAGTTTAGTTCACTTAAAACACAGACGATAAATGAAATAGATTTAGGCTAATTATACTTTTAAACTCAATGCCATAAATCCCTCACAGCGAGTTTATAAATACATAAAGAAAAACATTTATAGCTCCCAAAATGGCAAAGATTGAAGGCAGAAGCTCCTTTCGCAAGTTCCTTCCATAATTGTGATCTTTAATTGCTCCTTTCTTCTGGTTTGTCCCTTACACGCGAGCTACTGAAGCACGCAGCAACGTTGGCAGTCTACCAGACGACCATCCTATATCTAGACTGTCGTCTGCATATTTTTATGGATAAGTTTTATATATTTGTGAAATGGTGATCCTCTCAATCGCTATAAGGAGTCAATATTCCCAGAATGTCTTCGCTGCTAACAAGATTATGATGTTCTTTATGGTATTACTTATTTTTTAATATTATATCTATTTATTTCTTCTAAACCATCCATAGGTTGGCTGTCAATATTCCTTTTCTCTTAGAGCTTCCTTTCTATAGCCAGTCTTCTGATGGCATCGTAGATTCTTGATACGAAATTGTGCCCATGGATTCCATTCTATATAACGGCAATCAGGCTTGCATCTAAAGTTCCTTACTACCAAATTATACTAATTAAAATATTCGAAAAAATATATTTATGTACTAATAATATTACATTTTTAACAATTTTATCCCTATTTTATTTATATAATATAAAATATATTTCATCCATTTTTATTCTCATCATGAAATACATATATTCAAGTTTTATTCTAATATGAATTATAGTTTTAAACAATTTATTCCATGGGATGGTCAAAAATATATTTTTTCAAATAGTCAAAAGTAGTATACGCATTAATTGATTCATTATTAAGAATTAATGCATAAAATATAAATTAATAATGTTAATATTACCAGAAAAACAATCGGTAAAATTAAAGTCACAATTATTATAGAGAAAAGAGTTTAGGGCAAGTTAACAAATTAAGATATCTGATAACTTGATTTTAATGATGGAAAATTAATTGAAGAAATAAAGACTATAATATCAATAGGAAGGATGTTTTATCGGCAGAAAAGAGTTATTCTATAAAGGATGGTATTGGAGAGTTAAAGGAGGTGGTTGATGATGATTAATTTACAGTACATTTCTGTATTAGGTCAAAGACATTGTCGATGGAGTTGGCAGAAAAAGGAACAATAGATGAATTCGAAATATGAATATGTAAAAGAATGGAAAGCTTAAGATGAGTCGAAATAATCTAGAATAAAGAAGTCTTGAGAATATTATACGTTCAACGAAGCATTTTTGAGTCGTAGGAGAAAGCCGGAATAGTTGTATGGGATACATATTGAGAATAAATGATTTAATGAAGAAAGGTCTGGAAGTTAAGATGAATAGACAGAAAGACCGTTGAGATGTAGAGAAATTGAGCTGATAAACTGGGCAAGGTGAAACACCTATGAATAAATAGATATCTCTAAATAATAAAACATTGCGTCACATGTGCTGAAGACCAAAGAACTGAAAGCAAAGAATATGGACACCAGAGAGAAATCAAGTGCTAATAATTTGATAAATAATAATATTTGAAGAAGACCAGAGAAATACAATTCATAAAATACGTTTAAAAAAGAATGATGTTAACGAAAACCCTTCACATAATAAAAACATTATTTAATATCTCCATCATAGAGTGAGCATTAGAATTAAGCCTTTCAATGATTACTACGTATTGGTAATACACTACCTATATTTATTGTACGAGACAAACAAACATTTGTCTTTTGATTAGGTCATATATTTTTATATCTCGTTATCCCCATTCCGACTTCTATTTATTGATAATAATCAATGCACAAAGTGTGAAACTTGTAGAAATGAACTTTAATTCATCAAGTGTATTATGTGAATAACAAATATATCTAATTATATCAATTTTCAAGAGCTAATTTTATTTAAAAGATATGACCGTAAGTCATTTATTTATTAGGAATTTATTTTTCACTTATATCTGAATTTTTACACTCATGGAATAGGAAATCTTTGATATCCTTACATGTGTTCATTTATAAAATGGAAGCATCAAAGCACGAATGTTTCTTTTTAAACATAAAACAAACCTTTCTACTATCCTTATTGCGATAAAAAAAAATATTGAGAGGGCTTGACTCATCAGTGGTGAACCCTCCCATCAGTTTCGCCAATTCAATATGTCAACCACTTTTAAGAGCTCTAATACTTAATTCGACGATTCTGCTTATATACGCTGCAATTAATGGCGGAATCTTAGAAATGATATTAAAGTAACTATATACATAATATTTTAGGACAGTAGAATTACATATAAATATTTGCATCATGCTCTTCCGCGAACAATAAATACAAGGCCAGTTAGACATAATTATAATGTGATAACATGCCATCTATATATAATAAATGGAAGCATTAAAACACGAATGTTTCCTTTCAAACATAAAATATGTATTGCATTAATTCTATAAATTATATATACACGGTCCACAACCCAAGCATATATCCTTAGTATATAAAAACAATATAAAATTAACCATGATCACGTAATGCTGTGCCCTCTCAAAGGTATGGGGCGATGTACTACTATATACGAGGCTTAGAATACCTGTCGAGAAAGAGCCCAACTTAGATGGAACGAGATGGGACCGAACAGTTTTCCAGTTTGTTTTTAACATATTTATTGATTCGATTGATTTTCGATTTGGTAAGAGGCAGTTAGGACGTCTGCAATAATCAGTTTCATGTTTAGAACTTTAACCGTTCTGGAGAAACGTGATCATATGACCACACGTCAACTAAACGCTGATTTAAAGTATTTATATTTAACTAAATAAAATGATCGTATGAGCCGTCAGGATGTACATAATATTTGATATCATCACCCGATATTTTTCTCTGTTTTGTCAAAGGTTTAGCCTACCTACGCAAATTCGACCTTAATTATCTCTTTTTTGATTTCTCAAAGGTTACTTGGACCAGACATTTTGGTCGTTTAAATATATATTTATTAAATAATTTAGATGATAAAAATACAGATATTGAATTGAAAAAGAGATTTATTTGCCAATATTTCGTTTGGCTGAATGACATCCATTTTCAAGGTATTCTGGCGTGTACCAAAGAAGGCATTTCTCTCTTTTTTTATACATTAGAACAATGCATTGTGTTAATGATCCTAGCAAATAAAATACTAGTGGGGATAAGAAAGTAGCAACAACACCAAATATAGCAAAATCAAGCAAAAAGCCAAACTGTATACAATACTTTCGGGCTCTGACCCTCATCAGTACAAAGAGACATCCAACGAGAGGAGTAGTGAAATTGGTCAAATTTATCGAAAATATGTTTAAGCTGACGAAGTGGCAGAGGCCAATTTTCAATCAAGATTAAAACATAAAATTTCGTAATTGATGATATTCATGCACCACCTGAATAGGCGGATAGAGTTAGCCATACTTATAGTTCTCCCGTTAAAGGACATTTCCCGCCCCTGGACACTTTTATTTTTCCGTTTGTCATTACTCTTCACAATTCATCCTATCATACTTCATCATTAAAGTTAGAAATAATCGTTATTTCTCTTTAAAATAGATTTCGATTTTTGTTTAAAAGAAACATTCGCGGTATAATTGCAATTTTCGTTTTAGAATATTTATGTTTATATAAAGGTTTAATATAATTTTTCTATGATTGTGTAAATATTCATTGAATTTATCATCACCTTTTTTTGTTTACAAAAATGTTATATGAAAAATAAAGTAATGTAATTGAACGAAATGGTTGCCTTCATGTTTACTGATCCAATGTTTTAATAATCTAAGGTTTATGTTGTAAGAAAATTATACATTGAGAAGAATTATACAGACATGTTGGCCCGAAAGTTAGAGCAATAAAAATTGCTAAAGAAATCTCGTCTGGATATATTGTTGATTTTATAAGAGTAAATAGAAAAAATGAATAGAAAATAATTTTAAAATACTAGATGTTAGATGTATATAGTTTCTGGTATCCTAGAAGCTCATATTCATAGAGTGTCTCTACATTCTGCTCTTATTCAAACCTGATCAACAAACGATATAAGAAGATCCGCTCAATACAATAGCAGTACAATAGTCTGGAGATTAATTTGATAAAACCACTGAGAGAATTCACCAACAATTTGTCAAACCCTTTCAACAAGTTTTGTATTATCGTAGAAAGGCCTATACCAGGGGGTCGGTAAACTTTTGAATCGGAAGAGTCAAAAATTAAAATTTACAAAATATCAAAGTTTTTAAAGAACCAATAATAAATAGTACTCGCATAAATAATATTTGCGTATGGAACTATATAAAGAACCACATCTGGCTCGCGAGCCGCAGTTTTCTGACCCCTGACCTATACAAGTAGGTTTTGGCAATTTACCTGCGTATGGATGGAAGTCTTTTAGATATGAAAAATTCATCAACATAATCAATAAGATTGTCTTTTTTAATATAAAACAACTTTTCCTTTTTCTGTAAAAAAAATAGTACATAAGTGAAATTATTCTGGGATCAGGTAGATAAATTAAGAAAAAACATCTCTTGATTGTGGAACTAAAAGTCGCTGACGGTTTGCGCCATCTGTCGAAATAAATTTCAACTATTCGTTGATTTTTTTTGGGATTAATTAAAAATCAGCGATTATTTGGAATCTTGTCTGAAGACCGGCTTCTGCCACTTCACACCAACTTGAACAACTGTTTTGTTAAATCCGACTGATTCCATAACTTCTCTTGTAGGATGTTATAAAATCGAAGCCGCCCCTGTACTGATGAGAGTCATAGCCTTAAACGATGGTATACAGGTTGACTTTTTGTCTCAATTTGCCAGAAACTGGTGTTGTGGCTAATTCTTCATCATCTTTAGTAAATATTTCACTAGGGCGATGCATAGTGTCATCGTTCTGATGCACATAAAAAGGTAGAGGTGCTCTTTTTTCGGTACAATGATGTTTATTAGAAAAAAAAAATGCATATCTTGATCGAGGTCATATGAGCTTTTTAGATGACGTAGCGCCATCTAGTTGAACAAAATAAACAATTAATATTAGATAAACATTGATTTAACTTTTTCCTTATATTTGACCAACCCATTATTTTTATAAATCAAGAAAAAATAACCTCGAAAGCAATGAGTATTTAAGGCCACATGGGCGTATATATACTGAACATGTGAAAAATAATTTTAAAAAAATAATTTAAAAAGTCAGATATTGGTATTAAAAACAAAGAAAGAATATCCTGACCGCGCTCAAATGATATTTCTATATGGCAGGGAGCTCTCTAGAGGAACAAAAATCAACTAAACAATATATATTTTCTTTTGTGTGTTTTGTGAAGACGTGCCGCAATAGTAAACTGGAAATATAAACACAACCATACATATTTAAATGGTCCACAATTCAATGATCCCAGCTCCTGAATATTTCACCAGCTGCGAGCCATAACTGGATTTAATTTCCTTTTATAAAATTAAATTAGAAGAAAAAATATTTCGAATTATTTTCTCTATTCTCAAATTATATCCCTATTTCAGAATAAATCCTTGAAACTAATTTCATCGATTTTGTAAAAATTCTTTTTTTATGCCTAGTAATTCCGAAACTTTAATTATAAATTTAGTTTTCAGTTTTAATATGTATTTTTACTTTTTTGTATTTGACTTGAGAACTAAGATGCGGAATTCTCTTTACCTCAAATATTTGCCAACGCTTCGAATCCTTTTAAATGTATTTTAGTATCCCATCCGCAATATTTAAATATTAAATTTTTTGAATATTATATAGAGTGAACTCGTCCGATACTTTAATAGATTAATATATTGAGAAATGGTGCCAAACAAGATATACTGAAATATATCGAATTTCTTCTGTTCTCTTATTCAACTTCTTCTTCAACTGTCAAATTCGGCAACTTTATTAAATTTGCCTTTATTACACACACATACAGATACATAAGACCATGATCTTATACAGATTATCATCACAGGTAGAAATCATAGATGGAGCTTCTATACTCCAGACAGCAAAGAACCCAACAGCCTCCAAGTCCGACACTTGTTCAGTGGCCACAGAATCCACCGTGTATAGGTTAGCGTATAACTGAAAAGGTGAGTGTGGATTCAGCCGCGTTTTAGTGCTAGATTTCCTCATTCAAATGAACAACGACATTCGGCTATTCTATTAATCTCCTCCGAACTTATATTTAAAGTAAATTATTCAATATGTGCAATAGGGTAAGTGTTTGTGGATACCGTTTTTTTTACCTATACACTAAAGGAAGGCACATACTGCAATTCGCATCTAGAATGGCAGCCAGTTGAGTCTTGAGCTTTTTTATCATCTACACTTATGGACAAAACTTAAAGAGGCTTCTATTGCCATTTAACATGTATATCGGGATTCAGACAATTACTCTGAAAGATATTACAATGACCTTTATTGAAGATAAAAGAGCTAACCAAGTGTGAACAAAATTGACTCTCTCTACTTAAAAATTCTTCAAAAGACAACCAGCGACATTAAATACTTTTCACTTCCTTAGGTTTTGTCCATGAATGTATACTCAGGTGCTGAAAGAGAATACCTTCTTTTTAAATAAACATACACACATACAGCTTTATTAATGCCACCAGTCTTATAAAAATTCGCCACAGGAAGGGAGAATAGATGGAGTCCTATACTACAGGCAGCACAGAACCCAACAGCCTCCAGGTCCGACGCATGTCCAGTGGTCACAGAATCTACCGTGCATAAATTAGCGTATCATTGAAAAGGCGAATGTGGAACCAGCCGCGTTTTAATCTTCGCTTTACCTTCTTTTTAAATATATAGGAATATAAGACACTTAAAAATGTATATTCTCTTTGGAAGTCGAATAAAGTGGAACCTAAATATAATGTACGGTATACCATCAACAAACGTAAAAAAAAATCATAGAAAATCCTTTTACCATTAAACTAATAAATCTTATTATCTCAAGGTCAATTAATAAAGTTAATTATATTTCTTAATGGTGTTAAGTTATTTAATTAACGTAGGTATGGAGAGTGTTAAAAGTCGAATTCCTGTAGAGTAGAAACATTCTAACAAACATATCTGTCATTGTCTTCCCTCCCATTCTGATATCATAATAACCTCATTAGTCAGTATATATATATATATATAGGAAAATTAAAATAAAACTCTTGTTATAAACACAGGATGATTATTTTATATTGTAACAAAGTACTTATAATTTTTTTATTAGAGTATCATTTTTGATGTTTATATTTTTCTATTCTGTAAACTTCCCACATTGCATATATTTTGTTTACCATTCATAGTTTGTTCTTACCTGAAATAAATTGCTGTCTCATCCTGAAGTTTGTCTTCCCTAATTTTCCACATGGCAATATGTATAGAAAATTCAGAAATTGTCGTATTTGTGATGGTGAAAATTTCGAGAATATCTAGAACAAAACAAAAACTTAAACTTATTTTAAAAACACGGCGCTTCTATTGCAATAAATATATTCTCGTTAATTAATTAGCTTAATGATGAATATATTTATACTCTAATCTAAATTGTATATAGCGATTTCTCTCGAAAAAAGTGGATCTCTTAGAAAATTGTGATGATAGAATGTTCACAGTTTTAAAACCCCGATATAAAGAATTCAAACTCCGCCCGGATGAAAAAGGAGGAGGGGGAGCAGTAACAAGCTCGCTAAAAAACCTGGGCTCAGCTGGCCCGGCTGATAGTACCCTGTAAAGGCTCTTGATCCAAGGATACAGGATGAGCAGCGTTGTACTCAATGTTAGGAGCGGCTGTACATGGCGTCTGTTCCTCATGTCAGAGGCGGCCATTTCTTTTGGAGCTAAGTCGGCCTGCCACTGAGTAGTGCTCCCAATCTTAATGACAAAGGCAGACGCATTTTACTTCACCTAGTCATGATGGTTGTCAAACAGACACCATCAAGGGTCACAACTTGATACCCTAATATGATTGAGTGGAGATAAGAAAAAATAATAAGAATTCTTTTTGAAAATAGAGCAATCCATAAATAAATATTTTATTAAAAAGGCATATATAAGGCAAATCGGCGGGAATTATTTCTTCTTCTTTAAAGTTGTTGACACACATTAATATTTTATAATAAATTGAAATAAGTTGGCGCTCAGCCAACTGAAATATTGGTGAAATAAACGATATTTTGATCTAATATATGCCTTTTTAATTAATGAACTCTTTGTTCGATCATCTACCAATCAGATCACAGTGTTGGGCTATTGACATTTTCACCGTTGTTTATAGGTAAATATCGGGCTTAGCTCAGGTGACATCATGTTAGGTTTATGGCAGAAATTTATGATCAGGGTATATAGCTGTGCTAACTCACTTAGTAAGTACTATAAAGTTTCGCCACAAAATATACTAGTTTCTAAATCTAAGGCACCTTACTGAGGAAAGAAAAAGCATCTCCTGATCGTTTCAACTAAAATTTGCTGATAGTTTGCGCCGTCTAGCGGAATAAATATCAACTAATCGTTGATTTCTAACTAAACCTGAATTACCCAATAATCTTCCTTGTTTTAGTTGCGCAATTGGGAAATGTTTTTTTTTCTCATTTTATCCACCTGATCCCCCATTACGATTTCACCTATGTACTATTTATAACATTTATAACGTGTGTTAGATATTTTCTTATTTAGAGAATAAAATACTTAAATAGAAAATCTCCTTATCTCTCATTATTCTTCTCTTTAATAAAAAGAAATATCTATTTAATAAATGTGTTGAATCGCCAAAATAATTTTAGGAAATAACATATAACACGATGATAATACTATTTTGACGACTCTCAGCTGGATATGTACATAGTATGTTTATATAATTGAATTATTACACTAGGTGTAACAAAATTTATGATTTCTTTCTTACGCAATAGAAGCAAAATGTTGTTTTAATGTAACTTTGTGTGTGCCCATTTCAAATATACTATCAAATTGACAACTTACTTTGAAAAAAAAATAAGGAAAATTTTTATTTTAATACATAGGCCTACAAATAAAAATATATTTAAAAACGCTCATGTTAATGGTAAGGATATGCCTAATTCGTTTTAAATATCAACATCTTACTTTTTCAAATTCTAACATTATTTTTTAGCATGTTTAGCATATTTACGCAAGTTTGACCTCAAATACCCATTTCCTGATTTTTCAGGAAGCCTCTGGGACCAAAATAATTTTAGTCGTTCAGGTACAGCCTGCACAAGGCTGACGAAGGCCAACAGCCCGAAACGCGTTCGTGGTTGGCTTTTCTTGATTTATCAAGAAAATGGGTTGGCCAAAAAAATCAGGTAACAGGTCATATCAACGTTTAATTGATTTCTGTTCGAGTAGAACGTGGTTAAGATATGCCTAATTTGTTTTCAGAAATATATTTTTTATTAAAATGGTGTGTAAAGAAATAAATTATTTTCTGCTTTATTTTGCTTGTTGCACATCCATCTTGAGTTTCCAGAAGTGGTCAACAAGCATACTGGGACTATCTGCAGCGTCACCGCCTCTACATGTTTGACATATAGCTTTATGAAATCTCTTACCATGATATTCATTAACGTCACCAAGATTGGGAAGAAATTCAGATATAAATACAGTAAATCTATAATTAGATACACATACACATAAATACACACAAACCACTTTACATCTCCGCATTTTGTGTTAAAATAAGAGTTATTCACTAAGTCGCTGAAATTTTTGAACTTTAAATTTACCAAGAAAGTCATACAAATATTTATCGTGTGTCTTCAATAAAGGTCACTGTGTATCTAATATCTTTCAGATGTATTGTCTAAATACCGATATATATCTTGCCCAAAAGTTAAACTCCTCCTCTACGTGGCGGGCGGGAGAAGCAGCGCAAGTAAGGGACTGTCCTGTAGGGCGAAGTACGGTGTCGTGAGACGCTACGGTAACCGTGAACAAGGAACTCTGAAATGTGACTGACTAACGGGGCAATGGCATACCTCTCTTTCCATGGAGCAACAAAATCATAAAATTACGGTCGGACAAGACACCACCACCGATATACATGATAAAAGGTACAACTTCCTTAAATTTTGTCCATGAGTATCGAAGGCTATAATCAGTTACTCAAATGTAATTTCGTTCTAAATATATTTCAAATTAGAGATAATATATTACAATTTATCATTCAGCACGTGCGACAATTCTAGTTTAGGTGAGAGGAAAAAAAAAACAATATTTTAAAAATTTTACCAATAAAAAAAAAAGTATTCTCCTCCTATTGATATTTATGCTTACATAAGAGAGTACGTAGAATGCCCCTTACTAAATTAAGCATTTATATAATGTTGACTTTGATTAGTGTTTTTAAAGAAACGGATTCCTAGAATATTAATAAAACAATATTGATTTACAAGAGAGAGAACAAAATAAAAGAGAAACTTAGAACATGTGTACAAAATGAAACGGTTAGCGCCTATTTACTTGTGATCTTACACACATACTCTATGGGAGCAATTAATTAATTTAACTTAAATAAGCTATACAACATATAAAGACTAGAGCATTCACAGAAAAATATATTTATAAAAAACAAAGTTAAATCTTTTAAATATCTCAGAAAATCATTCTTTTTATAAAGTTGAATTGTTCATTATATCTGTATGGTGTATTCTCTAATATATTGGTGACCACAATATACCTTTTATGTCAGCCAATAAAGTATTTAACACACTAGGTTTTATCTAAAATATTTTTAAATTTTTATTTGTGTTCTTAATAAAATAATTACTGAAAACAGTTTAAAAAAGGATTTCATGTATTAGATTCAAATGAAAGACTATTTTGAAAATTGTTTCGCGCATGTTTTATGTTTATATACAACATAAATATAGGATAATAAGGGGTATATATATACTAGCCGAATGACCCGGGCAACGCCCGTGTTTTACCCGATTGAATGTTTTGATTTGTTACAATTATAAATTGACGCCTTAAATAAATGCATATATTAGTTAATAACTATAGCATATGTTCTTTATCTGTCTATGTACTGTTTGCTTCCGTAGGCGTCTCTTACCGGGAAAAAGAAAGAGAGGATTCCATTTAGTTATTAACTGATATATGCATTTATTTAAGGAGCGACCCGCTCCAACACAATAGTTACAAAAACCAAAAAGCGAGTGGGGGGGCAAAGTCAAAAACAAAGTGTCTCGCGTAGTGGCGGCGCCATCGTAGCCACGTGATCGTAGCCAACCAATAGGAGAGCGCCATTCCAAAGAAAAAGCAAACGGTGACAGAGATGACGCATGACGCTCGTAACTGTATATAGAATAAACACCTAGAGAGGTGTGTATCTTTTCCTTTATTAATAAATTTTATTTATGCTTATGAGGTGATACAGCAGCGTATTTACAATACTTGGATACAGGGTACCTCAGACGTGAAGTCGGGCTTGAATCCAGGGTACGTCAGTGATAGAGGCGGGCTTGGATACAGGGTACCTCAGAGGTGAAGTCGGGCTTGAATCCAGGGTAGGTCAGTGATAGAGGCGGGCTTGGATACAGGGTAGGTCAGTAGTGAAGGCGGGCTTTATTAATAAATCAGAATGATGTATTATGTTCATCTCCCTGATCTTTATAGTGGTAATAAAAATGAGCCACAACACAGGTTTTGGCAAATTCAGACAAAAACCATCTGTATACTATTGTATTAGGTTAGGGTTCTCGAGTACAATTTTGAAATCGAAGCCACCCTTGTATTAATGAGGTCCATAGCCCGACATCATGGTTTACGTTTATATTTTGTCAGAATTGGCCAAAACCTGTTTTGTCGCTTATTCTTATCAGCACTAGTAAAGTGTTTTTACATCGGATGATGAACATAATGCAACATTCTCATGTATGTATATAAAGAAAAAGATGTATCTCTCTAGGTATATATTTATATGAAAATCCGAAACTATTATAGACGCGTATGATTCTTTCAAAAATTAAACAATTTCTACTGCCCTTACTCTGCAATGGGAAAATTAATTAGAGGGCCTTGCTCATCAGTGGTGAACCCTCCCAGCGGTTTCACCAGTTTAATCTACCATACCGCTGTTATTTAGCATTTTTCGATCTTCCTTTTATAGTGATTTTGGGAGGGCCTGGCTCATCAGTGGTGAACCCTCCCAACCGCTGGGAGGGTTTACCACTGATGAGTCATGCCCTCCTATTAATTTTTCCATTGCAGTAAGAACAGTAGAAATTGTTTAAATTTTGAACGAATCATACGCGTCTATATAAGTTCCAATTCTCATAACAGATGGCGCGCAAATGCATCATAATATATTTATATGTTACACAATATTGGTTAAAAAGTATTGATATATTTAAGAAAATGTTTCTTACTAAGTGCAGTCGTTTGGTTAAAAAATTGAAAATATTTATTAAAACGAAGTTTATAATGTATCACAATTAATATATATTATTTGTGTGTGTTTAAATTAATTCTATAATTCTGTGCGAATAATTAAAATATGGATAACTATTTACAATAATTACATTTTCAAAGAACTAACTAAAATAAAAACCTATCAATTAAAAAATACAATAGCCGTTTAATAAATAGTTGGTTAAAGAGTGTTTTAATATACAACATATATAATATATATAGTATATTATATATATATATATATACTATATATATATAATATATTGTAAACTCGATAGAGATAGAATAATTAAAGAGCCCTAAAAGTTTTTAGATGAAGTAATAGAAATAATTTAGTTGGAAGAGGGCGTGTTAAATAATAAATTTCTTCATTTAGTTTGGATGGTAGCTTGTAATGTAAAGGATACACGGGAGTTCTTCCTTGTGATGTACTTTACTGTGGATAAATGTTGGTGGGTATGTGGCTTCATAAATAATTACCTCTAGCTATTTCTTCATTAGTCCCTAACCATTATCTAACACGTATATATTATCCAATTATATAAATGGACGTCTGTCTAACGAGGCTTCATATAGGAATGGTTCAGAACCTGGTAGTTTCTATTGATAACTCAAGCGATGGCTTACAATGATGTTTATTGTTAAAATTAAAAGTTCAAAGGAAGAAAATAGGGTTTCACTAATGATAATAACATGTTGATACTTCTACAAGTGAGTGCATACCACCATGCAGCCTAATACTATGCATTTGTAGAAGGGCAAACACCCGAAATATATTTTATTCTTTAAATCAAATAAAATTCCCTTATACTTATGATTTCATCGTTAAACTTCTGGAGAATTTTTATGGCCTCAAGCGAGGTTCGAAATCTATAATTTCAGATTTTTATCTCAAAGAGTTTTGGAGTTATTAACTAAAATTTAAATTTTCGAGATTTTAAAAAGTGATATTTCTAGAAAGAATTATTCTGTTCTTTTTGTGCTTTTATAATTGTTTTGAGTAGTTTTAAAGGTTTATATATAACCTTTTTGTTACAAAATAGAATATGCAAATGATTTTTGGTTAGAGTAAGAGAGAGAGATGAGAGTAGTACGTGAATATTTTATCCTGGACACCTTCCGCTTAGATAGTTATTTCCTTCAATTAAAATTTGATATTTGACTTATAACACTTTTGTTTAATAGCTCTTTCTTCTATTTTTACTGATTTAATATCAATATTTCATACGTTTATTGACTCAGAAAAAAAGGTCAGTAGCAGAGAATGCCAGGCCACCGCCAGCCGAGTTAGTTCCAGCAGAAAGACAATTTCACGAGAGGTGATTGAACTCAGAAGGGCCGGTTGGTCCATACGTCAAATCTCTACGGACAGACATCTCGACGTATTCACAGTGCACCGGCTATGGCGAAGATGTTTTGAAAAAGGAAATGTGGAACAATTGAGAGGTGCTGGTGTAACCGGAGTGACGTCAGCAAGCGTGGAGCGACACATTCGCCAGATGGCGTTAGCGGCCCCACAGGCCATTTCTGTTGCCATTTTGCAGGATATGCGGAACACTCTTGATCTACCATATATATACCTGAACCATTACACGCAGATTGGTTGCGGGTCAACTCTGCCATTAATCCAACGGCACAGACAACTTCGTTTGTAATTTTATCGGAATAGAGCCCCATGGACAGCGGAATGGCACAGGAAAGTGTTCTCAGATGAATCAGATGAATCTCGCTTCTTTTTCAGCAATGACAGTTATCGAGTAAGATTTTGTGGTGACATGTCCAATCCGGCCTCACCTCACGACAACGCGGCGTTATGGTTTGGGGAACCATCACCTATGATAACAGATCACCTCTGATTCGTATTGAGGACACTATGACGTTCCAACGATACGTGGATGACGTGCTGCGGCCGGTGACGCTACCCTTCTTTCAGGAGGTAAAAAATACAATTTTCCAGTAGGAAAACGCCTGCCCTCACACAGTACGCATCAGGCAACATATCCTGCATGAATTCTCAGTTCCTCCATGATAACTGGGACCTGAATTGGACGTTGTTTACGTGCGCTGACACAGCCGCGTTCAAAAAAATGAACTGTGTATAGGTGTATTTTGTTTTAATAAAGATAATTTTTTATTCGTACTGGTACTCTATTTAAGCATTTTTACACATTTTATCCTACTAATTATTTATATTGAATTTTCAGTGTCAAATATGTAGTGTATATATTTGACAAACATACAAGTGAACAAATAGTTCAAATGTGATATTGTATTGGGATAAGGTGCATAAATTATAAAAAGGCATCTCCTTGCGCCATCTATCGGAATAAATATCAATTATAATCTGTGGTTAACTTTTCTTGATTAATCAAGAATGGGTATTTGGCCAATTATGAAATAATTAAAAATCAATGAGAATAGTTGATATTTATTCCGATAGATGGCGCAAGCCATCAGCAACTTTCAGTTGCACGATAAGGAGATGCCTTTTTCAAAACATATAAGTGTTTGAAAGAATAACATTCTATATTCAACAACAAAACATTCACCTACAGAACCTGTCAAAGTCGGTGTTGCCACCTGTTTGTAGAGGCCAAGAATACTGTGTAGGTGGAATTCGTGTCACGCCAAGGTCCTGTCCGATTGATTCATTGTGATAATACAGATCGATTAGATATCGATTGACCTTCAATTAAAATTCGCGAAATTTCACTCGTAAAGAATCTTCAATAGATGTCTGTTAATTATTCGGTACTTGAAAAGTTTTTCGACTTTCTGAAGGAGTTTGCGGGGGTTTATTAGCACTTTGATTAAAAATCTTCAATTTGGAGCAATCGATGATGTTATTGTTAAACAGATGCCCGGGAATTATTGACAATAATGTGGGTGCGCTTCATTTTGTTTTTCTGTAGAAAAACAAACAAATATTTAAAAAGTTAACTTAAGTTAACCTATTACTTCTACAATCACATAATTGCATGCAAACTTAAAATATGCATTTTCTAAGTCGTTATATAAAATGAGAATTTTTTGTTTGAAGCCTTTGAAGTATGTTTGATATATAATTCTGAGGCAATTATCTTTGAAATTTTGTTTCTTTAAACAAACTTCTTTGATGATAAATATTCTGAAGAAAAACTAGATTATTAAGAAATAATAGACATATTTCTCTCTCGTCAAAATATATCAAATAAAAATTAACACTTTTCTATATTTTAATTCATATACCGGTGGGGAAGAGTGGTACATATCGTGCATGTTAGATAACAAAGTGACCCAAGATCGAATCCCGCCTTGAGCATTTTCATTCTGCTTCAATGACATCAGATTCTTGTACAGAAACCCACCATTCAGTGTAAGTAACCAAACGGAGATCTGAGCCTATGTAACATCAAGGGTCGAACTTCTTTCTACCTATGTATACATATTGTTTACTTAGAGTAAAGAGCCTTCAGTAACTACCTGTCATAGTTATCATAGCCTATACCATGTCTATTCAGTATATAAGCAGCGTAAAAATACACTTATATTCTATTTTTGAAGATTTGCAGTTTGAGTGATACGATAATTGAGTAGAAATTATTTTTTTATTTTAAAAATCGCTTCTTAATTGAGTCTCTTATCAAGTTGAAAAGCGAATACATATTTTTTTTATATATCTTCCTTATATATATTTTTTTTTTTCAAAATTTGTTAAGAAATTCCACTCAAAATACTAATATCGATTCATTTATGTTCATATACGAAAAACCTATAATATAATAATCATTTGAAAAAAAGTAAATTAAACATGTTTCCTTAAACGCTTTTTTTTTTTATTTCTCCGGTGTCTTCTGTCATCATTAACAACGTTTGTGGTTCCATTACTATAAGAAGTTCTTTAATTGGAAACAGGGATAAGATATTCGTAGCCGAATGATTTGGGATTAACAAAACGTGTAACACAAAAATATACGAATGATTTTCCAATTTTCATTTTCAACCCTATTCGAATAAACAACTCAATTAACTACATGCAGTAAACACGCCATCTGCATTAAAAAGTATAATTTGTTGACACGCATATGTTTCTTTTTTGAGAAAAAAAATCTACTATCCTTATCACAATAAGGAAATATTGAGAGGTTGTGATTATTAGGGATAAATTCTCATAACGGCTTTATCAGTTTAAACCACTGGGAGGGTATACCATTGATAAGCAACGCGTCCTCCTCGTATTTATCATTGCATTAAGGCTAGTAGGGAATTGCCTATTTTCATAAAAGAACCATATACTCTCAAATCCTTATATCTATAAAAATGAAATGCGAAATCGATGTTTGTTATCGCTTCACGCAAAATCTACTGACTCAATTATTATGGAATTTCGCATGTAGGTAGCTGAAGATTTCGTTTAACATATAGGCTATTCAAAAAACTTAAAAGGTTAATGTGCTTTTGTTAAAAAATAAAAAACCAAAAAGCGTTAGGTCGCTTGGGCGCAGCACTGGTCGCGACGATAAATGAATTTGATTGGTTAATAATCAACACGTGGTTTGTTTACACGATGAATGTTAGTTTGTTCACACGATGAATGTTTTTAAAAGGTAAGATTATCCAATCGCCGTGATACTTTAGGAAGTTATTTACTATACTACTGGGAAGATTTCTGGTTTGAATTTGATTTGAAATAAATATTCTTTGCAATTTTATTTGCAAATTTTCTACTTTCACTCGCAAGCAGCGCCTCTAGCGGCGTCTGGTGAAATTATATTTATAAATTGTAACGATGCTTAAAATGTTTTCCAAGTATAATAAATTTAATTTGAGAATTTAGTAATATAATATTCCAATGACGTAAAAAATACTTGGCATTTCAATATTAATATATATTTAAAGAAAATATTGTAACGATTTTGTGTTAAATGTTAAAATGTAATGTTAAAATATATTTTTACATTGTTAATTTAATTTGCTGTTGTTTTATAAAAATGATAATGCAACTTTAATTGTTGTTATGAAAATATCTTTATTTACGGAGCTGCTAACCATAATAAATGATTTTTGAGCCCCTAATTGTTGTTGTTTATTATCGTTTGTTTATATAAAAAAATTACATTGTATGTGATGATGATAACAAAAAGAAAATTTAAATTAATATATATAATTCATTGAGAAAAAAAGAAATAATTAATTATCAAATTCACAAAAGTGACAATATCTTATTTAAAATATAATAAATGTTTTCAAAAAATTATGTGTTTCAAAAATATATTTAAACGCATATAACAATATTTATATTTATATACGTTCATAAATCAATATATAGGTGGATTAGATGTTTTCTAGAATCGTTTTAACAAATATTCGTTAGGCAAACTTTTACTCGGATAAAAACTGTGCGAAGCCGGGTACATTCGCTAAATACAGTTATTTACAAATCTTCGTTTGTGGCAAGATACTATTCCTTCAACTTCAAATTACCGAGTGGACTAATTAATACTGATTTTTTTCAACTTATCGAGTATTTTTCAAGGGACCGGGAAAAAATTATCGAGAAGGTAGACAAGTATAGATTCAGTAGGAATTGGATGTTTGCTAGAATCGTTTTAACAAATGTTTGTTAAGCAAACTTTCACTTGGGGCGAAGCCGGGAACATATATATATATATGTTTGTCGGCTATGCACGCCCTCAATATGTAACTAATCTCGCTGAAATTTGAACAGGACAGAGAGTTAAATCTGAAAGAGTTTTTTTGTCGCACTTTAACCAATAAAAATTATATTTAACCAAGTACTGAGCAACAATATTTTTTTAGTCAGAAATGATGATGACAATATTTCCGTATCATGCTTGATTGCATTAAAAAAATCTTTTGGGGAATATTCACTAAAGCAGACCACGGGTAAAGCCAGATAATGATTAATAGTAGGCAGGAACAAAATTCTACCAGCGAAACATTCACTCGAGCAGAAGACACACGAAGCCAGGTCATCTCTATATATAAAATATCGTTTCTCGGCCTTTTGGCTAAGATCATGTAGTATATCTCTAGATATTTTTATTTATGTATATCTTTTTAAAAATCTATTCAGTAGAGAGTGGATATGTTTGCTCGAAAAATAAATTTCATATTTTATTTAAGTAACCCAGGTTCCTGGAGCGTACAGAAAATTTCATATATTATATAAATATATGACATAACGAATTATATTATCATAATATTCTGTGTGTTCCCGAATATTATTATCAATAATATTTGTTAGGCAAACTTTCACTCGGATAAAACCCGGGCGAAGCCGGGTACACATCCGCTAGTATTTTATAATTTCGAAAATTAAAATGGATATTTTGCCGGGATGTTATCGATCTATAAGAAATATTATCTCTCAGTTAAATAAAGAAAAGCACAACTACTAGGTGCTATCAATTGTCATCTGCTAACTAGCAGACTCGGGTCAGTGACAAAGCCACAACACCTACTTTGGATACACCAGAGTTCTGAAATTTCCTAATCTTGTATGGTTCAAGGGCTTTATGTCTATTTTGACACACTATACAAAGGTTTTTATATATGAATCCATTGCGAATGGCATCTATAAGTCGGAAACAAGTTCAAGATACGAGATACTAGTATATAAAAGGAGATATTTAAATTTTATTAAATCATTTTTGTCATAAATAAAGTTTTACATCAAAATATTGAAATTAGCAACATAGTCAAGTACGACATATCTATAAAAATCTATTTTCATTGATAATTAATTAAGATTAGTTCATTAGAACACGCTGAGAGAAGAGTAGAAGCTTTTGAAATGTGAATCATCAGGAGAGATGAGATAATAAGGGGGGGCAAGATGATAGAAGTACGAAGTCTTTCAAAGGTTAGGAAAGGAACCAACGAGAGGTCTGTTGATAATAATCAGAAAATACTGAAATTTTGATTGGAACATAAGTTATAAGGAAATATGGATTGACGATAAGTTAAAATAAATAGAAAGAGAATAGTAAGAAAAATAAGAAGAATCGGACTGGTGGATTTGAAGAAAAGCTATGAAGAAATAAAGAGATTAAGATGAAAAAACATAGCGTTTCTGGAGAACTGAACATGCCCAAAATTAGTTAAAGTAAATAAGACACTGGCACCACTTTGCTTCTCAAACTAGTATCATTTCAACGATGAATATTAGTTTTAGAATTGTACTTCGTCTATAAAATATTAATGCGGAATACTACCGACCTACATATATAGAGACTAAAATAATAATGGTCATGATTTTGTAGAATGTTTTTAGTAATAGATAGCCTGGGCTGTAATAACTGATATGTCAAGTAAGAAGTTTCAGAAGATGAGTTTCTTTTAAAACGTTAACTAACTGACAAATATGTTTAAAATTTCTATTATAATAACTAAATTCATATTAATAATTACTGTAAATAAGCTCCCAAACTTGTGTTTGCATGCAAATATCCAAGACTGATATCGCGTGCTTTGTAAATGATAATAAATAAAAATGGTAATGATAATACGAAAATATTTCAAAAATCCATTTATATTTTTCATGCCCCTGAAAGTTCTATTTAAAATTCCAGAGATACATTACTTTATAAAGTCATAAATTGCTAAATAAAAATATTTTATTCGAAGTCAAAACTGTAACTAAAATAAATGCGTTTACTTCCCCATAAATAACTATATTAAATTTCAAAGCCTGAAAAAGAAATATTTCTGTGAATTTTTAAATAAAAATGTTGAGCGCACAGTTTTATTTTATATCAGAATTTCAATAAATTATTCATTACTGCTAATCTCTTGATGTATATTTATTAGTTAACTTGATTTGAAAAAATATTTGCAAATTTCTCTGTATCTGGGTTTCCAGAATTCACTATTGTCATTCCATTAGGTATTTTTGTATTATAGTTTAAAAAAGCGTAATTTGGGAATAAATTTCAGTATTTTTAATACAGTAAAAAGGAGATATTTTTAAAACACGTGCATGTTTTTGAATAAAACTATTGGAAACAGTAAAAATAAATCTCAAATAGGCGCTCTATTAATTGGAAACATGTTCTGTGCAACTTGAACCGGGATATCCCAGAATTTACCTTTGTCGTAGTTCTCTACAAACGTGAACCTCTCAACGACGGCAAGTAGCAACAACGACTTTATCACACAATTCAAATATCTATCTTTGTTATACATTTTTAAGACGCTAGCTACTTGAATTAACAATTTTCCATACTAATTTAATTAATTAAAACGTTTATTTTGCACGAAAAATTCATATTTAAACAATTCGGTACCGAAAATTATTTTTATTTATAGCAGCTCAAATAAGAGATATTATGGATACATATAGGTCCAAAGACCATTGCTTCCAGTACAAATGCATCAAAACGACGTATTTTATCGCCTCTGTGCAGAAGGCAGAGGTAGGCATAGAGGAATCTGATAAAACACCAGTTTTTGAAAATATTTGAAAAGGCATATATTGGATCAAAGATCATTTATTTACAAATATTTCAGTTGGCTGAATGACAACCTTTTACAGGGTATTATAAAATATTTATGCATTATTGTGTCAACAACAAACTCAGCGCCATATATGTATAGTCAATGTTATACCTTGAAAAAGGTTGGGGCTCAGCCAACTGAAATATTTGTAAATACATTATTTTTTATTCAATATATATGCCATTTCAAATGAATATCTATTTATGTATGGCTCTATTTAAAAATAAAATACCAAAATGTATATATCATAACTTAAGGCAATGGTTCTCACCAATAAAGGGGTGGCTTCGATTTAATTCGAAACCATAATATAGTGGTCGAAATTTCTTTAAATTATTATTTGTAAATTTTTTTTTTTGTATCATCACACATCTTTGTGTTCATTGAAAAAATAATAAATGAACAGTTTTGAAGCATTTTTAAACAGGGGGTAAGATGGCCTTTTAGGTACAAGAATGACATCCTTTTGATATCCTGTTTTGTGTTATATAAAGATTTATGAATAGATATACCACGCTTCGCTTATATATCGTCGTTTTTTCAAAAACGAAAAAAAAAGAAATATTTCTGAGATTCTACTCACTCCACAACTCTCGTATATTATGGCAAGAGACTATATCCAATAAATATTTATTTTAATCAAAATATATATTGATACAAAGCAATAACGCTCCATCTATATATAGCGAATGAATTACATTAAGACACGAATGTTTCTTTTCAATTGTATAGCTCGATGCAAATAGTTGAATGTAATTCTACTGTCCTAAAAGCTTATGTCCATAGTTTGCTTAAATACCATTTCTAAGATTCCACCCTTCAGTGCAGCATATAAAAGTCGAATGATCCAATACCCTTTAGGAGCTCTAAAGAGGCGGTCTATTAGATTAAATTGGAGAAACCGCTGGGAGGGTTCACCACTGATGATCCAAGCCCTCCCAATATTTTTTCATCGCAGTAAAGACAGTAGAGAGAAGGTTTGGTTTATTTGTGAAAAGAAACATTCGCGTCTTAATGCCTTCATTCGTCAAAATATGAATATGAATAAATACAAAAAGAGTAAAATAAAAATACAAATTTGCTTCCTTATTAAATATTTGACAAGTTTCCAAGCGTTAATTCTCCATCAGTTTCTAGCCTGAAGAAACGAAAATGCTCCAACGCTTATAAAATATTTAATAAAGAAGCTCATATGACGATTTTCCGATTTTGATATAATAATTTCACACAAATTTGGAAACATGTCTTCAATTTCATATTACTATATAGATTTAAAGATAAGATAGAGATGTTCCTAGATTTTGTAGGAAAAAAAAAACATTAAAATATTCGAGGGATAATTCGGTAAATTAATTATTAATTGTTCCCTAATTACATGCCATGATTAGCGGTATTTGTCAATGGCTATAAATATATAATTTAGAATGCTATAAATTATTTCTATATTTGTATGTGTACTTCATTTATAACGAATAAAGACATTAAGACGCGATTTGTTCCTCTCACAAATAAATCCAACTGTACTTTCTGCGATGAAAAAATATTGGAAGGGCTTGGCTCATCAGTGATGAACCCTCCCAGCGGTTTCGCCGATTCAATCTACCAGACCGCTTCTATAGAACTCCAATATTGTTTTGGATCATTCTGCTTTGATACACTGCACTGAAGGGTGGAATCTTAGAAATGGTATTTAAGTAAACTATGGACATAAGCTCTCAGAAGAGTAGAATTACATTCAAATATTTGCTCTTCCGCAAAAATTAAGGACAAGTTAGGCATAAATTAATACATAGTAATAACGCGTCATCTCTATATAACGAATGAAGACATTTAGACACGAATGATTCTATTTATCTCCTATATAATAGTTTTGCCCATTGTTGTATACCTTGTGATATATACTTTGTAAACATTTCATTTATTAGAAACTGCTTAGAAGAAAGAAGTCTTATTAAATATTTTTACCTTTCTCATTTTTTTTTATTCTACAGATATTCGGATATATATGTTTTAAAAACATCTTCTATATATTCAAATGGATCTTCAATCACAACTCTCATAATACAGATATATATTTATAATATTGACGTGACAACGTCTTAAATTAGGTTGCGGCTGGGAGTCACTTATGAAAAAGTGTAACGCCCGGTAACGTTACGATGAGTCATCGAACGAGAGTGTTTTTACTTGTGCAATTCTTATTTTCATTCAATTCCTTGTTCCTATTGTGTAATTTAATTATATTCATATCAATAAATATTCTACCGTTGTCACGTAAAATCTTCGCCCGTAAAACCGACTTTACAGGCAACCATTGTTCTTTTTTTATTTAATATTTATAATCTCTAGAGAAATATCAAAATATCTCAACAGTCGTAAGGATAATTTTTATAAACAGCCTTAAGATTATTGATGAAGTTCTACTTTTAGTGTTTTTATTATATATAAAAATATTTCAAGCATATATTGTCATATAAAAAATAATAAAATAGAAAAAGGTCAGATATTGATTTTAAAAGCAAAAAAGGCATATCCTGACTGATCACAAGAGCATTTTTAGATGACAGAGCGCCATCTAGTGGAACAAAAATCAACTAAACGTTAATTTAACTCGTTCTAGATGCCGCTCTGACAACTAGAATGATCTTATGACTTTTATAATTATCAATATTTACATATATAACTTAGAAAATGGTTTATATTTAGGATTATTTCATGCAAAATATTTATGAAGGTTAGACATATAGTTAGGTTATTTGAGAATATAGAAAATCAATATATTTTTCATACTTAGAAGTAATTTACATAGAATAATTCTAAAATTATGTTTATATAAACCATTTCCTTAGGCATATATGTAAATATATTTTAAATGTATTAATATGTACTGCTAAAATGAAAGTGTAATAGTTCTATTTATCTCACATCCTAAACCTGGTTGCATATAAATATTATTTTGAAAATAGAGCAATCCATAAATAGATATTTAATCAAATATCTATTCACCAATATTTCAGTTGGCTGAACGCCAACCTTTATCAAGGTATTATAACATTTTAAGGTGTGTCAACAACAAACAAAGGTTGTTGACACACTTTAAAATGTTATAACACCTTGAAAAAAGGTTGGCGTTTAGCCACACAACAGAAATATTTGTAAATAAATTATATTTTGATATATGCCTTTTTAATTTGAAAAATATTATCTTGAAACCTCGTTTATTTAGTGAAAAAGAGGGCTTTTCTAAAACCCAAAGAAGACTACCACGATAGATATAAAAATTAAAAGAACTTGCGATTTTGTTTGGAGATTTATTGATAGATATTTATTATATAATTTCTTGCCACAACACACACACAATTTATTTTTCATAACTAAGGGAGTTATTGTTTAAAATGACAATACTTGCTCATATCAAGATATGACAATAATGGAATTATTGTTTGACCAGTGACTTGTTACTCTGTGGTTTTTTATTCTGTATATAAATATTATCGTTTGTTATATATAGTGAGCAGTGTGTGCGCTCTCTTCCTTTATGTGTGAGGTTGGTACCGTGACTTTGAGTGTAAAGTCCTTGTTGAATAAATTCCTTCAAAGATCAATTCCTTCTATCGTCCTTTTTTAATGTCTTGTCTTACCTAACCCTTTCTTAAAAAAAAAAAACACAAAAAACACAACAAATGTTATCCAGTCATTTGACCTCACTTCTGAAGGAAAGTTAATTCAGGTGTTCCCCAAAAATAAAATATATTTAGTAATTGAAAATTAGAAACAATTATAAACGCGTTTGATTCTTTTAAAATTAAACAATTTCTACTGCCTTTACTGCAATATTAATGGGAAGGCCTCCCATTAATTTTTCCATTGAAGTAAAGACAGTAGAAATTGTTTAATTTTTAGAATAATTATACGCGTTTATAATTGTTTCTAATTTTCATAACAAATGGCGCGCTAATGCGCGCATCATATATTTAGTAATTAATCATAAGAAAATATATTCTTGATACTATACATTTCAGAAAACATTAGTTTTAAATATGATGCAATGAGAATTAATATATAGTTCTAAAGAAATAAATCAAGAATCTAAGTAAATGTCCTAGTGCACAGAGAGCGTTGCTTTCCTTAAATATTGACACTGAAATTTCTATTTAAAAATAGCGCTCTTGCTTCGACAGCGAAAAAGTTTTGATGACTTGAGAATATTCGCTAAGTCCCTCTGTCGATAAATATAGTAATGGACTTACGTGAAATGGTGGGTGAGTTCTAAATAAAACCTTCATTAGAGAATCAACATTCAAAATATTAATAATAAAAAATAAATTTAAATAGATATATTTAATGTAATATTATTAGAATATGTTTTCGAGTGTTCAAAAGGAAGAACCTCTTCCTATAAGCGCATTTTGTAATTTTTTCGATTATAACATTCCTCCCGTTATCTATTAGGAAATCGAAGCTGTTCTTGTACGGCTGAAAGTCAAAATTCAAAAGAATGGCATAGAATTTATTTTTAAATAAAAATATTTTAATTTTGACCGTTGAAAGCGAAAACTCGAAAGCTCGCAGTGTTTATATAATAAAGAAACATATTGCGAAAGTTTTTTCGAATATTTTAATAAAAGTAAAAATCGCATATTTCTTATATCTGAAAATGGTAGAGAATAAGACACTAGCGCGTCATCTGTGTTCAATTAATTACATTATTTTGATGCTTTATTTCTTTTTAAAATCTTCCTATATTATCCTATAGTAAGGAAAGTTGGAAAATCGTTTTTTATTTAGAAACGATATAATTATGCTGAAATTATATCGTTTCTTGTGTACGTGTTATAGAGATTGGGTTTGTTGGAAATTTCTAAATATGGCATTGTGCCATGTTTACTGATCTAACTTCGATCCAAAAGTTTCCAGCCAGAAAAGATGCTACTTGAACCAGAGCCATAAAACTGAGAATCCAATTAGATTGTCAACTGACAGGTTTCAAAAACTTCCCAAATGAAAACTCAAGTTTCGGTCCCACTCTCGTTATATGACGTATAATTCTGAGAACAAACTAACGACGAGCACCTGCTAGCAACTAATATTAATAAATATTGTCACAGAATAATTAATTATTGTAAATACTCTGATGTTAGTTTATCATTTAAAAATTATTGGATACATCATTACTCTTTACCATTCTTGTAGATTACAACTTGTAAAATCATTATCACGTTTTGCCTTATATAGATTTTATTAATTAAATTATTTTTAACTCAAACCAAGCGACGATATTTCAACTCAAACTATAGAATAATCCAGTCATTTTCCTAAAAAAACATCTTTGTCCAATTCTGAAGGCTTCATCAACTTTATATTTCATGAAATCAAAGCCGTCCTAGACTAACAAAGGCCATAAGATGAAAGCATGGACTTCAGATGGATATAGCTAATTCTCCAAAAAGCTAAGGTTATAGCTTTTTACTAACTCGAGTCAGCTGGAGATTTTAAGAGATGATTAATAGCAATTACACATTTTTAAATCTTTTTTTGAACTGGAGAGGTGTGTCTCTCTCTCTTTAAATATATAAATTATATATATTTTAAATAATATTCTCTAAAGAATATATTCTCATTCCAAAGGAGGATCCTCTTCCTTTAAAATGAAATCAAACAATGCATTTCTCTCGATCCTTTTAGCCAAAACGAATTGGAAAATATTCTAAACTGCAGACCATTAGTTTGACTTTTTATCGAATTTATTAAAGAAGGTGTGTGGAAGCGCATATATATATATACTCACATAACACATTAAAAACCTTGATGAATTCATTGTTTTATTGCATTTTAAAAGGAAAGAGATTCATTCTTTTGTTTTGTGGGTATATAGGCAATGGAGCCTCTGTCTATCGCCTCTGTTCGCTAGAAATCAACAACTATATAATCTGAAGTCCAATAAAATATTTTACCTAACATGCTTTTTACAAGTTCATATTTGTCGTTATTTCTAGACCATACATTAGGTTTGGAACAATAGGGTTTATATAGATTGATTTGAATATATGTTATTCAAAGAGATGTAGCATTGTTGAGTGGGTCCAGACGCATACTGGGTATTCAAAAGTGCGTAGATAACCGAAATTAGGGCATGAGCTTCTATATGAGGATGCGAGACTGCGTTTTGTGCACAAATAAATGAATAATGTTCATAGAGATATCTGCATGTAGATGATAGAACTTTCAAAGGGATTACTTATTTTTGAATAAAGGACGAATTCTAAGGATTAGTGAACTTAAAAGAAAAAGAATTGGAAAGGCTTAGTCTATTAAGGGTAAACCTTCAAAGAGATTTCGCCAATTTAATTCTGCAGATCGCTGCAACTATGGTGAGTGTATTCTACTTATATAAGGTTTAGTAAAGGAAAGCATTATAAAGAGAACGAATTTTTCTTTTTCAACACAAACAAACTTTTGCTGTCCTTACTGTGATGAAAAAGAAATTGGGAGGGCTTGACTTATCAGTGGTGAACCCTCCCAGCGGATAGGCCAATTTAATATACCAGATTCCTTCTTAGAGTTCTAATACTGAATTAAACGATTCTGCTCATATAGCTGCAATGAAGTTTTTTTTATAATAGTATTCAAGAAAACTTTGGACATAAGCTTTTGGGAAAGTATAATTACACACAAATATTTGCATCGAGAAATGCTCTTCCGCAAACAATAAGTACAAGGCCAGTTAGTCAGAGATTCTGTGAAGCCACCATAGAGCCGAGTTCAGACAGGTCCAGCAAGTTCCTTAGAAACTGGTGACCTCAGTGGAATTCCATCGTTACCGGCGTTTTATTAAAATTGCCTTTGTCTTAAATAATTTTAATAACAGCCCCTTGGCAATCAATTTATTTTCATTAATTTCTTCATCCAGCCGCACTTGTAGGCTTCAAAATTAAAATATTTTAAATATTCAACATCCTTTTTATGGAGATTTTTGGTAAATATTAATCTACTTTTTTAATTATATATTTTATATTGTATAGAGAGAGTGAATGGAGGTTTTGGTAAAACCTCTTTTATTTAGCTCAGTTTGAATAATTTAACAGCTCTACACAATGTTTCTTAAAATATATGAAAAACAATTATGATAATAAGTATATATATACACAATATGCACGAAAGCTAGTTTTCTAGCTTGTTCTTCTTGGTTAGATTTAATGCCTGAAATATTTTCCTGAAGGATTCGTGATTTGTCTGTATTTAATTAATTGGCCTTAACCTTGATAAAAGTGAGAGATTAATAAAATTCACACTACAGTTTATCATAAAAAAAAAAAACAACGCCCCCCCCCCCCCCCCCTGTTACACTCACTACAATTCTCACTGTCCTACCTCCCATAAAATCAATATTGTCAGAACCCTTACAAAAATAATATCTACACCCATTGTTCCATAGACATCTTTAAAATAATAGAAAGAAATCGTATCATAACCCAGCTCTCCGCAGCTTCTTTTCCGCTCTCGTTCATTAATAAATATACTTATACACCTACAACTGCCAATTAAAATCAAAGATATCTATAAAATAATTCACTAAATCAATAATGAAAATAGGTTTTGGTTTCTTTTTACAATTTTATTTCTCAAGCTTTCGGGCTAAAATGCCCTTCAACACAGAGACCCAGAAGTACTACAACAATCTGCTGTTGATTTGGTATTTAGAGTTATATAGAATTATTAGCTGTTGCTTGATTTTGGTATACATGAGTATTTTACGATATTGTTATGCAGCCGTGGAAAATATTGAAAATAAAAATAGTTAAGATCAGAAATATCTTTAATTAAGCTTATGGAACATAAATACATAATTTTATAAAGTACTACCTGTTTTAAGACGTAAGAATGAAGAAAACGAAAAACCTATTTACATAATTACAAAAGGTTTGAGCTGAGCCGGCCAACGAGAAACAACAACAACAGATTATATAGGTAGGGTCGCGACCTCTGGCGGTCAACTTTACAGAGTATTTATAGAGAAATTATATGAAAAATTATAATCTTAATATAAAATAACATTTTTATATAACATATATATATGCTTAAATCTATTTTACTCATTTAAAACCGTATATATAATATAATTCGGCGTGTTATAATTGGCTAGAAGTAGTAGCTCAGGATCTCCGTGTTGAAGGGCATGCTAGCCCGGAGACTCGAGAAACAAAAGAATTGTAAAAAGAAACCAAACCCTAGATTTCTTATTGATTTAGTAAAAATGTAAAAGCAGCGAATAATATTTACTATAAAATATTGCAACAACAAATTTAAAAACTAATTTTTGAAACTTACATTCCTGCTATCGTTTTGAAAATAGATCAATCCATAAATAAATCTTTAATTAAAAAGGCATATATTGGATTAAAACATCAAAACATACATTAATATGTTATAATACCTTTATAAAGGTTGGCATTCAGTCAACTGAAATATTGGTGAAATAAATGATATTTTGATCCAATATATTCCTTCTATTGATCCTGAAAAGTGACCAATGTGTTTCTTCATTATCATTCAGCATCTTCTGCTAGCTTTATACAAGGCTTTTTAACAGTCTTCATGTAATTCTTTTGTAGGTATAGCTACTTGGATCTTTAATTTCAGATTCAGGCATTTTAAATTGTTTGTTTTTTCTACCGGGTCCAGCTGAGACATTCCATAGAATTTGGATAACAGCCAAGAGCATTAGACTGAATTATCGTTTACAAATTGAAGACACAGTCTAACCTCGTTAATTCTATCCTAAGAGATAGGTGCTTCCTGTTAAATTAAAATTTGTTTAAATGAAATAATTGAAATGGTTTATATTTGAAAATATTTTTAGATGTTTTTCCTTTTTATTATTTTCACATACACATATATATAAAAAACACATGTGCTAGTTGTCAGGATAGGCCTTTTTATTTTTACATATATATGTTGCCTGTGGAAGAAGGTTTAACTATAAAGCTTGCGAATACTAGCAAATTAGGGAAGTAACATTTTTTGGAGTACGTGATTAATTATTTTAAAATTGTTTCTCTAAAATTCCTAGTGCGATGAAAGTAAAATGTGATAAACACATTATAACTTTCTTTAAAGAGATTTCCTTTATATATTTCAAAGTTTGATTCATTTAATTGTATCAATTCCGTAGAATCCAGAGCCTCGACAGCTCCCCGGTTTACATGTTTGAAAAGAAATGCATTGCAGACCGTTGATCATTTACCATATCCTTATAGATAATTTTTAAAGAGTAATTATACACGAAAAATGGTGTGCATAAATAGTGTTATTCTTCTGTTTATAAACCCTAAGAGGATTTCTATAAAGTAATATTTCCTATAAAACTACTAACACGGAACAACTTATAGAACAGAGTGTAAGCGGATTCAACACGCTTCCTGTGGCATTGCTTGCAAGCTGACCATATGAACAAGTTTTAAAGATGATTTTAGTGGTGTTCCTACTTGTAAAACCTTTACTTTGAAAGACCCGATTCCAATAAGCTGCTTATGTACTGCATAAATAGAACAACATGTATAAAATATGCAGGTATACTTCCGGTAATATTTCACATTAAAGAAAGGTATCATACAACATTGCTATGGAATATTCGAAAATTTACCTCTTATGGAGGGGAGGTTAGGAAATTATTCATAAAATATAATTCGTTTTGGTGACGCATACCGGTTTTTTGAGGGATTATTACGCGTTCTGAGAAATAGTATAGCTTTCACTCTCTACTGTATTTTACTTATTTAACATTTAAAATTCACTCTTGCTACATATCTACAATATCGTGACCCCTGAGAAACGGTGGAATAAACCAGTAAGATAACATACCTGGGATATAACCTATGAATACAGAGTTGTGAATAACGGAGAGAGAGAAAGATACCTCAAGTCCTTTGTGGAACTAGTAATAACGCGCTACCGCGTGAAAGCCTCTCTCTCTTTAAATAAAAATAAATAGACTTTTTGAAAATCATTCCTTTATTTATTTAAACGCTCTATTATCTTTTTTTTTTGTAGAAAATAGACAAAATATTTATATAAAAAATTATGTGATAGGAAAAAATTGATATTCAACTTCAATATTTTAATTTTGTTGTAAGATTATAAACTCAAAAAGAGCTTCTTCTATAGAACATGTTTATTTCTCTAGCTTTTGAACGTTCTTCAACGGGCGTGAAGACAAAGTGTGATGTGAGATGTGTGCAATTATAAAGACGTACATTGAGGGCCAAGATATATACAAATGTGTAACTCAGGTAGAATTACAAATTGAGAAATAAACCAGTTATCTAAATCAAATTTATACTAAGACTGTTTACCTTACTCTAATACAAGGATTTAGATAACTGGTTTATTTTTCAATTTCTAATTCTACCTGAGTTACACATTAGTATATCTTGGCTCTCAATGTACGTCTTTATAATTGCACCCATCTCACATCACACTTTGTCTTTACGCCCGTTGAAGAACGACGTCGTTCGAAATCTATCAAAATAAACAAGTTCTATAGAAGAATATATCTCCTTTTGAGTTTATAATCTTTCAATATGTTATGGTAATCTAAAGTTGATGTCTACAATATATTAATTTGAAAACTGTCAATAAAGAATTAACACAATACGTTTATTTTCACGAGACTGAAAACAAGTCTCCGAGTAGAGTGACTCTTGTAAGCGGTTATCAAAAGATTTTGATAAACTCGAAGAAGAGAGCGACTTTATTTAAAAGCTTACTTTTTGTTTTAATATAAAAACACTTATTGTTGATTTTTGTTTTAAAGAATGGTTGCAGTCTACGCTAATATTTTTCCAATAATAAAACAATTTCTACAATTAATAAACTTGATATAAAGCCTTTATATATATGTAGGAAAAATAATTAAAAAAATATTTTTTCACATGTTTAGCGTATTTACGCAAATTTGGCCTTAAATACCCATTTCTTGATTTCTCAGGAAGCCTCTGAGATCAAAATGTTTTTGGTCGTAGAGGTACGGTCTGTACCACACTGACAAGGGCCAACGGCCAGAAACGCGTTTGTGGTTGACTTTTCTTGATTTATCAATAAAATGGGTTAACCAAATATCAGGGAACAGGTTAAATCAACGTTTAGTTGATTTCTGTTCCACCAGATGGCGCTCTGCCATCAAAAAGTTAATGTGAACGTGGTCAGGATATGCCTTTTTTGATTTTTAATATATATATATATATATATATTATAATAAAATGGAGCTCTGCCTGTAGTACAGGGGCTCTATCTATGCTTCCCTTCTTTCTGTGGTGAATATGTATAAGACTGGTGGTCTTGATAAAGCTGTGTGTGTGATATAAAGTCGAATCATATATTAATGACCATTTGTAACTGTCTAGATAGGTAGACATACAATGTCTAAACAGGTGTTCAAACAGCTTTGATTGTATAAAATAATTATTAGATCGATATCGGTTCTCTAAAGTTTATTCTTGTACCCAGGGTCAATAGATTACTTAGCTAAGTTACCAGATTCTTTGATTGGCACACGCTCTCCAACCTACCATACTGGATAGTAGTTTGCTAAGACAATATGTAAGGTAATCGACTATTCAAACCAGTTGGCAGAGTCTAGACTAATGGTTCCCAACCTCGACACTTTTAAAAATAAAATATGTTTCTGATAAAACGCAACAGTGAAACATGTATTATATACCGCCCCGAAGACATAATGAAATACCAAAATAAAAATTTCAAACTTCCTATTAAATTATTTTCAATGCTGAGTTGACAATATTGATTTAGTTTCAAATTTGAGAAGAGAAGGCATATGGGGAGAAAAATTGTAGGATGAGCTGCCGCAAAAATTTTGTCCCGAGACCCTGGAGTCACCATGAACAGAGCTATATAGTTGAGAGCAGAATTTAAGTATGAGAGAATATTGTTGAACATATTCTCTATATATATTATTTCCCCCCTTCTGATAATATAAAAAACGGCGTGTTGTAATTAGATAGATGTAGTACCTCTGTTGTCTTCTTGTTAAAGGGCATGTCAGCCTGATATCTTGAGAAATAAAGGAATTATGAGAAGAAACCAAGCCCTAGATTCCTAATTGAATCAGTTAAAATATAAATACTTTCACCAATTTATTAATATTGGCGAGATCCTCTGATACCAAGGGACTAAAGTGGTCACCCAACGGTACAAATCAGTCCCGGGACTGGGAGTCTAGACCAGCGGCGACCTTGGACCCGCCCTCCAGTGACAGCCACCGTTGTCCCCAGGGTCGTCACGTTACATACGGCAGGATGGATCACTCAACTCACATTGTACAGACACAATATAGCTCTTGCTCTGGATCTCAGAAAGTTGATGCTCGCCCCGACAATATTTTATAGTATCCTAAATATATATATTTTATTAATTAATGTATATATTTTAGATCAAAAATATAAAATAAAACATTTTATTTATTACAAAATTTCAATATTTTGCTAGGCTATATGCCTATCTCCGTCAGGGGTTTTCTGTATTTTGAAATTTTCTGGTTAACCTCACGATAACTCCACGCAACGATGTATAGAAAAATTACCAAACGCACTCTATAGCTAAAATTTCAATTCTATATATGTGTTAAATAAAAATTGTAGTTAATTTTCAAATTATAATTCCTAGAACAAATTACTCTGTTAAGTCTACCGCCAGAGGTCACCACCTCCCCTATATAAACCTCATTGTTGTTTCCCGTTGTCCGGCGTATATCTTTTTGTATATATGTAAATAAGTCTTTTGTTTCAATCTTTAGGTCTCAAATCAGGTATTTCATCTTAAATTGTTTCATTATCACAATTGATGCAAATTGTGATTCAACGTTTATTTTATTATTTTTACCATAACTGCAATAATCAATATCATAAAATACTGCAATATCACAAACATACTTATGTATCCTCGAAATTATCAGCAAGTAATTATTCTATATTTCCTAAATATATCTAAATTAAATTCCAAAATCCGCAGAAATCTTTTTTGTATAATATACACACACATATTTATATAGGAATAGACAACTATATGTGTACATTTCTGAAAATATATATTTCCTTATACATCATTTTTATCATAATATTAATACTAGTTGCACACAAACAACCATTTATATATTTATAAATAAAGATTAAATGTTTGTGTGTATTTTCTGCATGTGATTCTACAATAAAATATCTATCCGGATGAAAATTAATAATCGGATTAATATGAATATTCCGAAGTTTCTCGAAATTATGGTCCTGACCTCTTACAGCACTTATATTTATATCGTGCTCAAATTTCTCTTTCTGATAGACGCAATATTTTGAAGGGGCGTGGGCGAAACTAACGACTATTTCTTTTTTTTTTTTTGCTATCCCTATCACACGTGGTACAGGCATGATAATCATGGTGGGTAAAGACGACTGCTTTTACCGCAAGTGCACCACATGTCTACACATGTGAAAAGCAGTTCGACTTTGCACTTACAAATGTGCCAGAGCCCCGTTTGGTTACTTGCACTCGCTGGTGGGGTAGGACTTTTGCAAGAATCGGAGGCCATTGAAGCATTTTTTTAAATCAGAAAAAAGTCCCCAATGCGGGAATCGAACCCGGGTCGTAGCAATCGTAAACCAACGGTTTAGACCATCCTTCCACCGACCCCCCGAATATTTCATTCTTTATTTATATGGATTTACAAATGATCGTTTCAAAAATGTAGAACTAATATATTTACTTTTAATCTTCTAGAGAGAATTTGAATAATATAAAAGTTTCTGGAGATGAATTTCTTTTCAATTTTATTAATTTATCTTAAACTTTCAGGCATATCTGTCCATTCTACAGATATATAAAGGGTATAAAAATAAAGCGTATTTTAGGAATCGTTTTGTAAACCTGTAGAAGGACGGAAATTCCCGAAAGCTTGAGATTGAATTAATAGAATGAGAGGAACTCATCTCCAGACACCTGTTGTTTTATTTCAAATAGAACTAATGTCAATTCCGAATCCTCTTCTTCGGGTATTTATTAACGAATCAAAAATCCCTAGAGATATCTATAAACAAGAAATGTTCCAAGGGTACAATGTTTCCTATACAAAGAGCTAGATTTTCTTCTTTTTTCGAAAAAAAAAGAGAAAAAGACGGAGTTGATGATGTTGTATTCAGTCTAAATGACCGCGAGACGTGTTTGGATTTTGTCTCTGCCATTTGGATGACAACATTTATTGACATTGATTGCATCGATTCAGAAATACTTTGGATAACGGCGTGTAGTTTTGTATGATACTCTGTTCACAATATTTCTTTACATGAGGGTATTTTATAAGTTCAATTCTTCCATCAATATGCAAAATTTGTAACAATTAAAATATTGGCTTGTGTTGCTTAATTGTTATTTTATTAATTTATTTTAAATATATTATTATTATTTTTAAATGTTTGATTGTTACAAAAATAAGATGAACTTTGCCAAAATATTTTGGAATTATTAGCAATAGGGATCTTTTGGAATAAATATTTATATAATCTCTTTTCAAACCAAAACGCTTTATTATCCATCGTTTTTACTTCAGGAATTTTCGTTTTCTGTTTATCGTGATAATAACTGTTTAGTGAAGTTATTATAAATTCATCAATACAAAATAAAATATTGAAATGTTCACATATCAAATTAAAAGTTAAGACGCGACTTTATTTACTAAAGCGATAGGTCGACGAGGGATTCTAGCAAAGGGTCACGGAATAATGATAAGCCCTATTTTTAAGCGCCTTGGTAACTCTTTTATGTTAGGTCCGCGAACGTTTTTGAATACCGAAGTATCTTGAAAAATAGATTCTTTAAATTTTCAGAATTTCTACCGACCAGGCTCGCCAAGAGGACCTAGTAAGAATAGCGAATTCAAAATTGTGCTCACACTATAAAATTCTACTCAATTCTATACCAGTAGAACAATATTTGATCTGAGATCTCCCATTACCAGTCAGAAGATGTATCACACAAATAAGAATACTATTTTCACTGTTTATAGAAATCCACGCTAAAATATTTAGCTCAACTGACCGAATATTTCCATTATGTAAAAAAAACCGACTCGGAAATGGAGTACCACTTGTTTTTTTGTTTAAAGTTAAGAAGTGAAAGAGAATTTCTTTTACAAAATATTTGATCAAATCATCTTGCTCTGGATGCTTTAGATAGTGGATATTTCGACTGCTGTGATAGAGATGCACGGGGACATCTGAGGCTCTTCATTGGACTCGACAAAACCAACATCTTGCTCTGGAAGCTCTGCTGTCTACGACGACAAAAAATAAACCCAATATATTCGACCTGTACAAGTTTTACAAGACTGAGCTAGAAAATAAACAGCGAGAAAAGAGAACTGTGTGTAAATAGATATATAAATGAACGATCACCAGTAAAAAACTAAACCTTTCTGGGCGGTTATCACGTGGGTGAATCCTGTGTAGGGATAAGGTCCCCAATAAAAGTTTTGTTGTTGTTGAATACCGAAGTATCTATTTTGAGATACTCCCAAAGGCATTGAAAAAAGCTAAATTAAAAGCAGATGATTAAGGTGAAAATATCAGCTTCCACCCCCAGGGACTGATACAATGGATTATTTCATAGAATTGTGAACTCGGGTTAAGCCATCAATTTATCGCAAATGTGAAGAAAAGAAACTTTTCCCCGGAAGTTTGATACCTAAATATTTATACAAGGGATTATTTTGGTGTATTTAAAGATGAATCTATTTATAGAGAAAACTGTTGCACTCATATTTTTTCCCAAAAACTTTGTGAAAAATGCTATTATAGAAATTTCCTATATTTTGTAACTCCGCCTTTGCCGGTCCCAAGCCCGGATGAAAAAAGGAGGAAGGGGAGCATTAACAAGCTTACTAAAAACCTGGGTTCAGCTGGCCCGGCTGATAGTACCTTGTAAGGGCTCCTAATCCAGGAGCCATATTGCTTGAATATTGGACAAACGTAAAACGACAATTTTTTAATACACACGAAGACTTTATATATAGAAATTGTCTTATATAAATTGGATAATAGAGCTTCTTTTAAGTACACTTTATCCATGAATCAATTAATGATCTCAATTTGAGCGATATGTACAAAGAAGAATTAATAAATGCATTATTTTTGCCCATTTATTCAGAAGGGAGAAGTACCATTTTGACAAAAATCGTTTTAACTATAAGGTGAAAACGTGCCTTCTATATATAATAAATAGAAGCATTATAAAGCATGGATGTTTCTGTTTCAAAACAAACTCTTCTACTGTCCTTACTGCGATGGAAAATATATTGGGAGGGCTTGGCTCATCAGTGGTGGACCCTCCCAGCGGTTTCGCCAATTTAATCTACCAGATCGCTTCTCTTAGAGCTCCGATACTGTATTGGACTATTCTGCTTATATATGTGTAATTCTGTTGTCCTTAAAGCTTATGTCCATAGTTAGCTTGAATACTATTATAAGATTCCACCCGTCATTGCAGCCTATATAAGCAGAATCGTCCAATACTGTATTGGAGCTCTAAGAGAAGCAGTCTTAAGATTAATTTGGCGAAACCGCTGAGAGGGTTCCCCACTGATGAGCCAAGCCCTCTCATATATTTTTCATCGCAGTAAGGACAGTAGAAGAGTGTTTTTTGTGTTTGAAAAAAGAAACATCCGTGCTTTATAATGCTTCTATTTCTTATAAATCGTTTTGTTTAACAATTTGATAGCACTATTTAGAGCATTATTTTTTATTTTTCAAATAAAAATCGCTTCCTCATGAACTTACTGCAATGTAAAAATGTCTGGAGTTCCGACTCATCAGTGGTGAGCCCTCCCAGCCATTAGAGTTTATTTAGCCATTTCACTATGATAATGTAAGAATGCCTCTAATATTGTATTGGACTATTCTGCTTATTATTTGAAATCACTTTGAAGAACTTTTAATTAGTTTTTTTTTATCAAATATATAGTTAATATCATGACAGTACAAATATATATGAAGCCCAAATTTCGAAACCATTTGTCCTTTTGTCAAAATTTGTCAAATGGTACATTATTTATCAACACATATAAAGTTTTTTAACAAGGGTATTGTAATTTTCTATCGTTCTTATACACGATTAAAGAAAGAGATACCACTTTTTGTGTATATTATATTATTAAAATATTATTTTATTTAAAAAAAAATTATATTTCATAGATACAAATACTCTGTTAAATAGACCGCCAGAGGTCACGCTTACCCTATAAAAATTCATTGTTGTTATTTCCCGCTGGCCGGCTAAAACTTTTGTACATTAAGTAAATAAGTTTTTCATTTTTTTTTATTCTTACGCCTTAGGCCAGGCAGTACTTTTAATAAATTATGTCTTTTATACATTCCTTAGCTCAATTAAATCAACCTCTGATCAAAACCATTTTTATTATTATTTCCACGACTGCACCAACATAGCTTAATCCTCAAGATAACCAAAATCAAAATAACCCAAAATCAGCCGGAAATCTCATTATTTTATATAATACTAGACGAATGGCCCGGGCAACGCCCGGGTTTTACCCGAGTGCGAATACACCTTGCTTCCTAGGGTTGTCGGCGCCCGTTGACTGCCCGGCGAGCAAGCGACTGCTCCCGTCGGCTGCCGGCGTGGGAGTGGCTTCCCGGCGCATGCGCGCGCCCGTTGACTCCCGGCGAGCAAGCGACTGCTCCCGTCGGCTGCCGGCGTGAGAGTGGCTTCCCGGCGCATGCGCGCGCACAGGGAAGCCACGTGTCGCAGGCGGCCAATGGGCGCGGCCCGCCATCAGTTCTAACCGCGTTCTAGATGAGCTATTTAGAATAATTTGAATATATAGTTCTAATAATTGATTTATATATGTTTTAAAATAGCCTATCGTCATCCTCGTTATTTTTTACCTATGTATGGAAATTTTGGTTTGAATTAGTGAACTACTGCGAATTTGTATACCGGACATACAAACCAACCAACCAACCAACAGACAAACATACAAACATTCATTTTTATATATATAGAAGATGTATATATTTGCATCGAGCAATGTTCTTTCGCAAAGCTAGATCCTTTCAAATTATTACACTACAATAAAGGCAATAAAATAAATTTATTCTAAAAATTCCATGTACTAAATAAATATATTTTTTTATGTAAACAGAATAATAAAACAGAATCGAAAATATCTAAATATGCCTTTAATTGAATATAGGTAGGTTTTACCGCTTTATCATCATTGTTTATCATTAACCTTTTTCTTGAAGATGGACGTTGCCTGGCTAGCATTAATAGTTCTTAGAATTAAAAGACACTCCGGCTATAAAGTAAATGTTTTATTTTTTTTGACGAGGACAAAATATTTATGTCGGAACGTTGAGAGAATAAAAACATTAGGCCAAGTTTTTCCTAATTCTAAGAACATTAACCTTATATCTGTTTCTTTTATCAACACTAATATGATAGAAATGATAACACTTAAGGAGATATCTCCATTTAAAAAAAAAATATTAATTAAAATTTAGACCCATTCACAAAATATTTTAAAAGGATTATAAGTTGAAAAACTTTATCTCTACCGTCAGTAATCTCTTTCAAGTGTTTACTTAACGTAGAGTTGTGGGGGGAGGGATTTGGTAAAATACAAAACCTTTCTGCACAGTCGCTTTAATCTTCCCACTTTACAATATCAACAAGCTACATTTCTTTGCTAATTGAACGAAGAAGTAGTTTTAAGTCTTAACTATCTCTAAATTTAACCAAGAAAACAATAGAGGAATGGTTTAAGCCTCTTAAAATATATTTCTTTAAAAGTATCCACTTTCCCTCACCATCAATTAGTACAATTAAAAAAAAAAATTACACTAATTAATTTGAAGCGTTATAGTTATTTAATGGTTGCGATATTTTTACAGCAAATTTGCTACATGTAATCACGCCAAATTTTATACATGTATGTAATAAACTGCTGATATATTGATCAAATAAAGAAGTAAAACTTTGAAAAACTTTTTATTAAAAAATATCTGACAATCTTGTTCAAAACTTAAGGAAGTGGAAAATATTTTATTTCTCCGGTCGTCTGTTTTGTTTTTTTTTTGTTTTTTTTTTTCTAAGGAGACGGAGGCAATTTTGTTCACACTTGATTATCTCGTGTCTTCAATAAAAGTCACTATGTATCAAATATATTTCAGAGTTATTGTCTGAAACTCGAAATACAATATGCTATAAATTTGTAACGTTTCCTATTTAAAAATAAGACATAGTTACAATGCTTTGTGTTCTATTAATATACCCGATTTCAACAAGGTTAAATAAAAGATACATATCAACTAAACAAACATGAAAATTTACTAAAAGAAACGTATCGCGTTTCCGACTGGCCAACCATAAAGAAATACTAAAGAATAATCAAATATTTTACTCAAATAAACACAAAGAATGTTACAAAAGTTAAACCTATTTATATTTAATCCTTGGATGTATTTGACTCTTCTATAGGATTGAGGTTTTGTTTAAGTATTTCTAGATCAAATGATTCTATAGACCTCGAGATGAACTAAACCTAACTAAAGCATCTCGCTTACTGGGAAGACATGTCATATGCAGGGTTGCCTGTAAGTCCCGATACCATTGTGAAATATTTTAACTAATAAATTATTTTATAATGCATTAGCCCGCCATCTGTTATGAAAATTCTAAACTATTATAGACGCGTATGATTCTTCTAAAAATTGAAAAATTCTATTTCCCTTAGTGCAATGCAAAAAATAATGGGAGGGCCTAGCTCATCGGTTATGCTCATAGTTCATTTAAAATACCTATTCCAAGAATCTGTCATCAGTATCACTATAAAAGTAAAACCGAAAAATGCAATATAACAGCGGTATGGTAGATTAAACTGGTGAAACCGTTGGGAGGGTTCACCATTGATAAGCCAGGCTATCCCATTAATTTTTCTATTGCACTAAGGGCTGAAGAAAGTGTTTAATTTTTAAAAAGAATCATACGCGTCTTTAATAGTTTCGAAAATATTCATAATAAATGATTTATAATATTTGTCTAATTAACATATGTGTGTGTTCAGGTTCCATCCAAGTTTAATTCAGTAATTGTCATCCCTCGATATTAAAGAAAGAATTAAAATTATCAACATGGTAGTTTCACAACTCTACGACGTCAATGGTTAAAGCATTCAGAGTCTTCTGCACCTTCTAAATCAACCGTAACAAGAATAATCTAAAATTTTGAAACTGCCGGTAGTGTGGCAGATCTCCCTAGATCAGGAAGACCACACTTTTCTACCTGTGAGACTAATATAAACCTACTTAAAGCATCTTTAGAAGCTAGTCCTCAAAATTCAACAAGGAGGTTGTTTAAAGAGCTGAAAATACCCAGAACCTCCATCCAAAGAATACTAAAAGGTCTTGGTTATAAGCCCAATATATTCCTAAATTAATGCATGAACGTGATGAAGATGATTGGGATAGAAGGGTGGAATTTTGTGGGAAAATGCTTGAAATGATCCAAATTGATGAAAATTGGCCTAATCGAATAATGTGGACTGATAAGTCTATTTTAAAATTGATTGGCCATGTCAATCGACATTATTGTGTTTATTGGGCTTCATAAAATCCAAAGTTAAAAATTACGAAGGAAGTTAATTTCTTGGCTCAACTGTTTGGGGTGGAATTTGTTCGGAAGGAATAATCGGACCTTATATTTTTTTACGGAAAAGTAAATGGTGAGGATTATTTGAAAATGTTGGAGGAATTTGAAATTATACAGAAAAGAATTGGTTGGAAAAAAACTTTTACTTCATGCAGGATGGTGTACATGCCCATCACTCAAACATTGTTAGAACATTTCTCAATGAAAGGTTCCCTCACAAATGGATGGGGCGCCGTGGACCCATTGATTGGCTTGCGCGGTTACTTGATCTTACTCCGGCAGATTTTTTTTTTGTTATTTGAAAGATAAAGTATATCATCGAAAACCCAAGACTCAGAGCAAATTCAAATTGCACTAGAATAATAATTTAATCTTCTTGAAGTGGATTTATCGGTAACGAAAGCCCTTTAACTTCTTCTACATTCTCCTTTAGAAGGACTTTCATTCTCAAAAGCTAAAGATTTTGGATTTAAAATGTTTTAAAAGGAAATTTATCTCCGAAAACTTGATATTTTCACCTTAAGATGTGATTGAGGCAATTTTAAAAGCGAGTGGAGCTTTTTATATTGATAAATATAATTTTTCTATCAATTCAAAATGTATTTGGTCTTTAGACTGATCCTAACACTTCAATAGCTAAAATACTTCTATGATATATTTGGCAGCTTTCATAACTCTTCTAAGAGGATCTTAAATTTCGGGAGTTTTCGACTTTTTGTCCGCCGGGTTATATCAAGAGTGAGTAAAGAGGCCGCATTTGCACGGATGATGGTCATACTCTTAACCACAGGTATATAGGTTGTCTTATTGTCCTAAATATATCTCAGAATCCGGTGGATCATCCTTTGCTAAGAATTTGTACCTTATACACAAAGAATATCAACAAAATACACATAATAGATGGATTATCTGCCGGGAAGAAATTGATCTAAAAAAGCATAGAGCTTCTCTTCCTAATAGAGACGTCTAGTTTTGATGTTTAATTTGAAGGGAGATGATCCCTATGCTTTTAAAAAAACAACCAATTGTGAAGAAATAATACAAATGCGAAATTGTACTAGGATAAAGTGGATAAATTAGGAAAAAGATATCTCCTTATCGTGTAACTGAAAGTTGCTGATGGCTTGCGCCATCTGTCGGAATAAAAATCAACTATTCGTTTATTTTTAATTATTCTATAATTGGCCAAAAACCATTTCTTTATTAATCAAAATTCACCAACTTTCAGTTATGCGATAAGAATGTGCCTTTTTACTAAAATATACATTGTTTTGATATATTTTTAAAAAGGAGAGAGAGAGAGAAGCACATTGCTTTAAAAACAATATCATCCTTCAAAAAATTCCAATATATAGAAATGTATTTTTATTTAGATGTTCAAAATAACCTAATATATTTATATTCTCCCCTGTGTGAAGCATCATCTATTCAGTGACAAGTAACAAACTCACGGTGAAATATTTGTTTATAAAAAGAAGGCCCCCACAAAATTTAATAAAACCTCAAGAAATCGGAAGAAGTGCAAAGAAGGCTTAGGAAAGGAGAAGACAGGAAGTCGTCTGCTTCCGACAGCCGACCAATCAAAGCGCCGTAAAATAAACAGCAAATAAATTGGTGGCTCCTAAGTACCGCTTGGCAATTTTAGGAATTCTTACCTCGCCAGCATTACATCTTTATGTATCTAATCAAATCGCGCGTCATTTGCTTATAAATTGAAAGTATTTTCAGCGCTTTTTAAATATATAAATTCTTAGAAATAAAATATGATCATTAAGATATATACTTACCGACACACACATAAGGATTTGTAAAGTCTATAATGTCGCCTGTTATCTGTTATTTTGATGTTGTTGTTGCTGAAATTGCCAGAGGACCATTTTGTTTAATTTAGTTATCTCGTGTGTTTTCAATAAAGGTCACTGTGTATCAAATATCTTTCAGTGTTATTATCTGAATCCAGATATACATACTAAAATGTACAACTTCCTTACGTTTTGTCCATGAGTGTATTTAAACCTTATATTGGGACCAAGGTTTTGTTTAATTATTTGTAGATCAAAGAGAGGTTGATTCCATTAGCCTCGAACTGAACCATCTTTTATCAATCTCACTTACTCACAAACATGTCCTATATATCAAACTAGAACTTTAGACAAAGCGAAAATTTCACTCTTGGATAATTGGTAATCACGCTGATATACTATGTCTCTATAGCCGGTAGAAGAGCGTAATGCTTTAGAGAATTAATCGCTTCCAACAATAAAAAACAAAATTCGCCTAACACCCTATTGTTTTTATATCAATATTTTTGATTATCATATTTATGACATTTTCAAAAAAGAATGTATGATGCCCTTTCTGAGGTGAAAAAATATTGGGAGGGCCTGTCTCATCAGTGATGAACCATCCCAGTGGTTTCTACAGTTTAATCTTTCATATCACTCTAATACTGTATTCCGCTCTTATTCCTTTATATCTGACACTCGATGCATGCATAATATGTATTTGTATATATTTCTATAAATGAAAGGATTTAAACACGAATTATTCTGGTTATATACGCTGCACTGAAGGGTGTACTATCAAAAATGGTATTCAAGAAAACTATGGACATAGGTTTATAGGACAAGGCTCAAGCGAGCTCTTCCGCAAACACTAAAGACAAAGCTAGTTAAGCAAAAATTGATACACGTCGTATATGGTGTCGCTAGAGACCCACTGGCTATTCTCCACCAAATTCTGCAGCGCTGGCAGAGGCGCCATGTTCATTGTACATAATATGATGCATATATATATAATATCTTTTTAAAAATAGTGCAGACTGTGTACTTTTTTATGTATTGACAAGATGTCAAAAAATTATTTAATTTCCCATATATATATATAAACGAAAAATGCGTGATTTTCAATCATTGGATTTAAGCACGATTTTTTATTTTATATATAATACAAACTTCTACTGTCCTTACTGCGATGAAAAAATGTATATTCTCATCGAAACTTATCTCCATGGTAACTCAAATACCATAACCAGAATTCCTAACGAGTGACGGATATATAAGGCCAATATCTTTCTCGTAAAAATTGTTGAAATAAAAGTTGGTGTATTAAAAAAAAGCGCATATTCTAATTTCGAAATCGTACTCGTATGTCTGGTCGCTGAGAAGAATATCATGGGCAAATGCACCTGCTAATTTAATCACATTCTCTTCTTAGATAATCATAATACAGTACCCCGGCCATTATAATTGATACATCAAGAATGTGACATGCTACAGGCGTAAGATTTATATGATAGAAGGAAGATATTGAGAAAGGCAATTGATGAAATTTTCAACACATTTATGCAAAATAGACGTAGGTAGTGACACCTAAAATGTGTTGAAAAGAAGATATTCTACAGAAAATGGTATGGAGTTTCATTGTTAACATTCCCAAAATTTTAACAGTTCCAGTTACATTTCTGATGTGTTAAGGGATGTGTGAGCACCCATTATTCGAGGCCCAAGAAATTCTACGTTTCAGCAGGATAATACATGGCCGCATGTTGTCGGTATTGTACGAACCTACTGAATATATATTTTAAAAAAGATTCGACTGCGGAACTGGCTAGCACGTTCTGTCACCAATAGAAAACGTCTGGTCAATGGTTGCTGTGCAACTGGTTCATCACTACAAGCCAGTCTCTGCTGTTGATGAACTGTGGCGTTTTGTTGAATCTGCATTACAGGCTGTACCTATATATGCCATCCTATATCAGTTTGAATGAATGCCCAGGCATATAAGTTCTATTATTGCTGCCAGAGGCTGTTAATTTGAGTATTAATCTGCCATTATCAATAGCATATATTTCTTTAAATATTTAATTACTTTTTATATTCCCAGTATAATTTTTTTTTCAAATAATTATTATTTGTCAATTTCATTTCCTTTTCGTTCAGCAATTTCAATGTTCAGTTGTGTATATATAGTGTATGCTAAATAGAAAACTATTAAATAAATAAGGAAGTAATGTAAAAATCGAGTTATTCGTTCGAGGAGTAAAACGTATGTTCAATAAATTCTCTCGGAAACAATACTGATTATATTTAAGAGAAATATAAATATCAATTTTCAAAGATCAAATACCGTTGAGCTTCGCTAAAACGAAGGGGAATATAGCGAATATCACCTTATAACGAGCCTAAAATACTCCACAATTTCTAAATATACCAGATACAGAGTTATAAAATTTCAAAATAATCATACACTCGTCTATAATAATTTCGAATTTTGATAACAGATGGCGTGCTAACGTATCATATTATAAAGTTTACCAATAGATATTTTAACATTTCCATATTCAGAGCACTGCCAACTTTTCCTCTACGTTATTAAAATTTGAATCGAATCCTCAATAGGGAAGGACTTCAAAATGTTTCCTTTATGGCATTGATCATCGTATGATGGATGAAATCCTTATTTTCCTTTAATGAAACAATTGACGTCAATAATGACAGTTCAGTAGAATCGAAAGATTATTTTATAGAAGTAATGTTATACTTAGAACTGCGATATATATCCCCCCTCTTTAGTATAATCACAGATTTAATATCGAAGTTTTCTCTTTTAAATTAACTGACGATCGAAGATATGAAGAGTTGCATTTGAAATTTGTTTGAAATCAGAATTTCCCATTTCCTAGATCAACTTTAAATTCTTACTAAGAGATACATCTGAACCCTTTTTGTTTCTAAGCGACCATCTTGTCATGGGCAGTATCGTTTTTGGGTTTAATGGCATTTTATAGGGGAATTATTGGCATATTCTTTGTTCTAACATATTTGCAGTAAATCTATATAGCCAATCTATCACTTTCTTCATTTAATTGAGATCTGTTAACATGTGTTACCTATCAGTGTAGTCCATGTCGGCGTTGTTTGGAAGTCTACATAAAATTATGAGTGGATCAGACCTAGATTTAAATTGTGTTACCGTGAGGAAGTAAGGAGGGGAGAAAGAGTCTGCCCAATCGCTGAGCAGAGATCGAGTCCTGGCTGGTTGTCACTTTATAAAATATTGGCTATTCAAGGAAATGTCTAGCAGTTTAGCTGCGTCTGCTAGAACTGGACTCTTATGATTATAATCTCCCTTTTTCATGCTCTCTCTAGTTTGTAATAAGCGGTCATTGGCCTGGGCGTGACACTTCAATATGCCTTTCTGAAGAGACTGAGGAAGAGCATTTTGGATTATCTTTCTCATCTCATTTTTCTCTTCTTCACTCTAAATCGATTTTTTGAACACTTAAAAGGGAAACAGAGTTCAGACTAGGGTGGAAAAGACACCATATATATGGCAAGCATATATATTAAAAATTATAACGAAAATAAGAAATGGATTGCAGCCTTTAATGCCTGAATAAGCCCATGATATTGAATCAACTTTTTTAAAAGCCTAAAAAGTTAAACAAAAATTCAAACATATTCACTGGAGTGTATAAAATTAGGTTTTAAAAGAATCGGTGCAACTACCGGTGCGGACCTTTTGGGTGGATAGGGGCAATAAATCTATCTGTTGGAAAAATACATTTTACTTCTAAATAATAATTACTTCTAAACCAAATTAATTTATTATCTAATTGAATATCTCAGTTTCCGTTAATTACGAGAAAAATAAACCGGATGAATGGGGTAATAATTCAGAATTGCTCTCTCTCTCTCAAATTGACATCGATTTTTTTATTTCACGAACTTTACAATGGAAGAAATAAAGAAAGGTACGCTGCCATCAATCGATACGAGTCAATAGAAATATTTGATTTTGAAGTCCTTGGCTTTGGTTGAAATTTTGGTGTTTGCTTTATAAATGGCAGTTGTTAATCTTCTGTTTGTGGTAGGAAATACTGATTGAAGGTAGATTATGACACTAGCTATGACTTTATTCTTTATTTTTCATTATTTTTATTTTCAAGGTATGTGGAAGTTACAGAAAAGGTGTGTGTGTGTGGATAGGGGAATCTACAGGTTGGGACGTCTAGCGCTTTAAGGGAAAAATGAATATGTTTGATTTTGTTGAAGACGTGAGTTTGACAGTATAATCAGATGCCACACGACGTCCTCTGAACTCGTTAGACTTTACTCTAGACCAGGGATCGGCAACCCTTTGAGTCAAAAATTCCTATTTGAAATATTTCAAAGTTTTTAAAGAGCCACTGCCTTTTTTTTTGCCAACAATGAATAGTACTCGCCTAAATAAAAACTTTATTTAGGCGAGTACTACATAAAGTTTCACATCCAAAGAGCCGCATGTTGCCGACACCCGCTCTAGGCAATCTATGCTATTTGCATTCTTCTTGTTGTACACGGGTCTTCTTCTTCTTCTTTATTATCTCCACTCAATCATAACTGGGTGAAGTAGAATGTGTCTGCCTTTGTCATTAAGACTGTGAGCACTACTCACTGGCAGGCCGACTTATCTCCAAAAGAAATGGCCGCCTCTGACATGAGGAACAGACGCCATGTGCAGCCGCTCCTAACATGGAGTACAAACGCTGCTCATCCTGTATCCCTGGATTAGGAGCCCTTACAAGGTACTATCAGCCGGGCCAGCTAGGCCCAAGTTTTTTAGCGAGCTTGTTACTGCTCCCCCTCCTCCTTTTTCATCCGGGCTTGGGACCGGCAAAGGCGGAGTTAAACGTGTTGTACACGGGTATCGTTGCTCGATGAACCTATCTTTGGCCGAAACTCAAATGGTCCCGGTCATGTTGACTAGACCCGTTATTGAATTGTATCAGTATACGGGTCTGTCCGTTTATAAATCTTTGGAGTTGCTGGGGTTCAAAAGGATTCTTTCTACGACCGAAAGCCTGGTGGCCACACTCTAATACCATTATAAAGGCAGTGGCCGCAGCGACTGAAGTCTGCACCTTTTCCTTTGATCCCTTTCTCTCCAATCTAGATTATTTTCTCTTCCTTATTTTCCTGTTCGCCACCCCCGTCACCTCTGTCACATTCTATTTCCGGCTTGTTTGTGGGGAATTTCTGACCTGAAATAAGTTCCTTCCTTCACCATTTTTATATTCTAAGGTCCTATAGATGATTGGAAGTTTGGATGATGATTTGGTGTCTTTTTACTCTTCGATAGTGGTTATCATATCGGGATTTCAAGGAAATTTATAGTAGGAAATAAACTATTTATTAATTTATTATTGTTGTTTTGATCTATTTTTTTTTAAACAGCGGCGCCCATCTAATAGATTTAGCATATTAGGAATTCCTTGGTCTTAGGCACGCGACTGATTAATCAAGACTATAGTTATAGATTCAGCTGGCTATCTATGTATTCTTATTTCTGGCAATATAAGGGTCTATAGAGATTTAATTTGAATTCTTAATTATGATATTTCTAGATAATGAAATTTTAAATTTGCAGATATGACAGAAATACTCACATCAAGAGTCACACATGCACACACCAGGATTATTTGCCAATCTTTTAATACTGTGTAACTATGTTTTCTTAGTATTTTAATGTGGAAGTTGGTCTCATCCGCTATTGATAACACACTTGCTTCCATGTCTGTCTGTCCACAAATCTTATAATCAATTTTTATCACAAGAGAAGGAATCCCCAGATATCATCTTGAAGAAGGAATCAAAGTTTACTGCGATGGGTTTCTTTTATTTATGCTGTATAATCTTGGCTATCTTTCATACTATGACGTCCTTTAACAGGCTACTATATAGAAAGAGGTCATAGTCCGAAAGCTAGCCAAGATTATACCGCACAAATAAAAGAAACTAGTCACCGTAAACCTTGATTCCTTCTTCAAAACCAATTTTTAATATACTTATAAATCAGCTTGAAGTTTGAAATTTGGTACATTTGTTCATACCCGATGCCAGGTGACAGAATTACAGTCTTCTGGACGTTCGAATTTGTCAGAAATGAATAATTTCTATATTTTCTTTAGTATTTTATACATGAAAAGCATCTACTCACTATGATTATTTAGATCTTTAGAAATATATCTCCATATGTATATATAAATAATAAAATCAGAAGAGACATATCCTGACCACGTTCATATGAACACTTCAGATGGCAGATCTAAAAATAGCAAGAGTTCATGTGCTCGTGGTCAAGATATGCTTCTTTAGATTTTAATACCAACACCTGACCTTTAAATGATTTTTATTTTTTATGTTATTTTTTTACACACACACACTTATATATATATGTGTGTGTGTGTGTGTATATATATATATTAAGAAAGAAAAAAAAAGGTATATTTTCGTGCAACTGAAAGTTGCTGATGGCTTGCGCCATCTATCGGAATGAATATCAGCTATTCGTTGATTTCTAATTATTCCAAAATTGGCCAAATACCCATTCTAGATTATTCAATAAAAACTAACGACGTACGCGTTTCGGGCTGTTGGCTCTCGTCAGTCTGATGCAAGCTCTACCTCAAGGACCAAAAAGACTTCATAACCAGGCATCCTGAAAAACCATGAAACCAGCAATTAAAGTCATAATTGCGTGAGAAGGCAAAAAAAAATGTGAAAATAATAGTACAAATGTGAAATTGTACTGGAATAAGGTGTATAAATTAGGAATGAAAAAAGCATCTTCTCTTCGTGCAACTGAAAGTTGTTGATGGCTTGCACCATTTATCAGAATGAATATCAACTATTATTTGTATTCCAGAATTGGCCAAATACCCATTATTGATTAATTTGGCCGATTCCGATAGATGGCGCAAGTCATCAGCAACTTTCAGTTGTACGACAAGTGCCTTTTTTCTTTCTTAATTTATTCACCTTATAGCAAAATAAAACGGAGATTGAAGAGGAGAGTCTTGTGCGAATTTTATTAGCAAGATTTCGGACGTCCTTCTACAGGCTTAACGAGCAATTCTGGAATACAAATAATAGTTGATATTCATTCTGATAAATGGCGCAAGCTATCAGCAACTTTCAGTTGCACGAAAAAATCCCACAGCACACCATCCGTACTCTTTATCAGTCCATGACACGCCGGGTGGCAGCCTGCATCCAGGCCAGTGGGGGTCCAACGACATATTGAATTTCTTGATTTGTGACGATCAAACTCTGGAATGAAACGATTAATTGTTCTGATATTTTATCGTTTTCCCCCATGTCTGTTCTTCACACCCATACACCAATATTTATTTCAATAAGAAAATTTATTCTTGGCGCTCGATATTTTTGTTAGAGTCTACATTTAAAGCTGAATATTTATATTTTGAATATCATCTACCTATTTATACTTGATTCTTCTATTTTAGATCTTATGTAAATATAAAATATGATGATAATGATGTTAGAAGCCATGTCAGAACAAGCAATCGGTGGCAACAGAAAGCTGTAGTCACGTCGCTGGTTTCTCCGGCAATTATATAAACGGCCCAGGACTACGTGGAACTACCTCCCTACCACGGGACCTTAAATAAATGATGATGTGAATGGCAATTCTACTCACGGAGAGATACTTCCTGCTAATTTTATTTCTGCGACTCCAAGAAATGATTGTCATATGTGTCTTCCATGTTAAATTACATTTATAACGATTCCATGGGGGGTAGAATTATGACCACATAAGTACCCTCTGGACCTTTGGAATATTCGACCATATTCTGGTCCTAGGTGACTAACGTGCAACGCGCCCATTTTCCAATGAAGAGAAACTGCTTTGATAGAGATGCATGGAGACATCTGAAGCTCTTCATTAGACACGGCAATAACGATTCCATGAAATATTCACAAAATATTCACTCAGAATGTGTAGAAATAATGTTTTTCAAATTCACGACTACAATGAGATCGCCATCTGTATATGTAATTTAAAACTATTTTAGCATAAATTATCTATTTACTGAACAGAAATGTTTCCTATTTTGTCTGTCTTCGATGGAGGGAAGTGTAGGATATATAGGCTAAATATGATATCCAACTATAGAGTTGATTGAACTGGCGAAACCAGTTCACTTCTGTTGAGCCAGGCCTAATCCCATTATACCGCGATGCAGTTGATAAAATGATGAAACCTTTATACCACTTTTGAGCCTGGCCTATATAATCCCAATAATGTACAATAATAATTCCAATATAGAGTCATATAGTTTATCAAACTGGCGAAACCGGTTCACTACTGTTGAGCTAGGTGTGATTCCAATAATGTACAAAAATAATACTAATATGCAGTCATATAGTTGATGAAACTGGCGAAACCGGTTCACCACTGTTGAGCCTGGCCTAATCCCAATAATGTATGTACAATAATATTTCCAATATACAGTTTCATAGTTTATCAAACTGGCGAAACCGGTTCATCTCTATTGAGCCTGGCCTATAATCCCAATAATCTACAATAATAATCCCAATATACAGCGATATAGTTTATTAAACTGGCAGAACCGGTTCACCACTATCGAGTAGGGTCTAATGCCAATAATGCTTCGATCACAGAAAGAAATTATTTTGTAAAAAGAAAAATGTTCGCGAGCGCTGAAAATAGTTTCAAATTTAATTTTAAGAAACATTATTCTGAATTTTATTTTTAACGTTTTGAGATGAGAACTGAGGAGTTATTTTAGAAAATAGAAAATATCATTTTTTTATTAAAATCGATAATATTTTCATCTCCGTCGAATCTATTTCTAAGTTCGATAAGAATGGTTAGAAGTGCGATCTTGGAAGTCGTTTGGTATATAGCGGGGCTCAGGAACTGTGGTAGCCAGTAGACCAGAAAACTGTAGAATGATAAATTTGGCATCAATTTGTAAATATCTGAATATTTTTGGTCGTGTGTGTGTCATCATTTTATTTCATCTATTTTAAATATTTGATTCAAATATCATAAAACAATATCATACATATACTAGGTATAATTCTTGAAAGTGGTTATTGAGGTCAATAAAAATATTAACAATTTTTTTTTATTATTATTTTGGAAAAGCGAGCTTTCTCTATCGAGCGAAGACGCTCTCCTTCGAACTTATCAAAACTAAAAGAGAGGACATTTCAACTCTTTGTAAGAAATAATTGATATAAATAAAAAATAACTTCTTAGTAATATATTTCTATTAATTTCTATAAATATATTCAGTCACGTCTGATTATACAGATCAGTAAATTCTGTATTCAAATCTTGGAAATATCATGATTTTAAAATAATTTTAGAGTTATCTCTCTAGATACATTGAGTTGAAACATTTATAATTCACAATAAATCCGAATGAAAAAGGAAAAGGGGGAGTAGTAACAAGCGCGCTAAAAAAACCTTGGCTCAGCTGGCCCGGCTGATAGTACCCTGTAAGGGATCCTAATCATGGGATACGGGATGAGCAGCGTTTGTACTCCATGTTAGGAGTGGCTGCACATGGCGTCTGTTCCTCATGTCAGAGACAGCCATTTTATATTGGAGCTAAGTCAAAGGCCTGCTACTGAGTAGTGCTCCCAGTCTTAATGACAAAAGCAGATGCATTCTACTTCATTCAATCATTAGTCAAATCTCTTTTAATGGGCTCGACTCATCTCCAGCAGACACCATCAAAAATCTCAAGCGCTACAGGCATAATATCCTGATATGATTGAGTGGAGATAAGAAAGAAGAAGATAATTCACAATTAGGTGACGCTGGTAGTGAGTTATCCAAGCCGTATACCATGCTTAATAATACTTATTATCACCTCAGGTTTGTGAAAGAAATCGTCATATTCATAAAAGCGCGATTTATGTCATGATTTCTATAAATATTCACGGAGTAATTTGTTATAAATTACTATTTCTTGCTATATATATCGATGAAAATTTACACAGAGTGCGTTCATGTGTATAGATAAAGAGATATCTAATATCTGCCTAAATATATTTGTGACTATAAATACTCTTGTAAGTTTGTAAAAAGCGAAATCTTGAAAAGAATATATAAAAAAGAAACACATTCTCGGAAGCCGTTTATTTATTATCATTATCAACACATATTTTATTAATTTATTTGTGTGTTTTAGATATGTGATAGTTTTATTTCGTTCAAAAGTTACAGGATACATTTTCTGTTTCATTACATGTGTGTGCTTTTTCCGTCTTCCATCAGATTTCCACGTATGACGTATGTAGAGTAATAAAGTTCTTGACGCCCTCTCAAGAATCTCAAGAGAGCTGAACATTCCTATCAAACATTAATTACTTCTGGGACCGATATTTCTGCACGTGTAAATTCAGAGTTAAAATTGCCGTATCTTCCATCCACCAATATTATCATAATATGTACCATGACACTTGAGAACATATTTTTCTTAACGAGTAATATTTCGGCATAGTTCATTATTACATTTCACTATAGAAACGCGATTTAATGGTCATTTATTATAATCGTATCATATGCTGGAATATAATTTCGTGTTTAGCATCTGTATTCTGTTTTTAATTTAGCTGTGGAGAACGATATTGTAGATTAATTACTAACTTCATATATTAATCTAATTTTTAAAAACCATTCTGATATTTTAAAATCATCCTGTATAAATTAGAATAATATTTTTGCACCTATCCCAAGTACACGTGGTACAGGCCATGTTATTCATGATGGGTAATTTGTGACTGCCTTCAACGTAACGCCCCTCTACTGTTTTTTTTTTCTTAAGGAGACAGACGCAATTTTTCCCACACTTGGTTATCTTGTGCGACTTCAATAAAAGTCACGGTGTATAAAATATATTCCAGAATTAATTTTTGCTTCCTTATATACATGCTAAAGATACAACTTACTTAAATTTTGTCCATGAGTGTACGTTTAAAAACGTTATATATGGTCAAAAGTCAACTTTGTGTTCACCTTTTTTCCTTGAAAAATAGCGAAAGAGAATCGCAGAAACGTAGAGTAATACAATATTGAAGGTTGATGCGCTTGTTTTCCTAAGTCTACATATTAGTTAACGCTTCATATGAAAATTCGAAACTATTATTGACGCGCATGATTCTTTTAAAAATTAAACATTTCTACTGCTCTTACTGCAATTGAATAAATAATTTAATATAAATTGTTCAATATTTAAAAGAATTATACGCGTCTATGATAATTTCGAATTTTCATAACAGATGGCGCACTAATGCTTCATAACGCTTCTTAGTTGAGTAATAAAATAGCACGCCATCTCTACACAAGAATTCGAATTATTTTACCGTATTTTTTTCTTTTTAAAATAAGAACAAATTCATAATTTACAAATACATGTATTATGTATATATGAGGGATCGGTGGAAGGGTTGTCTGAACCGTTGGTTTTCGACCGCTACTACCCGGGATCGAATCCCGCATTAAACCTTTTTTTCTAAATAAATAAAAAAAGGAATGCTCCAATGGCTCCCAATTCTAGCAAAAGTCCAACCTCCCCAGCTAGTGCAAGTTACCAAACGGGGCTCTGGCACATTTGTAAGTACAAAGTCGAACTGTTTTCCACATGTGTAGACATGCGGTGTACTTACAGTAAAAGCAGTCGCCATCTTTTACACATCATGATAATCATGGCCTGTACCACGTGTACTAAGGATAATAATAATAAAAATTATGTTTATATAGTTCTACAAACTTCAAATCTTATGTTCATAGTTTCCCTAAATACTTATTCCAAAGAATCTCTAAATATTCGAGACCGTCCCAGTAATGTCCATCAAAGTAAGGCCAGTAGGGGTGGGTTTAATTGTAGAAATAAAATTTAACACACTCTCACACTAGTTCTTACGTATCATAAACATAGTACCTAGATTTTATGCTAAATCTTTCCATACTCTCTACGTTGACACTTAGGTATTATCAGTTCTTTTTAGGATTCTGTGTACGCAGTTTGCGAAATCGAATTTCAAAATTCGAAAACTGCATTTTCAACCCTAATGTCGTCCTCTATAGAAACCTAATTTCTGGAATGTATTCTTGGCTCTTTGTGACTTTCATTCTGTCAACTCTGTTATAAGAGGGTTGTTCCATACATATCTGGCCCGGACAACACTTATATATACAATGTAAAGTATATTCTTGTATTTATAATATATATAAAGACAAAGGTCTCCTCTCCCGTCAAAATAGACGTCAAAGTTAGACGCCATCTACTGACCGTAGTCGCAAACTCGCTGCCTCGGCTTTGTCACCGACCCGAGGCCGCAAGTTTGTGGGGACAGTCAGTAGATGGCGTCTAGCTTTGACGTCTATTTTGACGGGAGAGGAGACCTTTGTCTTTTTATATCAACATACTCCCGGCAAAATTTCCATCTATATTTTAGTCATAGATTTGACCTAGCCACTTACCAGCAAAACACATCTTTGGCAGATTGTCAGAAATTCATTAGATCCATTAGCCCGAACCCATGGTCACTAGGTGGACGCTTCTCAGTTATCCAAAACTTGGGGGTGTGGCTTTGTCCCCGACCTGAGTCAGCTAGTTTTCAGCGACGGTTAATAGATGACGTCTAGCTTTGATGTCTATTTTGACGGGAGAGGCAACCTTTGTCTTTTTAGATCAATATCCTTCCGGAAAAATTTCGTATATATAGTCTCCTTTCTAATCCATACATTTTTCGCTGCTTTTCTAATATCTCTATGCCATTTATATACATGGTTTGTCTTTCAAAATATCCTAAACAGCATCCATCACTTCATTCTAAACTTTTCTTTCCTATCAAAAAGGTCACATATGTCCGAATGAGTAATAGTGGCTAGGAGCTGGAGCTGGGGAATATGAAAATGGTTAATGCATTGGTACATTCTGTATTTGTTTCTTACCGCTCGTAATTCGTACCGACCCTTCTCAACAAAAGCATATATATATACACCTATCCCCCAATTTACACGGTAGATACGTTCCTGAGAAAAACGTGTAAATCGGGGGATAGGTGTACACAGAAATAAAAATAAAATGAATTGACAGGTTAAAATATGTAGTCAGCACATAAGCTCGGGATTCCTCGTGAGATGTGTACACAGCGCATGTGTTCAATCACAGTAGCATTTAGTATAGTGCGATAAAAACAAAATAAAACTTATTTGGAAAACCATGTAAAAGCGAAAACGTGTAAAACAAGTACCGTGTAAATCGGGAATAGGTGTATTTTATCATTAAAATTAATTAATATAAGCATATGTTTATTCGCATTTTTCATGTGTATGCTGATGATTATAATTAATAAGTGTTCTCTGATTATGGTCAAATTTTATATTAAAAATATCAAATATTTAATGAGAAGGCCAGAAATATATTGAAATTTGCTTGTTTCAAAATCACTTTATTAGGTACCGCTCAAAAAGAGCAACCTAGTTTATGATAATTGCAACAATGAATAAGATATGAAGGTTATTTACATATTAAACAAAATGTTAACGCGGGATTCGATCCCGGTTCATGACTGTCGGGAATCGAGGGTGTTATTCACTCATCCACAGACTCTTTTTTGTAATTCGCTTATATAATTTCCTATTGTGACCTATAATTTCTTAACAACAAAATGAAATTTTAAAATTCGATTATCAAATATACCTGAAGAGTCATCCATTTTTCATAAGTATCTGAATCTTTTAAATTACCTATTAAAATACCTAGTAGAAGTTTTCCAGTCAGATAAATTCCAATCCAATTAGAAAAGAAGCGAACTTTTAAAGTGTTTTAGCTCGAATATTTCTTTGATAAATTAAGCAACTCTCTACGGCACTTTCTGCTGTAAATTATTGTAAGTGTTCTGCTCATCGGTAGAGAACCCTCCCAATATTTTACATCCCACACACACAGAGTAAAAAATTATTTTAGTTATTAAAAGGAAAATTCGCACTGAAAATACTATAAAAGTTTGTGTTTAATAGAAATGAGATTTACCTCTGTTTATATAACTTCTCTCCTATGGCCTGTCCATTGAATATTTAATATTATAAATTCAAATTTTGCCACAACCAGATTCACTATAATCACCATAAATACAATGAATAAGAATACCTTATAAGTCTATAGATTCTAAAAAATAAAATTTAATAGAATATAATGAAATTTTATCACACACACATTTTTATTCTTTTTCATATCTGACTATCTTCAATTACTACCCTTTCATTTATGTTCCTCTCATTGACGCGTAATTGCCTTGGCTTCAGCTTGAACCTTTTATAGTCCTAAATTAAAAAAAAAAATAATAATAATGTAACTTTTTTTTTTTTTAAATTCACTTTTTAAATAAAATGTTTACAATGTTAATTAGTTTGTGCTGTTTTATAATAAGGAAGATGCTAATTATACATTGTTGTTGTATATTTTTTTATTCTCGTTTTTTGCATGTCATGATAATATCACGACATTTTGATTTTATATTACAAAATAATTGAAAAAAATTAACAAACGTGACAATATAAAACCTTAAGAAAAAGGCATCTCCTTATCGTGCAACTGAAAGTTGCTGATGGCTTGCGCCATCTATCGAAATAAGCATCAACTATTCTCGTTGATTTCTATTTATTTCAGAATTGGCCAAATACCCATTTTTGATTAATCAAGAAAAGCTAACCACGATGGCGTTTCGGGCTATTGGCCCTCATCAGCGTGGTGCAAGCTGTACCTCAACGACCAAAAAATTGGTCATTCAGGCATCCTGAAAAGCATGAAACGGGTAGTTAAGGCCTGAATTGCGTGAGACCGCATTTTTCACAATATAAAACCTTTTGAAAATACATTATAATATACTTCTTAATACAAAGCAATAACAAATGAAAATATTAAGACGCGAATATATAGTGCTTTATTGCTTTGTATTAATTTATTCCTAACTTGTCCCTATTGTGTGCGGAAGAGCATTGCTAAATGCAAATATTTAAACGTAATTCTACTGTCCTAAAAGCTTGCATGAATACCATTTCTAAAATTTCACCCTTCAGGTTAGCATATACAAGCAGAATGATCCAATATAGTATTAGAGCTCTAAAGAAGCGGTCTAGTAGATTAAATTGACGAAACCGCTGGAAGGGTTCACCACTGATGAGCCAAGCCCTCACAATATTTTTTAATCCCAGTAAGGACAGTAGAAGTTTGATTTATTTGTGAAAAGAAACGTTCGTGTTTTAATGTGTCCATATGTTAATATAATTTTTATCTAATCTCCATCCCATTATTTCTTTACTTCTTAGTTAAGAAGAACTCACAACCACCACTACCAATTATAAAGACAGGATTGTAATAATGAGAACAACAAGGAAGACTAAATGTTATGTAAAATGGGGATATATTCGAATCTATTGAGTCCAAACTATACAAATCCATCAACCTGAAGCTTAGATAATTCAAAGGAAAGAAGAAAACGAATATTTGCTTTAAAGAAGGAATGCCTCAGGAAAATGAGTAGCTCAATCTGCACAGAGAGCTCTAAATTGATTAACAATTCATAGGAGAACTTAGAATGACAAACTTAATAACAGATATCGTTAATTTGAATCAAAATGCGAATCATTAAATAAGTTTATATTAAAAAGGGCGTACCTGGATCTTTAAGGGAAAATAGTGCAATAAGTTGATAAAGAGTGAGCAATCTCTCGAAATAATTTTAGAAAAATTTGCTTTTTTTTCTTTACAGATCCAGGTACGCTCTTTTTTATATAAAAATAACGTTAGGTAAAAATTACTAAAGTAGTTGGTAGCATATCCAGATTAAATACCATCAGATACTCATACAAAGCTTTACATAACAGAATAGGAGCGATTAGGAAATACCAGGAAGACATTCAACTAGCTGGATACACACTATCCAAAAAGTCACACAGAAAGGTTTACATCAAAGACAGAGATAGATCATTGGAGGTTGGCACCAGTCTATAACAGTGGATACTAAAAGAACGGTCTGTTAAACCGTGAGAGCGGCGTTTTCACCCCACCTGACCAATCAATCATCGCGTGATGAGCAGCAGGCCAGGCTGTGAAGAAGCCTCTAATTACAAACCCTCACGGCAGTTCTCCAGTAAACACAACCTGGGCTTCCGCTCGCAACTTTTACCTTTTCTCGCATTTCATCCCGAGGCAATGGCTACCTACAAGTACCATCTTGAACTTGACTTAAGAAATTCCATCCACCATCGACCGCACCGTGGGAGAGAATTCTCTCATTCCATCATTGTCTTTCCCGCAGTGGAACCCACCAATATAGACTCGGTAGAATTTCATATAAGAGAGGTCAGGTGTTGATATTAAAAACAAATAAGGCATATCCTGGCCAATTGTATGAGCGTTTTTTATATGGCAAAGTGTCATCTAGTCAAACAGAAATCAACTAAACATTTATTCATCCTGTTCCCTGATATTTGGTTAACCAATTTTCTTGATAAATCAAGAAAATTCAACAACGAACATGTTTCGGGCTGTTGGACCTCGTCAGCGTGGTGCAAGCTGTACCCCTGTGACCATATTTTGGTCACAGAGGATTCTTGAGAATTTATGAATATACAGCTTCATAAAGACCACCGGTCTTATACAGATTCACCACAGGAAGGAACCATAAATGGAGCTCCTATACACCATGCAGCAGAGAACCCAACAACAGCCTCCAGGTCCGTATATTTTATATAGCATTCATTTATCATACTACAATAATATTGCGTATAGAATATTATATGAAATATTGAATCAATCAATATCTTTAGTAACCTCATTATTTATGTATTTTATTTATACATAATATCTCTGTTTCAGTCTCATATTGTTGCACCAGGTTGCGGCTTGGCAGACTCTTCAGCCATGATTCTCTCCTGTGCTGGGTCTTGCATCTTACCAGAGCGTGTTTCAACCACCCTACAAAATTATATAAGGGAATAATGAGATAAGTCTACTTTAAGTAGCCTCCAGAATAATTTTTTTTATTTTTCACATCAAAGAGAGTAGTGAAGTCACACGTGTACCTAAATACAAATGATGATTCTATAATACATATATTCTGTTTATAATACATATATTCTGCTTAATAAAATTAATGAAAATAAAATATAATTTTGAATTTAAATATATGAAAAATAATATTACTAATTAAAATAAAATAGGTTCATTAGCCATGATGCAACACTTCCCCCTCTCCAGAGATCGTCACGTCCTCGTGAGTTACCTCATCAATTCTCTCAAAATAGGGTTTGAGTCTTGAGACACGGACAATCAATGGGTCTTGGCCAGGATTATCTTTCGGCTCAATTAAGTAATTTACGTTAGACAGATTCTTTAATATTCGATATGGGCCAAAATATTTTCTCAATAGTTTTTCACATTTTCCGATTTTCCTGACTGGTGTCCAAACTGCCACTAAATGTCCTGGTTCATAGATTTTCTCATTGTGTTTTTTGTCATAGTTTCTTTTCATTCTTTCCTGAGTCTTCTCTGTGTTGTTAATGACTACCTGTCTCGTCCTTGCTATTTTATCTAAGTAGTTTTCTATATATTCGTCGTAATCGTCCATGTTACTGTCCGTTGGGATATTCTCGTCGTCTAAGAGGGACATGGGTTCCCTTCCAAACAACAGGAAAATGGAGAGTAGCCTGTGGTTTCTTGAATCGTGGTATTATACGCGTGGGTGATAAAAGGGAGAATTTCATCCCAGTTCTTTTGGTCTGTGTTCACATACATGCTGATTATATTGATTAAAGTTCTATTTAGCCGTTCCGTTAGTCCGTTAGTCTGGGGGTGGTAGCTCGTTGTGAAGCAGTGTTTAACTTTGCACATTTTCATTACCTCCTTCATCAAATTTCTAGTGAATTATGAACCTCTATCGCTAATAAGAAATATTGGGGCCCCGTGACGAAAATAATATGTTCGATTAAAAATGTAGAGACTTCTTTCACGGTTGCTTTGATACTGCCTTTGTTTCAGCATACTTGGTATATAATCAGTCAACACAATTATCCACTTCCTTCTTCTTTTCGTTGATGGCAAGGGGCCAACAAAGTCAATTCCGATTCTTTCAAAAGGGTAGTTAGCTGGGGGAATAGGTTGTAAAAGTCCAGAGGGCAAGTGATTTGAACCTTTCCGACTTTGGCAAAGATGGCACGGCTTTACAAATTCTGAAACATCTTTCAACATGGAAGGCCAATAGTATTTATTTTTCAATCGGTAAGTGGTTCTGGCGACGCCCAGATGACCATTCAGCATATGGTTGTGGTATTCACTCATGACTTCCTTCCTTCTCTTCTTTGGCACTACCAGCAACCATGCCCTACCTTCAGGATTTGGATTTTTCTTGTAGAGACACCCATTTTCTTCTTTGAAGTTCTGTGTAATTGAATGCTTGTTTCCACTAAGGTTCTCCTTAATATTCTCAATAAAATCATCCTTTTCGTCTATTATTTGATTCAGAAATAGTCTTTCATAATCTTCGTCCCATTCGTTTTCAGGTAAGGGTCCTCTAGATAGACCATCAGCGTCCAGATGTTTTTTACCCGATTTGTGTATAATTTCGAAATTATATTCCTGAATCTTCAGTGCCCATCGTGCTAATCGGGCGGTCGGATCTTTCAGATTCTTATGCCAGCATAGTGCTTGATGATCAGTTACGATTTTGAAGTGCCTTCCATATAGGTAGGGTCGTAACTTGGACATTGACCAGACAACAGCTAGACATTCTTTTTCGGCAGTCGAATAATTTTGCTCAGGTTTGCTCAGTGTTCGACTTAAATATGAGATAACTTTTTCTTTATCGCCGATCTTTTGGACTAATGTTGCACCCAGGCTGATATTAGATGCGTCAGTATGAATGTAAGTAATTGCATTCGGATCAAAGTGCCCTAAGATTGGGGGATTTATCAATGCTACTTTGAGGGTTTGAAATGCTTTTTCTTGATTCTCTGTCCAGGTAAAAGGTACATTCTTTTTTATAGGACTGGTTAATGGATCGGCAATTTTTGAAAAACCTTTGATAAATTTTCTATAATATGAGCACATTCCTAAAAATGATTGAACTTCTTTTATCTTTTTGGGCCGAGGAAAATCTCTAATAGCCTTGATATTATGCTCCGCTGGTTTTATACCATGTTGATTAGTTATATGGCCAAGAATCTCCAGTTCTTCGAAAGCAAATTGGCATTTTTTGTTGTTCAATTTTAAATTAGCCTCGCGAAAACATTTTAAAACAGCTTCTATTCTTTTGAGATGTGTTGAAAAATCCGAGCTATAAATGATTACGTCAACTAGATAACATAAGCAAATTTGCCATCTAAGATTACCAAGCATATTTTCCATGTTCCTCTCAAATGTAGCAGGGGCATTGCATAGACCAAAGGGCATTACGTTGAACTCATATAGGCCATGTGCTGTAGTGAAGGCTGTCTTTTCTTTATATTTCTCCTAAACCTCTACTTGCCAATATCCTGATTTAAGGTCAATTGCTGAAAAGTATTTGGATCCTTGAAGTGTATCCAATACTTCATCAATTCTGGGAATTGGGTAAACATCCTTCACTGTTACATCATTCAATTTTCTGTAGTCAACGCAAAATCTGTACTTACCATCTCGCTTCTTGACCAAGATTACAGGGAAGGACCATGGACTCGAGGATGGTCTGATTATGCCGTCTTTGAGCATTTCATCAATTTGTTCTTTATGATTTCTCGCTCTTTCGCGCTCACCCTATACGGCTTGTGTTTGATCGGTTTCGCGCTTTCTGTATCGATCCGATGTTTCGCTAAGTTGGATCTTCCTAATCCCGACGAAAACAAATCCTCGAACTTTTCCAAAACTTGTTTCAATTGCTCCTTTTCCTTATATGACAAATTTTCGTTTATTTGAAATTGGGGTTCTTCATGCTCTTTTTGTTCACTTTCTTCCATAAGATTCACTTCGGCTGGCTGGCTTCCAAAGCACAATGTTTGGTTTTTTAATATTTTTAATGGTCGAGGGTAAGGGTTTGTTATCCAAATATATGTTTCCTTATTCGCAACATTTATTAAGCTTCTCGCTAGTCGAAGTCCATTTGTTTGAAACATTTTATGGTTATCCTCGATGATGTATTCGCCATCCTCTGCTTCTACAAATGCATTAATCAATTTAATAGAAAGTTCTGTATAATGGCTTCCTTTGCACTTTTTATTTTCTTCTGTTGATATTTGATTACGTCACGATTTTATGTCAAGTCATATTTTATTATTTCACGCTGACAATCAATGTTTGCGTTCATTTTCTTAAGAAAATCACGTCCAAGTATAAATATTCGCAAAAGTGTTCTCATTATCACAAATTGATGTGTAATTGTTTTGTCATCAAATTTTATATTTAAAATAATATTTCCTACGATATCTAATTATTTGCCATCGGGTCCGGAGCACATTTTATCAGGATTTATTATTTCAAGACCTGTGTTAAGAGCTGTACTAAGGTCGACCACTGAAAGATCGGCGCCTGTATCAATCAAAGCTTCGCAGATACCGATTCTAGCCACCTTAATGTTCATTTTATATTTGGGGTCCAACTTTTTAATTCCATTTATGGTCGACTTGCTTTGATTGACGGACTCAGGCGCGATGCTTAGTTTAAATCTTCTAATGCGGCATATCTATTCCTTGTAGGGATACTCGAAAACGGGCTATTACTTACATCAGCGTAGAGCAGAGGTCTCGACTTCTCAGTTCCATTATCCATTCGGATTTTTTCTTCGACCTTGTCTTATGTAACTATGGGGTCCTCTTCCACAATTCTTACAAACCTGACTCTGCAATACCGCGCTACGTGTCCTGGCTTGTTACACTTGAAACATATTGGTCTCCCGTCTTCTGTCCTATTCCTGTTTGAATTTGGACTCTTATTGTATGTTTTACTTGGGTAGACTGGTTTTGGCTCAGGATTGGGATTGTAATTTCGTCTATGGGCAGAGACCTGGGGCAGAGGCTTGTTCTGGTAGTACCTCGAAGCTGGGGTCTGCGGCTTGAAGGTGTTCTTGTATGATCTTCTGAACGACGGAGCGTTCTTCCATTGCTCTTGATGATGGGAACGAGGAGAGCGTGGTTCATTATATAGAGCTTTTGATTTTTCTACACGTTCTTGGTAATTATTTTCGAACAAATCCAGCTTTTTACAAATTTCTAGAAGTTCATTGGTATTTTTAGGAGGGTTTAGGTGAAGGGCAAAAGAGTATTCTTTCTTTAACCCTCCAATAACCCAGTTTATTTTAGTCTCTTCTTCCATTTGGGGGTCGACCTTGTTGCACAGTACAAGGACATCCTCTGCGAACCTGATTTCAGGTTCATTCCACTGTTACTTCCTGTTTAGTCTCATCTTCATTTCTTCTTTGTTGGCGTCTGAGGCAAAATCCTCAATTAGGCGGCTCTTGAAATTTTCCCAGCTGGTGAAACTTATCCTGTGTAGGTTCAGCCAGGTTTTGGCGCTACCAATCATATTCATGGCAGCATAACGAGAGATAATGTAGTCTGCCCAATGGTACAGGAAGCCAATTTCTTCAAGAGATTCAATCCATGGGCGAGGGTCTTCCGTTACATCATACTTGGGGATGTCGATGTTGGGATTCAGGACAACTGGTTCGGAACTAGCATCTCTACCAATTGTTGCACCAGGTTGCGGCTTGGCAGACTCTTCAGCCATGATTCTCTCCTGTGCTGGGTCTTGCATCTTACCAGATCGTGTTTCAACCATCCTACAAATTTATATAAGGGAATAATGAGATAAGTCTATTTAAGTAGCCTTCAGAATAATTTATTTATTTTTCACATCAAAGAGAGCAGTGAAGTCACACGTGTACCTAAATACAAATGATGATTCTATAATACATATATTCTGTTTATAATACATATATTATGTTTAATAAAATAAATACAAATAAAATATAATTTTGAATTTAAAATATATGAAAAATAATATTACTAATTAAAATAAAATAGGTTCATTAGCCATGATGCAACAATATAGACATGTATAAATAAATTTATTATAATATCATTTCGCATGAGCATTTTGTGGAACTAATATCAACTCAAGTTGATTTAAAGGTTTTTCTAAAATGCTCATTTGAGAGATAATATACCTTTTTATTTTAAATATCAACACCTGGTATTTTCTTTTTTTTTTCTTTTTTTTTCACATTTATATATATGATATAATCAGAAGACATACTTAAACCCTCAAGATAAGCTAGATGTGACAGGGAAATCTACGGCCCTCGAAAGAAGCGTGCTGGAGCGGCTCGAGGAAGGAGATTGTCCAGTGCAACGGTATCTCGTTTGATACCCTATAATGAATATATATATATATAAGCATAGGGCTCCTCTGCCGTCAAAATAAGCCTCAAATTTAGACGCCATCTATCGACTATAGGCATTTCCTGACTGCTCACATGAGTCTTATATATATACAGATCTGTATAATACAAGATTGTGATAGGGAATGACATCAAGAATGTCATTCCCTCTCACATCACAGAAAGAAGCACCTTTCTCTTTAAAAATGCATTAAAACATAGATGATATAGAGCACATTTGTGGCACATTCTTTATCATTAACAGTACGTACTGGACAAGAATGATAAACATGATGCCTTGTTTCAATACATTTTAAAGGGATATGTGCACCTTTCGCTGTATATACATTTCAGTGCAGAACAATCGATATTTGAAGTTCAGAGTGAAAGGTAGAGTTTCACCTTGCCCTATCAACAAAAAGAGGACATTTCCATCTACATCAATGTCCCACCTCGGGTACAGTCACGTCTTAAGATCTTGGCCTGATGCAATCCCTAAGATTCCGTGACATCATCTCTGATATCCTATGGCATATTGGACATTATTTCCCCTATGATAATCATGGAACGGCACTTTTCGGATGTGCTCTCTTATCCGGCGATATCTTTATTATTACAAGATATAAACATTGCCTCTGTATAAATACAGAAGAAACTGTTATACCTTGTTATGAACGGTTATACCTTGTGATGAACGGTTATACATTGTGTGTGAATATAAATAAGGATTACAAGTTTGTGGGTTTGTCTGATTTTTTAGTGTTTTTTTGAGTTAATACCGCATATGTTTCTACAAGGCTTGACTTATCCTGATGAAATAGAGTTCAAAGTTACTTTATTGGGTACAACTCAAAAAGAGAAACCTAGATCCTGATGAAAATTTAGAACATAGTAGATAAAGTGGTGAAAAATATCACAAAGTGAACCTGTATTGGGATCAGATGAATAAATAAAAAGATGTATCTATTGATCGTTCGACTAAAACTTTCTGATGGATTGCGCCATCTGTGAGAATAAATATCAACTAATAATTGATTATGGAATAATTAAAACTCAATAATTAGTTGATAATTATTAAGACAAAATAGACGATTTTATTTCAAATATTTTGTGAATCTCAACATTTAGTTGGCATTTAATTCACTAGATTACACAAGCCATCAGAAATATTCAAATATACGTTCAGAAGAAGTATTTGTATTATATTAATATAGAAGTTAAGGAATAGGTAAGGTGGGCAGGGACCCACAAAATTACCACCACAATCACAGAACTATTCCTTTGATTGAATTAACCATTATTTGATTAGCGCAGGTTTCTGGAGCTCACAAATGTCGCCAACTACCGCTGATTGACTACATGTTTGAAAGTCAAGGTTAAATAGCAAATAGGAACACAAAAGAATACTATATGAATTATAAAATTTGATATTTTGTTCATAAATTGAAGAACATTTTGAAGATGTTATATAACTCAAATATTGACTTGAACAGCAATTTCCCATAGATATATTGTCAGTTACACCTCATTATTTTGTATAATTAAAATAAATGAAAACATAGTGTTATAAGGGATATAAAGAACTATCGATAAATCCACATAATACAAGTACAGTCGAACTTGGATAATTCGAACCCCAAGGGACCGTAAAAAAATTCGAATTATCCAAAAATTCGAATTAAAGATGTTTTGAATAAAGGCTTAAGGCTTCTAGGGACCAAGATAAATATTCGAATTAAAGAGGTTTTCGAATTAAAGAAGTTCGAATTATCCAAGTTCTACTGTACTTGTATTGTTATTCGTATTGGCTGAATATTAAAAGAAATCGAATAAAAAGGGTTATTTACATATTACATATTATTTTATTATATATATATATATATATATATATTAAAAATAAAAAGGTATATCCTGACCAGGAGCACATGTGGTTTACAGAAGGTAGAGCGCCATCTGGTGGAACACAAATCAACTAAATATTTATTTAGCCTATTCCCTGATAGTTGGCCAACATAATTTCTTATTAATCAAGAAAAGCCATCCACGAACGCGTTTCGCGCTGTTGGCGCTCGTCAGCGTGGAGTAGGTTGTACGACTGCGACCAAAAAAGGTTTTTGGTCCTAGAGGCTTCTTGAGAAACCAAGAAATGGGTATTTAAGGCCAAACTTGCGTATATACGCTTAAAATGTGAAAGAAATATATAAAAAATAAAAAATAACAAAAAGCTCGGGTGTTGATATTAAAAATAAAAAGGCACGTACAGTTTGGCCTTAAATACCCATTTCTTGGTTTCTCAAGAAGCCTCTGGAACCAAAAATCTTTTTGGTCGCAGTCGTACAGCCTACTCCACGCTGACGAGCGCCAACAGCGCGAAACGCGTTCGTGGATGGCTTTTTTTTTAATCAGGAAATTATGTTGGCCAAATATCAGGAAACAGGCTAAATCAATATTTAGTTGATTTCTGTTCCACCAGATGGCCCTCTGCCATCTGTAGAGCACATGTGCTCCTGGTCAGAATATGCCGTTTATATTTTTAATATTAACACCAACTTTTTATTTTTTCTATTATTTTTATATATATAAAAGAATACACAAATAAATTTACTGGCAATGCGTTTCTTTTTTAATTTGCCAGTAAATTTATTTGTGTAAAATTTTAACGATAGAGGGCAATAAAATTTAATTTACTAATATAAAAGAATATTCGAAACTATTTTTAACGCGCATGAGTCATTTAAAAATTAAACAATTTATACTGCCGTTACTGTAATGGAAACATTGATGAAAGGGCCTGGCTCATCAGTGGTGAACCGGGTTTTACCCCATTAAATGTTTTTATTCAAATACTATTCGTTTCAATTATAAATTGGCGCCAGTGGATTTCACTCTTGTGAAAGGTCCCGTTTCATACTTTGTGTGTTTTTAAAATATAAAAATAAAAATGTAAATTTTCACAACGATATTTGAAAATTTTATTATTTAGATTTTTATATGAATATATTTTAAATTTGATATATACATAAAATGATATCAAGTGATTTCTTGCCTCTACGCCATCATTACGTCACTCAAGATCACTCTTGCGAAACGTCACGCTCCACCAATCCCCTTCGCCTCATGTGGTCCATCCTTCCCCAACTTTACTTCTCGCAGTTACCGCAGTGATGCGCTGGTTGCGAGTGAAATAGGGAAAATTTGTTAATATTTTGTTAACCACTTTAATAATATTCGAGATAGAAGCCTGAAATTTGCCTATATGTTTTTCCAGGTTCAAATCTATATACTGTTAAAATTTCAGTCAGATTAGTTATGTAATGTGGACGTGTATAGCCAACAAACAAACATACATACATACACTGACCTTTATATATAGGGATGAAGACCATTCTCCCAAAGTTATTTATAAGAGAGTAATAAAATATATTTAATAAGAAAGTATTGATTAACACTTTGAAAGTTTTCTCTCTCTTTCAAACTCGTTATATATATATAATAAATTGCTTCGTTGGAAAGATATCTATATATCATATTATATTTATTATGTAGTTTTCACTTTTGATATATAATTCCATTTTCGAAAATGAAATATTCAATGCTTAAACATATTTGTTACTTCATGTCTACGATGATATTTAATAATGGAAATATTGGAGAATGTATATACATTCTAAAATAATTTATGCTTTTCATAAATATTTGTCATCTCTGGCGCATGAGAAAGAATGCAGGGCAAAGGATACTGGAGGATGACCTATCTGTAAATAGTTAACTGAATGTGAGACAAACTTTATTTTGTTGTAAATGTTTTCTCTTCCCTCTCCTCTTGTTGATGTGTAAATACGGCGAATCCTGTATGGGGCGGAATGCCCTAAATAAAGGCTTTTTGTTTGTTTTGTTTGAAATTTTTTGTCATCTCTCTCTCTTTATAAATATTTAAAAGAATAGAAAACTCAAAGTTTGTTGCTTTTCTCCGCAAAAACTACAGGATAATTCAGAAGGAAAATAAGCACGAAGATAGCATTAAATATATATACACCAAAAGATGCATCTCTCCATTTAATTATGTATAAGAACGATGCCCTTGTTCTACACCCTAGTAAATACTTCATTAGTGTTCATGAAGAATGAACCACAACACCATTTTCGGAAATTTCAGACAAAAAGGCAACCTGTGTATACAATGGTTTCGGGCTTTGTCCCTCATCAGTTCAGGGCGACCTCAATTTCATAACATCCAACAAGAGGGGTTATGGAATCGGTCAAATTAACCAAACAGGTGGTTGAGCTGATGAAGTGGAAAGAGCCATTTTCAGGCAAGATTACAACATACAAGTAACATACTTGTACGTAGCGGGCAAGGGATAATATCCATGTATCAAAAGAAGTCCCTCTCCCTTCAATTGTACACCAGGAAGATGTGGTTAGTATACGATATTCCGGAATACCTAGAAAAACCTTTGTTTTCATAGATGAATAATATATTTTAAGAAAATAAATAAATATCAGTATTATGAATAAAAATAAGAAAAATTATTTATTATAAACATTAATTAGAAGCGCTTAGGAATTAAATGAAATTATTTTTGAAAAATTCCAATATTTAGAAATAGCTGATGACCCGTTTTTTTTTTTCTCTGGGAGTAATCTGTTAAGAACATAATCCACTGGAACACAAGATGGACCAAGTTTTTATACAGGCAGAGAATGAATTTAATTAACAATTTTTGCAAAAACGTTGTTGTTTCTAAACGTACTGATCTCCGGACTTTGATAATATAGAAATAATCTCTAACAACATCCACGAATAAAAAAAAACTATTTTTCGAAAGCTGGGTATCTAACGAAGACAAAAACAGCATTAATAGAAAGTTCGATATACCTAAACTCGACTTACAGCTAAACTGGATATATTCAATATATAAAAGCATATTGAAATATATGATATGAAATATATAACAGTAGAACTTGGATAATTTGAACTATTTAATTCGAAATGTCTTTAATTCGAATATTTATCTTGGTCTATTTTATTTTAAACGTTTCTAATTAGAATATTAGGAAAATTCGAATTTTTTTTTGGTCCCTTGGGCTTTGAATTACCAAGTTCGACTCTATTGCATTATGAAACACACTGTATGCACAAAAATAGTTGGTAAAAATGTATTCTGTCTATATAAAAGCTTGATTCTCACGTATTTTCTACTGAGGATAGTGTCCGTAGCGACACAATCTTCTAGAAGAAAACTAGACAAAATCTTCGTAGAAATATTGGAAGATCTCAATAATTTTGATCATAGAGAAGCGTTTCGAAATTAATTATTTAAGAATATATGAGATTACTCTCAAGGAACTTGAGAAAAAAGAAAA
>CP092871.1:39381016-39502354 GCA_030710605.1 Cordylochernes scorpioides
GATCTTTGAATTTTGATTCTTGATTTTCTCCGTTCAACCCATTTATTTGACTGGAGTTTTGTGATACTGTATAAACACATGTCTCATCATCTATGATTATTTATTTTAGCATGTCTAAGTTATTCAAGTAGTTTTCCAAAAGGTTACCCAAATTGGAAGTTCAGCCTTTCGTTGTTGCTATGTCAAAAATTTAGAGACAAACCGAGCTGTTACTGTAACCATTTTTAAACATTCGTTATTATTGATTGCACCAACCCGTACCATATCTCTTATTGTATGCTCACCTTTCTGAATTTCATCTATCGTTTTCTCGCAATAGGTTTTTGAATTGTTCGATATCTACCTGGTTTCTGATGATGCACGCTCGACCAGTTAGAAACTTCGTCAAAATGATTGACGTACCAATTTTTAAATTTTACTATACTCTAAGATTCATCTCCATACTTCTATTTAATCAAAACTTTCAATATCCATAGTTTTAAACAAATTTTAAAAGCGATTAATTTCTCTTTTCTTCTCATCTCTCTTATTAAAAAGAAACGTCTTCGAAGAACTTTCAGGCAACGTTCGCTTTAAATAAATTCGAATCAGGGGTGTTCGGGAAATGGTCAGAAATTACACATTATTTGGAACCTTTGATTATGAAGATTGAAATTAACATCGTTTATATTGTCTTATTTTCAATTTTATCTTATTTACAGCCTTGTCTTCCTACTCCGTGATCATACCTAGTATATATACCTAGCGCAACGACTCTCCATTGTAAATAATTTGGTATGTCTAAGTTATTATAGTACATTTACAAAAGGCTACACAAAATAAAAGTCTAGCTTTTCGTTAATGCTATGTCAAAAATTTAGAGACAAACCGAGCTGCTACTGTAAACATTTTGAAACATTCGTTATTATTGATTGACCCAACCCGTACCATATCTCTTATTGTATGCTCACCTTCCTGAATTTTATTCTATGGTTTCCTCGTAATACTCTTTGAATTGTTTGTTATTCACCTGGTTTCTGATAATGCACGGTCGATCAGTTCGAACTTAGTAAAAATGATTTATTCTTCTATTTTTAAGAAAAAAATCACTCCGGGATATGGAACATCGGTACAAGATCAGTATAAAGTAAACCGCTAGATGGTCCCCCTTTGTCCGCAGTCTCTAGCCCAACGAAAACCTAAGATTTCAAGCCTTTTTACTCCTTTTCTGACATCTTGTACATCATGTCTTGAAAAAAAAGCCCTATTTAAGTCGAAGACTTACGTTGATTAGAGTTAAATGCTAAAGAAACACATGATATCCACTCTTTGAATAATTTGATTGAAACAGCAATTGATAGATTGGAATTCAATAACGAAATATTTTTAAAATATGAAAAATCTGCTGATAATTTGAGCTATGTCTTATTCTGTGTGTCATCCATTCCTGATTAGAGTCAGTGTGGCATATAATCTATGTAGAGAATGGAGCAACATATAAACAGTGTGATGCATTAGCGCGCCATCTGTTATCAAAATTCGAAACTATTATAGACGCGTATGATTCTTTTTAAAAAAAAACAATTTCTACTGTCCTTACTGCAATTGGAAAAATTAATGGGAGGGCCTGGCTCATGAATGGTGAATCCTGCAAGCGGTATCGCCAGTTTATAAGCGGTATGGTAGATTAAACTGGCGAAACCGCTGGGAGGGTTCACCACTGATGAGCCAGGCCCTCCCATTAATTTTCAATTGCAGAAAGGGCACTAGAAATTGTTTATTATTATAAAAGAATCATACGCGTCTGTAATAGGTTCGAATTTAGATATACAGTATATATTCCATACAGTACTCTGAATATGTTGACCCAATTTCCTATCTCCAGGTTTATAAAAATACCCTCGCCACAAAATGGTAGGTTAATCCACACATAATAACCGCCAAGGTAAATTATGAGAAAGGATCATTTTTCACGCCATTGAAAAATGATTTAAAACGCCGGGTGAAAATGATATCGTTACCGGGAAATATGATAGCGAGCCACCGATCGGCTCCAAGTTTTTATTTTATACCACTTCCAGACTCCCTGTTCCTACGTCTGAATTATTTATGTGGTTTTATTTGAAACTATATCTCTTGGGTTATATAATCGCCTGGAGCTAATTTATAAAAACGGTGAAATCATAAGGCGAAACGTTTCTTTGAATCCTTATATAAAAATATCTGTTCAGTCCTCCAGTATCATTTATATATATAATATATCATCAGCCTCTCTCTCTCTATAAATATATATATTATTCATTTATCCTAATATAATCTTATATTTAACCTTATATAACCCTATATGAACTATGTGATAAAGAGGTTTCAATCTCAATCTCTCTCTTTATAAAAGCTATTATAGGGAGGATATAGAAGACTCTGTTGTCTCCCCTTCCAACAGGGAGGACGTCGTCAAGTTTTCTCGCTCGGGCAGAGGTCTGAAGCAATTCCTCGACATGGCAATAGCACATGTCGGGAAGAAATCCGATCTACGTCTGTCCGACTTCAGGCGGAATGTGACATCATACCAGACGACCCTCAGTGGGATTCTTCTAATGAAAATAATATTCAACTTTACTTTTTTCTCCTTTAACTTTATATAATATTATATGTATGATTAATAAAATAATATTTAATCTCAATCTCTCTCTTGCGCATGTGAAGGAACATTTCAGAAATGGTTAAACCCTATATATATGTCAATATAATAAAATAGGCTCTCTACCTCTCTAATATTCACCAATACCGATCAAGGGAATGAACTATTATATCTCTATTATGTAAAAATGATAATGCTTCATATAGATATAATTATCAAATACAATTCTGATATAAATTTGATTTTAAATAAGAGCCGAGGTGTCAATGCTAAATAAAAGATGTCAGTGGTCCAGTATCCAATATCAGTAAGGAGGCCTGGACATTCAACAGATCTTCACCAAATGTTCACTACTAACACCTAATCCTTCTAAGTTTTATCCTTAGAAGAACGATACACTCGAAATCTGATCCAGGCTGTGTATGCGGGGTGATCGATCAAGGGAAGCGGTGCAATCAGGCCATAAAGGGGCAAATAATAATGCCAAAATTAAAAAAAAAACGAGTTTTAAGCAAACTATTCATCTATATTATCTGAAATACTTAAATTTGATTACATTATGAGCAAATATTTGGTGGGTAAAATCAAAAGGATCGTTGAACCAAATTAAACACCAAATGTTTAACAAACTATTCATCTATATATTATCTGAAATGCTTAACTTTATTATACACATAATGCATATTCAGAAAATTTGGAAGGTTAAATTAAAAAGATGGTTGGACCAAATAGATGATAAAGTGTTCAGCAAACTATTCATATATAATATCTGAAATGCTTTAATTTCATTACGCATTCAGAAAAAATCTTAAAAGTAAAATTAAAAATATGGTTGAACCTAATGAAAAACCGAGTGTTCATAAAACTACTCATCCATATTATCTGGAATACATAAACAGATAATAGATTGTAATATATGGGTGGACTCGTGTTTCTAATGGAAGAAATAATGGTAGAAATCGTCTATGACCTTTAAAGAGACCGCACTATTTACACCAATTATTCTGTTGTGACCTTTTTAACAGTCTCTATGGATCTCTTGTTAATTTAGGTACAAGTAACATGACATTTACATGGCTCTTGGCTACCCATATAATTAGATTTGACCTATCCAAATTTAAAAAAATAGATAATGCTATAAAAGGTATTGAACAGATTTCACTCAATATCGTATGTTTTTGTCTAATTATTTATTTTTTACTTCTATTAACTTTGACTTTGAGAGGCAGGGTTTCTAATGTTTACTTCGTATATGCTATTTGCAATATTATACTCTTCAATTTTTTTTTTGCTAAAAGGTATAACCGGTTATATGTAAATCTGCACACATCGCTTATATTTTAACAATTATGCGTTTACAAATCTTTTTACGCTTTCAAACAAATCAGAAGAAATTTTAACTAAACCAAATTTTCTTTAAAGCGAATAAATATTAATATAATCTTATTTTTGTCCTGTATTCGTGATTGACAGACAAAAACAGATCAAGATATTGAATAAAAACAGCCATGCTCAGTGCACATAAGACACAATAATGTAAAAAAAGAATAAATTTGATAGTTGCTTGTTTTGAGAAATTTCGATTCAGCTTAAGACTTCTTTATTTTGTTTCAGGTCCTAAGAAGATTTGCAGAATACGAAAGCTCACTACTGCTATTCTAAATAAAGAGCCTATTGCATGAATATACTTGTATTCATTCAATTAATATTAGATTTTATTTATGAATTCTCGCATTTGTGTACCATGGTATATACAATAATTTTTAAAACTTCTCATTTTGCTCCGTATGTTTGAATGACTCGTTTGAATATTTGAATGAATGTAGTTAATGGAATTGTAATTCATTGTACACTTCCATTTCTATATAAATACATTTATAGAACTATTTCATTATACGCGTGTGTGAATGCCTCGTTTGAAGATATAGATGAATGGAATTGTGAGTGTAATTCGTTGCATAGTGCTTCTCTCAATAATTAAATTCAAATAACCATCTCAATATACTACTTATTTTTGAATGTCTCGCTTGAAGATATGGATGGATGTGGCGAAATGGAATTTTAATTCATTGCACACAGTGCCTCTGTATATAAATACATTTATAGAACTCTCTCGTAATACATCGTATGTTTGAATGCCAGGTTTGAGGATCTGGATGAATGGTAGTAGCTAAATAAAATTGTATTGATGGAATTGTATAGTTTCCTCTCTTCCATCCACACAGTAAAGGGAAACACGTAAATTTACTTTCTCTAATGGACCCGTTTGTCCTCTAGACCTTCCTTCCTTTCTTTATCTAGCCGGAGATTTACTCCCAGGACGTGCCATATATCTTCAAAGAACGACTTCAAAGTGACGTTCATTTCTTAATTTGCCCCGATAACTTCGATACAATTCTATCCGCTATAGCGGAGCGACTTTATCTTCAAGTTGATAGAATTTTTTACTGATTCTTTCAACTATTGATTATTCCACACAGGTCTCGAAGAACAATAATTTACACGACCCTACACCTCTGACTTTGCATATTTGTACCCCTGTAAATCATTGTCCTTCGAGACCTGTGTAAGCTAAGTGCACCCAACACACTCCCCCCCACCCTATTTATAAACTTTTATATTCGTTATTATAAACTGAATTATTGGTCTTCACAACCTATTTATTATTGAAATGGATGCTTAAAAATAAATATTATACTAACCCAAATTGTTAAACTTGAGGAGTTAATTTGTCTTCTTTATAAGAGTAGAAAATATTCCGTAGTGTTATTTTTCTTTTACAAATAAAATTGTTACTTTCCTCATTGCAATGGAAAAATTTAGAAGGACCTGCCTCATCAGTGGTGTACACCTTCAATGTTTTTTTTTCAGTTTGATCAACAATACCTCAGAATAGATCAGTGCATTTATATATATAATATATAACACCAATTATTCTATGTTGAACTTTTTAACAGTCTCTATGGATCACTTATTAATTTCTGTATAAGTAACATGAAATTTACATGGCTCGTGGCTACAACTCCCCATATAATTAGATTTGATCTATCCAAATGTAGAAAACAGATAATGCTATAAAATATATTGAACAGATTTCACACATATGGTGTATTAAATTGTTAAAACTGCTAGAGGGGTTCACTGCTGATGTTCCAGGCCCTCCCAATATTTATCTCTTACTGCAATATGCGCAGTAAAGAAAGAGTAGAAAATTGTCTTATTTGAAAAAATAAAAATCGCAATAAATAGTTTCAACTCTAATATACGTAATTGAAATATCTCGAAAAACCTTTCGCAATACGTTTCTTTATTACAAAACATACTGCAATCTTTCAAGCACTCGCTCTTCAACGGGCGTAATTACAACTGAGAGTGAGCACAGTAAAGTCTGAATTACAACACACGGCTTTTAGATCTTATTTTAAATACAATATAACGCGGCTGATGATTGTAAAACGAAAATTGAAATTATACCGCGAATGATTCTTTTAAACAAAAATCGAAATTTATTCTAAAGAGAAATAGCGATTATTTCTAACTTTAAGGATGAAGTATGATCGGATGAATTGTGAAGAGTAATGACAAACGGAATATATCATACTTCATCCTTAATGTTAGAAATAATCGCTATTTCTCTTTAGAATAAATTTCGATTTTTGTTTAAAAGAAACATTCGCGGTATAATTTCAAATTTCGTTTTAGATGTTATCATTGCCCCTAGATTGAATGATAACCACTGAAAATATTCACTATTCACCCCCAACATACGTAAACAAGCTTTACGTGTTGCTTAAATCCTGTAGAGGGGAATCATGTATAGGGCTGGATGCCCCAATAAAAAGGCTTGTGTGTGTGTGTGTGCTTTACGTGTTGCTTAAAATGAAGACAATTTCCTATATAATGCATTAGCCCGCCATCTGTAATAAGAAATTTGTACTCTTTTCCTATATTTCATTACTCTAAGTGTTTATTTGTTGTAAACTCTGATATAATATTTTTTATTCAAGCTATGTGAAAAGGTAGACAAAGGATCTGAATGACACAGACCAAGAGAAAATGTAGAGTGTTAAATTTTCAAACGTAGTGTGAAAAAGAGGTAACCGAGAGAACTTCAGAGATATAAATACTCTCCTGTAAAAAGAAGCGAAGTATCTTGCAAGATGTGATGTGTCATCTCTATCATCTCTACAAATACAATGATATGGTAATTTATAAAAATATAAAAATATCAGGTGTTAATATTTTTAAAAAGGCATATCGTGAGACCGCTCACATGAATATTTTAGATAGCAGAGAGCAGAGTTAAATGAACGTTTAGTTTATTTTTGCTCCACTAGATGGCGCTCTGCAAATTAAAATGCCATGTAAGCGATCAGAGTTTGCCTTTTTTGTCTTTAATAATATAATAATCAGTAAATCAATCTTTTCTAATCATGAATCGTCATTAGCACATAGAGTAGAGTTAGATAGGCTTTATTACAAGGTTATAATTCCTCTTTTCTGATATTTTGGTGATTTAAAATGTATTTCATTGAATCACTGATTTTATACGGCGAAATATTTCCATCAGTTTCTTTTACATCTTTATTTAGGATAGTTATCCTATCATATTGCTCGCCCACACGTTCTCCTAAATATACACACACACACAAAGCCTTTATTAAGACATTAGTCTTATACAGATTCTCCGTACAAGGTGCATTATCAGGAAAATAGCAGCACAGGAAACCAGTAGTTCCGCAACTATATACAATTATTAGTAATAAGAAAAAGTAAGATTTAATATGAAAGGTCGACGCCATCGCCCCAAGTCTTCAATTCCATAAGCGCGGAGCAGAAATAGGGACTAAGTTATTTAGTTCGCCATAAATATAGCATCCAGACACAAAAAAGGAGGTTTACTCCAGCACAGCCATACGTTCTCCTAAATATAATACAACTAATAAATCTGTAAATTTTGTTGACAAAGGTTTTTACAACCGAAACATAAAGTAGAGAGAGAGGACAATAAAGTAATCGGTTTAGGAGATCAAACTTTAATAACCTTGAAATTTATCTCCCAATAAAACGTATACGATGGTATTTGATTGAAAATACCAAAATATAGTAACCCATTATATATTACTTCTTCACATTGAGGCATTTTATTTATAGCGTTACCCATTGTGTACACATTGATTAGGACCATGGTAGATATGCTTGGTAGATATAGATAGCTCGCTTACTGTGAGTACTCCCCATGTCTGCACATGTAGAAAGCAGATCGACCTTGTACTGTGACAAAGGGAGGTTCGGTTACTTCTGGTCACTGCTGGGAGATCAGATTTGTAAAATATTCGAAGCATTGAAGCATTATTTGAAGAAAAAACTGCTCTAAAGTTGGTTTCCTTTCTGAATCATGGTTTTCAATAGTACTCCGTTTACACGATCAGGTTGCAATCCCCCAAAAATAGAAGAAAAAAAAAACGTAAATCATTCTATTCAAGTAACGTACACTGCTATTATTTATGATGAAAACAAGATAAAACGCGAGTGTTTCTTTCACAAATAAATCAAATTTCTGCTGTACTTAATGTGATGAAAAAATATTGAGAGGGCTTGGTTCATCAGTGGTGAACACTCCCAGCGGTTTCGCCAATTTAATATATTTCAGAGTTATTGTCTTAATCCCGATATACATGTTGAAAGCCACAAAAGCCCAATGACGACTCTGAGTCAAATGGCGAGTCCAGCCCGCCATGTAATCAACCAAAGGCTGTAGCCAACAACAACTACTCCAGCGTCTGCATCCATGTTAGGAACGGCTGATGAAGCGTCTGTCCTCCATGTTAGGAGCGGCTTCTTCCGAGGAAGGTGATGGCCGGCATGCGCCCTCGGGCTAGATCTTTTGATCGACAGATATCACCAACTGATGACCAAATATCCTTTAGGATATCCTGGTCTTTACAGCACTAATGAATCGGACATGTTGAAAGCTACGATTTCCTTAATTTTGCCCATGAGTGTAAATATATTCCTACCATGAATTATGAACCTTATGCACATAGTTAACTTTAGTACCTCTGCCAATACTTTTTATTCAGTTTCGTATATAAAAACAAATAAAGCCAATACAATACTAAAGAGGTCTGTTTAATTAAACTAGCTACTCCGATAGAAGTGTTCACTAATGATGATAATTTTCAACCGTAAAACTTTATAATTGAAAATAGAAAATATCACGCGTTAATAGCTCAAAAATCTAATTAAATCTATTATTTAACCTTTTTTTTCAACACCGGTTCATTGAATAGGCAATCGTTCAAAAATAAATGAATAGAAATCAATCAAAATATATAAAGCAAAATATTATACAGAACTGTTTTATCAACATATAAAAGGCAATATTTCAATTTAAAGAGATTTAATATATTCTATAGGAGTTAAAATGGCTAACTCAATTTCACAAATTTTTGTTAAGAAAGAAAAACCTTTATTTAAAAAGGAGATTGATTTTTATGTCATCTCTTTTAAAGTTTTGACAGTTCGCCACGAAGAAAGAGTTGGCATTGATTTTATAGATAAAACCAAAGATCTCTTTCTATGTACCATATTGAAATATATCCCTTTATTTGCTGTAATATATCATAAGTAACATCAATAATATAAATCAAATGTATTTTAGATAAATGTGTGTTGTTGAAATAACATTAATACATTTCAAATAGATTGAGATTATATTAAATCCTTTTATTTGTGTGCGTTGGAATATTTTACTAGTATGAGATGTCAAATTTAATGTATTTCGTGGAAATATTTATAACTACGAGCTTTCAAGCCTGATGGAATAGTATTTTTTTTTTAATTTTTCCCAAGTACACGTGGTACAGGCCATGATAATCATGGTCGGTAGTTAACAGCTGATTTTACTGTAAGTGCACCACATGTTTACACATGTGAAAAGCAGTTCGACTTTTGCACTTAGAAGTAGGCTAGAGCGCCGTTTGGTTACTTACACTTATTGGCAGGGTTAAACTTTTGCAAGAATCGTGGGCCATTGGAGCATTTTTTAATTATTAGAAAAAAGTGCCCAATGTGGGATTCAATCCCGGGTTGTAGCGGTTAAAAACCAACAGTTTAGATCATCCTTCCATCGACCCCCTCTGATGGAATAATGCGCCATCTTTGTTTGAATATATCAACTATTTATAACGCGTCTGTTTATTTTTATTATTTGAAAATATTTTAGGAAATTATATATGACGCATTATGATTAGTTTATATTTAAAAACTTTCAACCAATCTAGTTAAAGGCTTTGGTATTTTTATTTATTAAAATTTGGTATTTTATTATTTATTTTTTATTTTTATTAGTAAAAAGCATATTGCTGTGTGTGTTACATATGACTGAGGGTAAAGACCACTTAATGTACTATATCAGAACTTAATGGAACGAACATCAACAACTCCAAGTTCTACCGATGTTTATGACACTTGTAATGCTCAAATAGACCATTCTATATGGCAAAGGATTAACACCTCTGTCTATCCAGAGGCAAAATAACTCAAATACAAAGTAGAAAAACACCAGAATCAGGTTATAAGAAATGTAAACTATTTTTGACATGTAGAATAATTTTTAAAATCGATTTCTTTAATTTTAAAAATAATCATACACGTCAATATTGTTTGAATTCTTATTAGAGATTACGTGTTAATGCTTCATGTATACATTGTTCTAAAATGTCAGGTTATATATTGAGACATCTAAATAGAAATAATAAAATAGCAAGATGAAATCTCATATCTGGAATACAATATTGATTACAATTGTCTGCACAGAGACAAAATATATCCGATGTTGTTAGTGTTGTTGTTGTGTCCAATGAAGAGCCTCAGATGTCTCCAAGCATCTCTATCACACCAGTCGCAATGTTCTCTATATTGGGTGTGTAAAGCTGCTCTTCTGTGTCTATGTCAATTTTCTGTTGTTATTGTTGTCGTGTCCAATGAAAAGCCTCAGATATCCCCTAGCATCTCTATCACAGCAGTCACATGTTTTCTATCTTATTTGTGTAAAGCTGATATTCTGGGCCTATGTCAATTTTCTGTTGTTGTTGTGTCCAATGAAGGGCCTTAGATGTCTCCAAGCATCTCTATCACAGCAGTCGAAATGTCCTCTATCTTGAATATCAATAGAGACAGTCGGTACCGGGGCATATATAATTGATGAACAACGATAAATATATATTTTTTTGCACACAAGATTTATACAAAAATAGAATAATTTCAACACCACGATAAAAAAATATCAACAGAGCCAGGCTGTACTAGTGTTTATAATTGCGATTATACTGGCAAACGGAACATCTCTCCTGTATTACAAGATTGATGCTCTAAAAGGTTAAATAATCCAAGAATCAAGGAAAATATCAATAGAGCAAGGCTATACCGGTGTTTATACCTGCGATGATGACCTAAAACCAGAACATCTCTCCTGTATTAAAAGATTGGATCAACTACTTTAAAAGGTTAAATAATCCAAGAATCAAATAAAACATCAATAGAGCAAGGCTGTACCGGTGCCTGTAGCTCCAGGTAAACGAGGTCACAAGTTAATTAAATGGGTCAAACAACACAGATTGTTTACAACAACAGACAGCGTCTACCTTGACATTGGACAGCTCAATACTTGTCCACGGCCAAGGTCGGTCTCGATGGATTGGATGGATCTTAATGGATCGACAGCCGTTCGACCTATTTGGTATATCGACCTCTCCTGGGACTGGAAATAACATTAATGATAACAGATTGGTCATCTATGGAGGGCTTGCAACCATCAATTTGATGGCGCAGTTCGGCGAGTATTTTAGGAAATTTGTTTGATGGCTGTTAGATAGTGTGTATCTGTTGATTTCCTTTCAATTTATTTTTCTAGACGCTAAACTTAATAATAATAATCTATATATCATCACCATTCATACAATATCGCAAATAATAAAACGTTAAAAGATTTTATTTATAAAATCAAGCAACTTCTGGAAACACTTTTTCACATAATAAATTGGTAGAGTTTTTTAATAATCTTAAATACTTATTTCTTAATTTTTCAGGAAGACTCTAGGACCAGTTTGATTTTTTAGGGGGAGGAGAGTTTAAGGAACAGCCTGCATCACGCTGAACCTCGTCAGCCTAATTCAATACGTGGTTGGCTTTCTTTTTTATTATTATTATTTTTTTTTTATCGAGAAAGTTTGTATTTGGCTAATATTCTGGACATTACACAAAATAAACCATTAATTGTTATCTATTCCTAAAGATGGCGCAAGCCATCAACAATTTTCAATTGATCAGGAGGAGTTTTACTTGATATTTTCCTGTGATCCCAATACAATTTCACACACCTTTGTACGTTTTTTTTTTTAATTTTGAACGGTTCATCTATGATATACATAGTATATAGTATATCTATTTATATACAAAATCTACTGCCTTAGAAGCTTATGTTTATAGTTATCTTAAATATCATCACCAAGAATTCGTCTTACAGTATCGGATGTATGAGAAGAATCGCCCATTGCAATATTAAGGCTAAAAAAGCGGTATGGTAGATTAAATTGAAGAAACCGCTAGATAGTTTACCACTGATCAGCCAAGCTCTCCAAATATTTTTCATCAGAGTAAGAACAGTGAAAGGTCTGGTTCTTTATTTCGAAAGAATAAATCATGCTTACTGGTTTAATTTTATAAAAACCTACACAAAAAAAATCTTTTAAATGTTTATATAATATATATTTTTCTTAAGAATAAACTTAATGGGGTCAATTTAACTCGACTCAAAAATGAATTACAGTTAAACCTGTCTATAGCGCTCCCTCTAAATAGCGCCTCCCTCTCTATAGCGCCCGATTTTAGATACGTGGTACGATGCGATTTACATTAAAAGTGACCTGTCTATAGCACCCCCTCTCTATAGCACCCTATTTTGGTGAGTCCCAAGAGGGGGCGCTATAGACAGGTTATATATATTATATATAGACTCAAGGGCAAAACATAAGGAAGTGGAAAGTCTTTGATGTCGCCTTCGTCTGTTTAATTTTTTTTTAAAGAGACAGAGACAATTTTGTTCACACTGTTATCTCGTATTTCTTCCATAAAGTCAATTGTGTATCAAAAATAGTTCAAAGTTATTGTCTGAGTCCTGATATACATTTTAAAATGTGCAAATTCCTTGAGATCTGTCCAAGAGTGTATTTATTTGACATTTCTTTCTTTCTTTGTCTCTATATCTTCTCCGTTTAAAATGGAATTTGTAATTTCTTTAAAAGAGATCATTAAAAACGTTATAAAATGGTGCCATCGCGTGAGAATACAGACGAAAAATTCAGATCAATGAACGGACTGAATAATGCAACAGATGGGAAGTGTAAGGATGCTCCCTGGCGATTTCTTGTTTGTAAACTTGGCGACGATTTATTTTTAAAAGTCAAATAGCATCAATATGAGAGTACAGAGGCTTCTTCGATACCCCGTGGGAGTTGATACGTCTGCTGCAAACAATTCAAATACTTTACTTCTGAAATCCTACTATAGTTATAGTTAGTTGTGTAAAGTAATGTAGTTCTAATAGAATTTTATAAAATATAGACAATAATATAAATTCAAAATAATAAATAAAATCCTATTGAAAAAATGTTAATATTTCTAAGAAAAAATATATATAAATGGCTTTTATTGATTTATCAAGAAATTGGGTTGTGCAAATATCAGGGAACAGGTTAAATAAATGTTTAGTTGATTTCTGTTCCACTAGATGGCGCTCTGCCATCTAAAAAGCACTTGTGTTTTTGGTCAGTATATGCCTTCATTATTTTTAAAATCAACACCTGACCTTTTTATTTTTTTCGATTGTTTTTTCATATATATTATAAATAAAAAGATTTTCGGCCTGATTTTTTATCATCTCGAGGATTATGCTATGGTGATGCAGTCGTGGTTAAAATCTTGAAACTATAATAATAAAAATAATTTTGATCAGATATTGCTTTAATTGAACTTATTGAATATATATTTAAAACACATAAATTTATTAAAGTACTGCCTGGCTTAAGGTGTAAGAATAAAAAAAAAAAGCCGGCCATCGTGAAACAACAACAATCGGTTTTATATTGGGAAAGTCCCGACATCTGGTGGTAGATTTAAACATAATATTTGATTCTATGAAATATAATTTTAAATAAAATATTTTTATATAACATATATACCCTTTGGCACAGTGTATATTGAAAATATAGAGCAATCCATATATAGATATATAATTAAAAAGGTATATATTGGATCAAAATAGAATATAAATACCAATATTCCTGTTGGCTGAACGCCAACCTTTTTCAATTTACGACAATAAATTAATGTAGTGAAGAAACTCAGCGCCATCTAACATTTTTAACTTAATTCTGTTGACGTTATGTTGCGCTAGGTTTTTGTTGACATATGTTTTTTTTTACCTTGAAAAAGGTTGACGTTCAGCCAACTGAAATATTAGAAATAATATCCAATATATGCCTTTTTTATTAATATTTAATTTATAATTTAATATAATATAATGCGGCTTATGATTGTAAAACGACATTTGAAATACTATCCCGCATGTGTCTCTTTTCAACGAAAAAATCAAAATTTATTTCCGTTTATTTTTCCGTTTATCATTACTCTTCACAATTCACCCTTTCATACCTCATCCAAAAGGTTAGAAATAATCGTTATTTCTCCTTGAAATAAATTTTGATTTTTCTTTGAAAAGAGACACATGCGGTATATAGTATTTCAAATGTCGTTTTACAATTAATATTTAATATTAAAATACAAATCAGCTCAATAAAATAATCTAACATCAAGTATAATATGCAAAATCCAGCCAAAATAAAGTATAAATATAAATGTAGTTAGTATCTAATGGCGCTACATCCTTGTTGTACTTCTGTGGAAGGGCCGTAATGCCAGAAAACTTGAGATGACAATAAAAATGTAAAGAGAAACTCACATACCCAGAAACCTGTTGCTTTTATAAAATTATATACAGGAGTTTCTCATCTATTGCATTGAAAGGAATTAACTGTTGAATGTAAGGGCCATTTAGATATTGCATTAAAGAACATAGATATCTTTATTACAGGGCAGTTCCCAGGGTTGTATGTGTCCGGGGCATTGTTTTTTTACGATGCTCTTATCCCATTTTTGTTTCTTTCTATACCCCATCACTTCCAAATTCGGATATCAATCTTTTATTATATTATCGGCTCACCATTGAACGTAATATAATAGAAAGTTCGTTTTACATTTATGGATAAATTTTCCAACAATTCTAATTAAGATTGAAAAGTTGCAGTTGTTGCGGTATCTCTTCTGGTCGAGCATAAATTCAGATCACTTTGTCTTTGGTGCATCCAAGAAATTACTTAAACCTCTCGAACTATTTCATTTTATCGTTTGAACAGTGATATGTGCGTATATATGTTTAATATATATATTTAACCAAAATCTTAAGTAAGGAAGAAAATATTCTTTGATTACGACATGGTCAACATACGAAATTTCTAATCAATCGGATCTTCACCATATGTTGGAACTCTACAGAAGAGTCAAAAGGTTTGGAACCTTGCCTGTAGATCTTGTCGTTATAAAAAAATCGATTTTATGTTTTCCGTCATATAAATAAGAAGATTATGAATCAGTCAAATAACCCCTATATTTCATAGATAGGTGGTTTCCTATATGAAGAACTCCTCTCAGAGCTTCTTAATGGATTTTAAGAAGGAGATACCTATTAACAGATTTCGAAATATTGATGGAACACCCCAGATACAGAAAACTTACTGCAAAGAGGTATGTGTGCGTAAAATTCGCAATATTGAGGATGGAATTACTAGAGAGTATATTTCTACATTGCATATTTCTAATATATAGGACGAAATTCTATACACTTATCCAACTCAAGAAGAAAATTATTTAGAAAGGTTTGGCTTATCAATGATAAACCTTCACAATGATTTCGATAGGTTAAACTACCAGATCGCTATACAACTGAACTTGAAAGTTTTTCTTGATTATAGTGCTCAACAAAACTATGGTTAGAGATACTTCTATTATTGTAGAAATTTTACAAAAGGTTTTGCTTCGAACACAGTTCTTTCGCTGTAAAAGACGAGGAAACAAACACAGAGCCTGTTCAGTCAACAAAGGTAAACAAAGCACATAGTGTACTCTGTATGATGTGGGTGAACATATTTAGAGATATTTCTTCTCAATGCATAGATCAAATTTGTACAAAAATGAGCTGAAGATGTAAAATATTTAAAAAGAGTTCAGTCATCAGTAATGAACCTCCCTAACTATGTTTCGCCAATCCACAAGATCACTACAAATTATTATATTCGTAATAATATTGTAACAAAGTATTTATTAATTCTATTATTTTTATTGACAGAGTGGTCATTCCGTGCTAAAGCCAAGACTTCTCTCGAAGATGACGATGTCCCTATAGACGATACGACAACAAAGCCGCTCATCACGCCGCAAGAAAAGAACGCAATGGTACTAGGGACAAAGTTCCAAGACTTAGATGGAATCCTTGGCAGAAGCACGACATATCCATGTCAGTATCTACAATAATTGCTAGCTGTGGGTCACAGCTCCCATAGGGAAGAAGCTATGTAACAAAGTATTTATTAATTATATTATTTGTATCACAACAGAGTGTTCATTTTTATTTTATATTTGTTACTCTGTAAATTTCCCTCGTGACTTATCTTTTGTTTACCATTCATAGTTTGTTCTTGCCTGAAATAAATTGTTGTCTCCTCTTGAAGTTTTTGTCTTTCCTAATTTTCCACGTGGCAATATCGTAAAGGCAAAGTTTATTTTCAGTTTCAACAATTATTTCTGTTAAGATACATTTTCATAATTTTCTGTGGCATGAATGATGGTACAAATTATCTAATTGTTGTATATATAAAGATAAAATATATATTTATTTATCTATAAACACAGAACATAAAATGAAGGATTTAATTGTAAATATACAAAACTATTTCGCATAATTTCTTTTCAACATAAGTCTTTAGTGCATTATCTATATAATAGGAATTATATAATATATATGTGTTTTGTTTTTTTTTTTATTTATGGAAGAAAATATTTGTGCTTAAAAATGGTATCATTGCTTATACATTCTTCTATTTTGCCTAATTTTAAATACAAATATTTATTTTTCAACTTATTTCCAATTTTACATTTTAAAAACACTTAAAAGTCATTATTTAATGATATTCAAATGATTATTTTAAGCTCCAACAATGAAAAATAAACTAAAGTTGGTATTGTAAACCTAATCCATACCTATAGTAAAATATTGGAAACTTTTTGCCTTAGAAGTGATTTAACCATAATATTTTATAGTCTTACGCTCTATATATTAAAATGTGCGAGCTCTAGTTGGCTAATGAAGGTTCATATAAAAATTAAGCTCTATATGAAAATTTGGGTTAGACTATTTTGCATATTCCTATTATACCTAAAATATTAAAACATTACGAAGTTATTGATGTGCCGATTTAGGAAAATTAACCAATCACCAATTTAATCTTTAATGGAATTAGGTCATTAGTGTTTATGCGAGAGTCGTTCAAAAGACGAGACGAGACGAGATAAACAATCAAGGGTTCGAATATCGAAATTTCCTCCTTTTTTACATAATTAATTTTTATTGTCAATTATATATTAAAATTCGACACTATTATAGACGCGTCTAATTATTTTAAAAATGAAACAATATATTTTAAAAGAATCATACGCGTCTGTAATAGTTTAGAATTTTCATAACAGATGGCGCGCTAATGCATCATTAATTATATATATATCTTTTTTTTTCAAATTTTGAGGTAGCCTTAATAAATAATATTGATATTCTTCTTTTCTAAACAATCTTTACATTAGAAGAATCACAGACGACTAATCGCCTATTCTTTAATAGTAAATTTTAGCAGCTTTAAATTGAATTTTAGCACCCGAAATATTTGGATGTAATTAAGGTAAATTGATGTAATTAGGGTAAATCTTCAGTCACATATACGGTAGGCAGATGCCCAAGTGATGTACAATTACGTAAGTTTGGTAGACGGCCCCCATAGAAAGAATACTAAGGCAATAATAAAATCCCCAGACTTCTCCAAATTCTTTTTCTAACATACTGGCAGGTCGCCAGAGCTCAAATATTAATCGTTGCTGAAATTGTTTCTGGAAAACCTGGCTGTTATTGATGTGTTAGAAGGTTTTAGAGGATTGTATTAACGGATAGAATCTTTTGGACGTTAAAAAATAATAGTTTATATTTTACATATATATTTATATATTTATTTTTGTTTATTTTCTGAGATTTTTTTGGTTTGATTGTTTGTCTATTTCTTTACACACATATCGAATATATTATGTATAGTTAAGAAAAATTAGCGGTGAAATAATACCTAGATATTTTTTTTAATATTAATAAAAAAAAGAATGTTCAAACTTAAAGCGATCTTCTGCTGACTAAACTGATTGTGTTATATTGTGACACTATGGGGTAGAACTGATTTGCATAATACTTTGAAATATAATATTTAAAAATCATATTTTTTATCTTATATATAAATATTTATATATATATATATTTTAATTGTTTTTCATATATATGTTAAAAATAAAGAAGGCATCTCCTGACCACGAGCACATGTGCTTTTTAGATGGCAGAGCGCCATCTAGTGGAGCAAAAATAAACTAAACGAAATATCACGGAGCAAGCTATATAAACGTTTAGTTTATTTTTGCTCCACTAGATGGCGCTCTGCCATCTAAAAAGCACATGTGCTCGTGGTCAGGAGATGCCTTCTTTATTTTAATATCAACACCTGACCCACTTATCGTTTTTTTTTCTATGGTTTTTTCATGTGTTAAGCGTTTTTACGCAAATTTGGCCTTAAGTACCCATTTCTTAATTTTTCGGGAGCCATTGGGACCAAAAAATATTTTTGGTCGCAGTGGTTACAGCCTTCTCCACGCTGACGAGCGCCAACAGCGCGAAACGCGTTCGTGGATGGCTTTTCTTGATTTATCAAGAAATTGGGTTGGCCAAATATCACGGAGCAAGCTAAATAAATGTTTAGTTTATTTTTGCTCCACTAGATGGCGCTCTGCCATCTAAAAAGCACATGTGCTCGTGGTCAGTAGATGCCTTCTTTATTTTTAATATCAACACCTGACCCACTTATCTTTTTTTTCTATTGTTTTTTCATATATATATATGGTAATTTAAATCAACAACCCTATATTGTATAATTACGTATAACAAGATTGTCATGTTGTATATAGAAACACATCTATAAATAATTATGCGCATGATTAATCTGTGTCATTGCATCGCCATATGTAATGTAATTTGTACAAAGTGGATAAATAAATAAAATCTGTAATAGATTTAAGAGTTGAGCTAAAGCAGAGATCGAGCATATAGTATTGCCAAAACAACAAAGTCTAAAGATGGAAGTCATAACGTCAAAATCAGGTATATTTACAATTCCCACGACAAGACCACCCACACTGTCACATGTGGTGGAATGCAGAGACCCCTCTCACACCTGGACAGGTAAAGGCCCCCTTTCTCAGAAACGCCCCTGTCACATAAGGTCCCCCCGTCTTTAACCTATAAATACAATCACTTTTTACAGTCACTTGACAGTACAGTTTAGTTCACCCTTAGTGCAAGCCGCGTCGGTCGTATGTCATGTCGATCTTATCCATCATGTAGACGAGTCAGAACGTTTCTATCTCCATCTTTCGCTCCTAGCTCAACTTTTATCTATTAACGGAACTTTCTTAGTGCAATTGTGTCTTCGTTTTTTTTTTGTGTGGACATCCTCAAACTTTCCACTCTGCCTCGACCACGACTGCCTGTATTTTGTGAGAACTTTTAAAGGTCTTCCAAGGTGCAGAGAGGTACTGGAAAACTCTACATCCTGACTGTTCCTCTTGGGCAACACAGTACAACAAGAGCTACCAGGACTTCAACATTATTTCATATATATATGTTTAAAAGTTGCATAGAAATGTGAAAAAATGATAAGAGACCTCTCAAACAATCTTGTTTCACGAAGAAGCTTGATGTGTTGCCACACGAAATATTAAGAAAATAAAATATATTTGGTCCAAAATAGTAATTCTTTGAATATATTTGTAAAATATTATCCTTTTATAATTTTTCAAAGTAGGTAACAATTCAATATCAAAATCTTTAATTTTTACTCCACAACTTCGCTATTTAATTTGTTATATTTGAAAGTCTACCTCCTTCTCTTTCAAATTATAACCATTTAAATAAAAATGGCATTAGCCGTCTAATGTTCTCAAACTATATAATATTGGATTTTATGATTAAAACAACGTATAGAGGTCAGTGATTGGCGAGAATTGAACATTAAATAACCCAGACTTCGCCCCCTCAAACTCTATTCATATTTTTCACATTTTTAGTATCTATATACAATAGAGAAATAAAAGTGGGATATGTTCAATTTTAATGTAAAAGTAGTGTTATATGTACAGTATAGTGTGAAATAGTATGGGTGCAAAAAAAAAAAAACATGATTTCACTCTCCTCTTTTGTATATATTTTTTTATAGAACGACGTTTGACAATTTTATCGCAAATGTTTCTTTTGAACGAAAAATCGTAATTTATTTTAAGGAGAAATAACGATTATTGATGAAGTATGAAAAGATGAATTGTGAAGAGTAATGAGATCTAGACACTTTATTTTTCCGTTTATCATTACTCATCACAATTCATCCTTTCATACTACATCCCTAAGAATAGAAATAATCGTTATTTCTCCTTAAAATAAATTACGATTTTTCGTTTAAAAGAAACATTTGCGGTAAAATTGTCAAACGTCGTTCTAGAATCATAAGCCGCATTATATTGTATTATATATTTTTATGTTAATAGATATTTAACCTTTGATAGAAAGAGCTAACACACTTCATGTTTTATTATTTATATATTTAGAAGGTGGATTAGGAGTGTTACATACCACCGACTTCTGACAACCACGAGCAAAGATCGAATCCATTGCCATATGCCTCAATATCCTTTGATTCTTCTCTAAGTCCAATCCCATAAGTGAATACAAATAACTAAACTGGACTCTGTCACCTTCCGCATCTATGGACATGTGTTAAATTTACTGCATCAGCAGTCGCTAACTACCCCCCACCGTGGCTTGTAATAAGTATGTTGCACTCATGGACAAAACTGAAAGTAGATATAGCTTTATTGAAGATACACGATAGGACCAAGTGTGAACCAAATTGCCTTTGTAATCTTCAAAAAGCAGATGACCGGTGACATCAATATTTTACATTTCCCTAAGTTTCGTCCATGAGTGAATCTATTTCATCCTGTTTTTGTTGATTCAAGCGTTTTTTTTCTTTCTTTCCAATCGTGACACATTCGGGTATATATTTATATATAAAAGGAAGGCAGGAGAATACCTATATATAACATAGCAATATAATATTATATATAAATAATAATATAAATATCTCATTTAACTTTATAAAGTATAAATTTCTTACATTATCCTTCAACTCCTTATTTGATATCTCTCAGGATAGTGTTTTATATATAAGCTTAAAGTTTCAATAAAAGAAAGGCAAATACATTGATCTATCAAGGCCTGTACCAAGTATACTTGGGATGAATAAAAAACCTAAATTTATGAGCGTGTGGTTCTATAAAGATGATTCAATGATATCGAATATAAAATTATTTGAATATTTTCATACTCAACATATTTTATTAAATATATACATTCCAATTTAAATTATTGATTCAACCTTACGAGCACAAATTATAAAATAATCTGAAAACTTTACGCAATAAGTAACGGAAAATACACTTATTGAGTAAAGTTTTTAGATAATTTTATAAAGGTATGAGCACCCATTATATTGGAAATGGAGAATGGTTTTAGTTTAGTTCACTTAAAACACTGACGATAGATGAAATAGGTTTAGGCCAATTATACTATTAAACTCAATGCCATAAATCCCCCACTGTAGGTTTATAAATACATAAAGACAAACATTTATAGCTCCCAAAATGGCAAAGATTAAAGGCAGAAGCTCCTTTCGCAAGTTCCTTCCATAATTGTGATCTTTAATTGCTCCTTTCTTTTGGTTTGTCCCTACACGCGAGCTACTGGAGCACGCAGCAACTTTGGCAGTCTACCAGACGACCATCCTATATCTAGACTGTCGTCTGCATATTTTTATGGATAGGTTTCTATATATTTGTGAAATTTAGATCCTCTCAATCGCTAGAACGAGTCAATATTCCCAGAATATCTTCGCTGCTAACCAGATTATGATTATCTTTATGGTATTATTTTAATTCTTTCATATTTGATCTCTTTATTTCTTCCCAACCATCCATAGCTTGGCTCTCAGTATTTCTGTTCTTTCAGAGCTTCATTTATATGGCCAGTCTTCTGATGGTATCGAAGGGTTTTCATCCGAAATTGTGTACAAGGATTCCTTTCTCTATAACACCAATCAAGCTTGCATCTAAAATTCTTTACTACCAAATTATACTAATTAAAATTACGAAAGAAATATATATGAACTACTGATATTATACTTTAAACAATTTTTATCCCTATTTTATATATAATATATAAAACATCTTTCATACTTTTCTATCTATATCTCTCATAAAATTACATATATTAAAGCTCTTTAAATTATAATATAAATAATAGTTTTAACAAAGCCGAAAATGTATTTCATTGGATGGTTCAAAATATATTATCAAATAATTTTAAAAGTATATGCGCAAATTTATTATTATTATGTATTTTAATACAGAAAATAAATTAATAATATTAAGATTACCAAAAACAATTAGTAAAATTAAAGTCCCACTAAGTATAGAGAAATGAGTTTAGAGCAAATTAACAAATTCAGATATTTGGTAACTTGATTTTTAATGATTACAAATTACAAGTAATGAAAATAAAAATTATAATTTGAATAGGAAGGGTGATTTTATCGGCAGAAAAGAGTTGTTGTAGAAGGGATGGTATTGTTGAGTTAGAAGAGGAGACTGCTGACGATTAATTTACAGTAAATTTCTGTTGTAGGTCGATGACATTGTTTGAAAGAACGATGGATGCACTCGAAATCTTAATATGAGAAAAAATGAAAAGGTTCAAATGAGTCGCAAAGATCTTGAGAAGATTGTACGTTAAATGAAGCATTTTAGAGTCGTAGGAGAAAGCCGGAATAGTTGTATGGGATACATATTGAGAATAAAGGATTTAATGAAGAAAGAATTGATCTGATAAACTGGGCAGGATGAAACACCTAAGAATGAATATATATCTCAAATTAGGAAAACATTGCGTTACATGTGCTGAAGAACAAAGAAACTGAAAGCAAAGAATATGGACACCAGAAATCAAGTGCTATTAATTCGATATATAATAATATTTGAAGAAGACCAGAGAAATAAAATTTAAAAATTACGTTAAAAATAAATGATGTTAGCGAAAACCATTCACATAATAGAAACATAGTATTTGATATCTCCATCATAGAGTGAGCATTAGAATTAAGCCTCTACCCATTTTTATTGAGACGCGACAAACAAACATTTGTCTTTTGATTAGGTCATACTCGTTGCCCCTATTTCGACTACTATTTATTGATAATCAATGCACTAAGTATTAAATTTGTAGAAATGAACTTTAATTCATCGCGTGTATTATGTGAATAGCGAATATATCAAATAATATCAATTTTCGAGAAATATTTTTATTTTAAAAATATGACCGTAAGTCATTTATATATTAGGAATTTATTTTGCACTTATATCTGAATTTTTACACTCATGGAATAGGAAATCTTTGATATCTTTACATGAGTTCATTTATAAAATGGAAGCATCAAAGCACGAATGTTTCTTTTTAAACATAAAACAAACACTTCTACTGTCCTTAGTGCTATAAAAATATATTGGGAGGGCTTGACTCATCAGTGGTTAACCCTCCCATCAGTTTCGCCAATTCAATATGCCAACCACTTTTAAGAGCTCTAATAGTGTATTCGACGATTCTGCTTATATATGATGCAATTAAGGGCGGAATCTTAGAAATGGTATTCAAGCAACTATGAATATAGAATTTTAGGACAGTAGAATTACATATAAATATTTGCATCATGCTCTTCCGCAAACTATAAATACAAGGCCAGTTAGACATAATTAATTATAATGTGATAACATGCTATCTATATATAATAAATGGCAGCATTAAAACACGAATGTTTCCTTTTAAACATAAAACATGTGTTACATTAATTCTATGAATTATATATATACTGTCCACAACCCAAGCATATATCCTTAGTATATAAAAACAATTTAAATATCATCCAAGATCAAGTAAAGCTGTGCGCTCTAAAAGGAGCGATCTACTATATACGAGGCCTAGCATACCTGTCAAGCAAGAGCCCAACTTAGATGGAACGAGATGGGACCGAACAATTTTCCAGTTTGTTTTTAACATATTTATTGATTCGATTGATTTTCGATTTGGTAAGAGGCAGTTAGGACGTCTGCAATAATCAGTTTCATGTTTAGAACTTTAACCGTTCTGGAGAAACGTGATCATATGACCACACGTCATCTAAACGCTGATTTAAAGTATTTATATTTAACTAAATAAAATGATCGTATGAGCCGTCAGGATATACATATTTTTGATATCATCACCTGATATTTTTCTCTGTTTTTCTCAAAGGTTTAGCGTACCTACGCAAATTCGACCTTAATTATCCCTTTTTTGATTTCTCAAAAGTTACTTGGACCAGACATTTTGGTCGTTTAAATATATATTTATTAGTTAATTTATATAATAAAAAGACATATATTGGATTGAAAAATATAATATTTAATCGCCAATATTTCGTTTGGCTGAATGCCATCCATTTTCAAGGTATTTTGGCGTGTACCAAAAAAGGCATCTCTCTTTTCAATTATGCATTAGAACAATGCATTGTGTTTATGATCCTAGAAAACACTTACTAGTGAGGATAAGAAAGTAGCAACAACACCAAATATAGCAAATTCAAGCAAAAAGCCAAACTGTATACCATACTTTCGGGCTCTGACTCTAACAGTACAAAGAGACATCCAACGAGAGGAGTAGTGAAATTGGTCAAATTTATCGAAAATATGTTTAAGCTGACGAAGTAGCAGAGGCCGATTTTCAATCAAGATTAAAACATAAAATTTCGTAATGGATGATATTCATGCACCACCTGAATAGGCTTATAGAGTTAGCCATACTTCTAGTTTTCCCGTTAAAGGACATTGTTTAATTTAGTTCGAATATTTATGTTTATATAAAGGTTTAATATAATTTTTCTATGATTGTGTAAATATTCATTAAATTTATCATCATCACCTTTTTTGTTTACAAAAAATGTTATATGAAAAATAAAGTAATGTAATTGAAGGAAATGGTTGCCTTCATGTTTACTGATCCAATGTTTTAATAATATAAGGTTTATGTTGTAAGAAAATTATACATTGAGAAGAATTATACAGACATGTTGGCCCGAAATTTAGAGCAATAAAAATTGCTAAAGAAATCTCTTCTGGATTTCTTGTTGATTTTATCAGAGTAAATAGAAGAAATGAATAGAAAATAATTTGAAATTACTAGATGTTAGATGTATATAGTTTCTGATATCCTAGAAACTCATATTCATAGAGTCTCTACATTATGCTCTTATTCAAACATAATCAACAATCGATATAAGAAGATCCGCCCAATACAATAGCACTACAATAGCCTGAAGATTAATTTGATAAAACCACTGATATTTCACCAACAATTAGCCAAACTCTTTCAACAAGTTTTGTATTATCGTAGAAAGGCCTATACCAGGGGGTCGGTAAACTTTTGAATCGGAAGAGTCAAAAATTAAAATTTACAAAATACCAAAGGTTTTAAAGAACCAATAATAAATAGTACTCGCATAAATAATATTTGCGTATGGAACTATATAAAGAACCACATGTGACTCGCGAGCCGCAGTTTTCCGACCCCTGGCCTATACAAGTAGGTTTTGGCAATTTACCTGCGTATGGATGGAAGTCTTAAAGATATGAAAGATTCATCAACATAATCAATAAGATTGTATTTTTTAATATGAAACAACTTTCCTTTTTCTGTGAAAAAAATAGTACATAAGTGAAATTATTCTGGGATCAGGTAGATAAATTAAGAAAAAGCCTCTCTTGATTGTGGAACTAAAAGTCGCTGACGGTTTGCGCCATATGTTGGAATAAATTTCAAATATTCGTTGATTTTTTTTTTGATTAATTAAAAATCAGCGATTATTTGGAATCTTGTCTGAAGACCGGCTTCTGCCACTTGACACCAACTTAAACAACTGTTATATTATTACATAACTTTACTTATTATATAACTATAACTTATTATATTACATAACTTCTCTTGTAGGATGTTATAAAATCGAAGCCACCCCTGTACTGATGAGGGTCGTAGCCCTAAACGATGGCATACAGGCTGGCTATTTGTCTCAATTTGCCAGAAACTGGTGTTGTGGCTAATTCTTCATCATCTTTAGTAAATATTTCACTAGGGCGATGCATAGTGCCATCGTTCTGATGCACATAAAAAGGTAGACGTGCTCTTTTTTCGGTACAATGATGTTTATTAGAAACAAAAAAATGCATATCTTGATCGAGGTCAAATGAGCTTTTTAGATGACGTAGCGCCATCTAGTTGAACAAAATAAACAATTAATATTAGATAAACATTGATTTAATTTTTCCCTTATATTTGAACAACCCATTTTCTTTATAAATCAAGAAAAAATAACCTCGAACAATTTTCGGGCTGTTGGCCATCGTCAGCGTGCTGAAATCTGTATCTGAGATATCAAGCAATGAGTATTTAAGGCCACACTTGCGTATATATACTGAACATGTGAGAAATAATAAAAATAATAATAATTTAAAAATCAGATATTGTTATTAAAAACAAAGAAAGAATATCCTGTACGCGCTCAAATGATATTTCTATATGGCAGAGAGCTTTCTAGAGGAACAAAAATCAACTAAACAATATATATTTTCTTTTGTGTGTTTTGTGAAGACGTGCCGCAATAGTAAACTGGAAATATAAACACAACCATACATATTTAAATGGTCCACAATTCAATGATCCCAGCTCCTGAATATTTCACCAGCTGCGAGCCATAACTGGATTTAATTCCCTTTTATAAAATTAAATTAGAAGGAAAAAATATTCCGAATTATTTTTCTCTATTCTCAAATTATATCCCTATTTCAGAATAAATCCTTGAAACTAATTTCATCGATTTTGTAAAAATTCTTTTTTTATGCCTAGTAATTCCGAAACTTTAATTATAAATTTAGTTTTCAGTTTTAATATGTATTTTTACTTTTTTGTATTTGACTTGAGAACTAAGATGTGGAATTCTCTTTACCTCAAATATTTGCCAACGCTTCGAATCCTTTTAAATGTATTTTAGTATCCCATCCGCAATATTTAAATATTAAATTTTTTGAATATTATATAGAGTGCCCTCGTCCGATACTTTAATAGATTAATATATTGAGAAATGGTGCCAAACAAGATATACTGAAATATATTGAATTTCTTCTGTTCTCTTATTCAACTTCTTCTTCAACTGTCAAATTCAGCAACTTGTTTAAATTTGCCTTTATTACACACACATACATACAGATACATAAGACCATGATCTTATATAGATTATCAACACAGGTAGAAATCATAGATGGAGCTTCTATACTCCAGGAAGCAAAGAACCCAACAGCCTCCAGGTCCGACACATGTTCAGTGGCCACAGAATCCACCGTGTATAGGTTAGCGTATAACTGAAAAGGTGAGTGTGGAATCAGCCTGGTTTTAGTGTTAGCTATCCTCATTCAAATGAACAACGACATTCGGCGATTCTATTAATCTTCTCCGAACTTAAATTTAAACTAAATTATTCAATATGTGCAATAGGGTAGTGTTTTTGGATATCGTTTTTTTTATCTATACATAAAGGAAGTCGCATTATACAATTCGCATCTACAGAACGTAGAACGGCAGCCAGTTGAGTCTTGAGCCTTTTTATCATCTACACTCTTGGACAAAACTTAAGGAGATTTCTGTGCCATGTATATCGGAATTCATACAATAACTCTGAAAGATATTACAGTGACCTTTATTGAAGACACACCATCTAATAAAATGTGAACAAAATTGCCTCTGTCTACTTGAAAATTCTTTAAAGACAACCGGCGTAATAAAAGACTTTTCACTTCCTTAAGTTTTGTCCATGAGTGTATACCCAGGAGCTAAAAGAGAACAACTTCTTTTTAAATATGCACACCTACAGATTTATTAAGACCACCAGTCTTATACAGATTCACCACAGGAAGGAAGCATAGATGGAGTTTCTATACTACAGGAAGCGCAGAATCCAACAGCCTCCAGATCCGACGCATGTCCAGTGGCCACAGGAACCACCGTGCATAGGTTAGCGTATCACTGAAAAGGCGAGTGTGGAATCAGCCGCGTTTTAATCTTTGCTCTACCTTCTTTCTAAATATTCAGGAATATGAATCACTTGCAAAAATATGCATTATCTTTGGAAGTCGAATAAAGTGGAACCTAAATATAATGTACGGTATACCTTCAACAAACCTAAAAAAAAATTCATAGAAAATCCTTTTACCATTAAACTAATAAATCTTATTATCTCAAGGTCAATTAATAAAGTTAATTATATTTCTTAATGGAGTTAAGTTATTTAATTAACGGAGAGTGTTAAAAGTCGAAATCCTGTAGAGTAGAAACATTCTAACAAACATATCTGTCATTGTCTTCTCTCCCATTCTGATATCATACTAACCTCATTAGTCAGTAGGAAAATAAAAAAAAAAACTCTTATTAAACACAGGATGATTATTTCATATTGCAACAAAGTATTTATTATTTTTTTATTAGAGTATCATTTTTGATGTTTATATTTTTCTACTCTGTAAACTTCCCTCATTGCTTATCTATTGTTTATCATTCATAGTTTGTTCTTGCCTGAAATAAATTGCTGTGTCATCCTGAAGTTTGTCTTCCCTAATTTTCCACATGGCAATATGTATAGAAAATTCAGAAATTGTCGTATATGCGATGGTGAAAATTTCGAGAATATCTAAAACAAAACAAACTTAAACTTCCTTTAAAAACACGGCGCTTCTATTGCAATAAATATATTCTCGTTAATTAATTAGCTTAATGATGAATATATTCATACTCTATTCTAAATTGTATAGAGATTTCTCTCGAAAGAAGTGGATCTCTTAGAAAATTGTGATGATAGAATGTTCACAGTTTTAAAACCCCGATATAAAGAATTCAAACTCCGCCCGGATGAAAAAAGAGGAGGGGGAGCAGTAACAAGCTCGCTAAAAAACCTGGGCTCAGCTGGCCCGGCTGATAGTACCCTGTAAAGGCTCTTGATCCAAGGATACAGGATGAGCAGCGTTTGTACTCAATGTTAGGAGCGGCTGTACATGGCGTCTGTTCCTCATGTCAGAGGCGGCCATTTCTTTTGGAGCTAAGTCGGCCTGCCACTGAGTAGTGCTCCCAATCTTAATGACAAAGGCAGACGCATTTTACTTCACCTAGTCATGATGGTTGTCAAACAGACACCATCAAGGGTCACAACTTGATACCCTAATATGATTGAGTGGAGATAAGAAAAAATAATAAGAATTCTTTTTGAAAATAGAGCAATCCATAAATAAATATTTTATTAAAAAGGCATATATAAGGCAAATCAGCGGGAATTATTTCACTTTAAAGTTGTTGACACATATTAATATATTATAATATCTTAATAAAGGTTGGCGCTCAGCCAACTGAAATATTGGTGAAATAAACGATATTTTGATCTAATATATGCCTTTTTAATTAATGAACTCTTTGTTCGATCATCTACCAATCAGATCACAGTGTTGGGCTATTGACATTTTCACCGTTGTTTATAGGTAAATATCGGGCTTAGCTCAGGTGACATCATGTTAGGTTTATGGCAGAAATTTATGATCAGGGTATATAGCTGTGTTAACTCACATAGTAAGTACTATAAAGTTTCGCCACAAAATATACTAGTTTCTAAATCTAAGGCACCTTACTGAGGATAGAAAAAGCATCTCCTGATAGTTTCAACTAAAATTTGCTGATAGTTTGCGCCATCTTCCGTAATAAATATCAACTAATCGTTGATTTCTAATTAATCCTGAATTACCCAATAATCTTCCTTGTTTTAGTTGCGCAATTGGGAAATGCTTTTTTTCTCATTTTATCCATCTGATCCCCCATTACGATTTCACCTATGTACTATTTATAACATTTATAACGTGTGTTAGATATTTTCTTATTTAGAGAATAAAATACTTAAATCGAAAAACTCCTTATCTCTCATTATTCTTCTCTTTAATAAAAAGAAATATCTATTTAATAAATGTGTTGAATCGCCAAAATAATTTTAGGAAATAACATATAACACGATGATAATACTATTTTGACGACTCTCAGCTGGATATGTACATAGTATGTTTATATAATTGAATTATTACACTAGGTGTAACAAAATTTATGATTTCTTTCTTACGCAATAGAAGCAAAATGTTGTTTTAATGTAACTTTGTGTGTGCCCATTTCAAATATACTATCAAATTGACAACTTACTTTGAAAAAAAAAATAAGGAAAATTTTTATTTTAATACATAGGCCTACAAATAAAAATATGTTTAAAAATGCTCATGTTAATGGTAAGGATATGCCTAATTCTTTTTTAATATCAACATCTTACTTTTTCAAATTCTAACATGTTTTCAAATTTTAACATGTTTAGCATATTTACGCAAGTTTGACCTCAAATACCCATTTCCTGTTTTTCAGGAAGCCTCTGGGACCAAAAGAATTTTGGTCGTTCAGGTCCAGCCTGCACAAGGTTGACGAAGGCCAACAGCCCGAAACGCGTTCGTGGTTGGCTTTTCTTGATTTATCAAGAAAATGGGTTGGCCAAAAAACAGGTAACAGATTAAATCAACGTTTAATTGATTTCTGTTCCACTAGAACGTGGTTAAGATATGCCTAATTAGTTTTCAGAAATATATAATATACCTAAAATGGTGTGTAAGGGAAGAAATTATTTTCTGCTATATTTTGCTTGTTGCACATCCATCTTGAGTTTCCAAAAGTGGTCAACAAGCATACTGGGACTATCTGCAGCGTCACCGCCTCTACATGTTGGACATATAGCTTTATGACATCTTTACCATGATAATCATTAACGTCACCAAGATTGTTTGGGAAGATATAAATACAGTAAATATATCATTAGATACACACCACACATAAATACACACAAACCACGTTACATCTCCGCATTTTGTGTTAAAATAAAGGTTATTCACTAAGTCGCTTAAATTTTTTTAATTTTAAATATACCAAGAAAGTCAGACAAACATTTATCGTGTGTCTTCAATAAAGGTCACTGTGTATCTAATATCTTTCAGATGTATTGTCTAAATACCGATATATATCTCGCCCAAAAGTTAGACTCCTCCTCTACGTGGCGGGCGGGAGAAGCAGCACAAGTAAGGGATTGCCCTGTAAGGCGAAGTACGGTGTCGTGAGCCGCTACGGTAACCGTAAACAAGGAACTCTGAAATGTGACTGACTAACGGGACAATGGCATACCTCCCTTTCCATGGAGCAACAAAATCAGAAATTGACGGTCAGACAAGACACCACCACCGATATACATGATAAAAGGTACAACTTCCTTAAGTTTTGTCCATGAGTGTCGAAGGCTATAATCAGTTACTCAAATGTAATTTAGTTCTAAATATATTTCAAATTAGAAAAATATACTTCAATTTATCTTTCAGCACGTACGACAATTCTAGTTTAGGTGAGAGAGGAAAAAAAAACAATATTTTACAAATTTCACAAATAATAAAAAGGTATTTCTCTCCTTCTGGTATTTATGCTTATATAGGTATACGTAGAATGCCCCTTAATAAATAAAGCATTTATATAATGTTGACTTTGATTAGTCTTTTTAAAGAAACTGATTCCTAGAATATTAATCAAACATTATTGATTTACAAGAAAAAGAACAAAATGAAAGATAAACTTATAACATAGTAAAAAAAAGAAAAACGGTTAGCGTCTATTTACTTGTGATCTTACGCACATACTCTGTGGGAACAATTAATTAATTAATCTTAAATTAGATATACAACATATAGACAGTGTAGCATTCACATAAAAATATCTTTATATATTACAAATTACAGTTAAATATTTTGGCTATCTCAGAAAATCATTCTTTATATAAAGTTGAATTGTTCATTATGTCTGTATGGTGTATTTTCTAATATATTGGTAAACACAATATACCTTTTATGTCAGCGAAACAAGTATTTAACACATTAGGTTTATCTTAAAATATCTAAATTTTTATTTGTGTTCTTAATAAAATAATTACTGAACACAGTTAAAACGGATTACCTTCATTAGATTCGAATGAAAAATGATTTTGAAAATTGTTTTGCGTATGTTTTACGTTTACATTGAACATAAATTTAGAAGAAATAGGGATATATTAATGTACCTAGAGAGGTATATCTTCCTTTATTTATACATCAGAATGATGTATTATGTTCATCTCCCTGATAAAAATCTTTATAGTGGTAATAAAAATGGGCCATAACACAGGTTTTGGCAAATTCAGAAAAAAACAATCTGTATACTATGGTCTTAGGTTAGGGTCCTCATGTACATTTTTGAAATCGAAGCCACCCCTGTATTAATGAGTTCCATAGCCCGACATCATGGTTTACGTTTATATTTTGTCAGAATTGGCCAAAACCTGTTTTGTCGCTTATTCTTATCATCACTAGTAAAGTGTTTTTACCAGGATAATGAACATAATGCAACGTTCTCATGTATGTATATAAAGAAAAAGATGTACCTCTCTAGGTATATATTTATTTGAAAATCCGAAACTATTATAGACGCGTATGATTCTTTTTAAAAATTAAACAATTTCTACTGTCCTTGCTGCAATGGAAAAATTAATTAGAGGGCCTGGCTCAGCGAGGTTCGAAATCTATAATTTCAGATTTTTATCTCAAAGAGTTTTGGAGTTATATTAACTAAAATTTAAATTTTCGAGATTTTAAAAGGTGACATTTCTAGAAAAAATTATTCAGTTCTTTTTGTGTTGGGAGGGTTGGGAGGGTTCACCACTGATTAGTCATGCCCTCCTATTAATTTTTCCATTGCAGTAAGAACAGTAGAAATTGTTTAAATTTTGAACGAATCATACGCGTCTATATAAGTTTCCAATTTTCATAACAGATGGCGCGCAAATGCATCATAAAATATTTATATGTTACACAATATTGGTTAAAAAGTACTTGATATATTTAAGAAAATGTTTCTTACTAAGTGCAGTCGTTTGGTTAAAAAATTGAAAATATTTATTAAAACGTAGTTTATAATGTATCACAATTAATATATATTATTTGTGTGCATTTAAATTAATTCTATAATTCTGTGCGAATAATTAAAATGAGGACCACTATTTACAATATTTACATTTTAAAGAAATAACTATAATAAAAATCTATCAATTAAAAAAGACAATAGCCGTTTAAAAATAATGGTTAAAGAGTGTTTTAATATTCAATATATATAATATATATAGTATATTATATATATATAATATATTGTAAACTCGATAGATAGAGATAGAATAATTAAAGAGCCCTAAAAGTTTTTAGATGAAGTAATAGAAATAATTTAGTTGGAAGAGGGCGTGTTAAATAATAAATTTCTTCATTTAGTTTGGATGGTAGCTTGTAATGTAAAGGATACACGGGAGTTCTTCCTTGTGATGTACTTTACTGTGGATAAATGTTGGTGGGTATGTGGCTTCATAAATAATTACCTCTAGCTATTTCTTCATTAGTCCCTAACCATTATCTAACACGTATATATTATCCAATTATATAAATGGACGTCTGTCTAACGAGGCTTCATATAGGAATGGTTCAGAACCTGGTAGTTTCTATTGATAACTCAAGCGATGGCTTACAATGATGTTTATTGTTAAAATGAAAAGTTCAAAAGAAGAAAATAGGGTTTCTCTAATGATGATAACATGTTGATACTTCTACAAGTGAGTGCATACCACCATGCAGCCTAATACTATGCATTTGTAGAAGGGCAAACCTACCCGAAATATTGTTTATTCTTCAAATCAAACAAAATTCCCTTATACTTATGATTTCATCGTTAAACTTCTGGAGAATTTTTATGGCCTCAAGCGAGGTCCGAAATCTATAATTTCAGATTTTTATCTCAAAGAGTTTTAGAGTTATTAACTAAAATTTAAATTTTCGAGATTTTAAAAAGTGATATTTCTAGAAAGAATTATTCTGTTCTTTTTGTGTTTTTATAATTGTTTTGAGTAGTTTTAAGGTCTATATATAACTTTGTTGTTACATAATAGAATATTCGAATGATTTTTGGTCATAGTAAGGGAGAGAGAGATGAGAGTAGTACGTGGATATTTTATCCTGGACACCTTCTGCTTAGATAGTGTTATTTCCATCATTTAAAATTAGATATTTCACTTATACCACTTTTGTTTAATGGCTCTTTCTTCAAAAAATAAAATATCTTCGCCGCAAAAAGAATATTGTTTTATTCTTTTTATCTTTAATGACTTAATATTAATATTTTACACGCTTATTGACTCAGGAAAAACGTTCAGTAGCAGAGAATGTCAGGCCACCGCCAGTCGAGGCAGTTCCAGCAGACAGACATTTCACGAGAGGTGATTGGACTCAGAAAGACCGGTTGATTTATATGTAAAATCTCTATGGACAGACATATCTCGACGCGACCACAGTGCACTGGCTATGGCGAAGATGTTTTGAAAAAAAAAAACATGGACAATTGAGAGGTGCTGGTGTAACCAGAGTGACGTCAGCAAGGTAGAGAGACGCATTCGCCGGATGGCGTTAGCGGCGCCACAGGCCATTTCTGTCGCTATTTTGCAGAATATGCGGGACACTCTTGATCTACCAAATATAGACCTGAACCATTATAAGCAGATTGGTTGCGGGGGTCAACTCTGCCATTAATCCAACGGCACAGACAACTTCGTTTGTAATTTTATCGGAATTAGAGCCACAAGGACAGCGGAATGGCACAGGAAAGTGTTCTCAGATGAATCTCGCTTCTTTTTCAGCAATGAAAGTTATCGAGTAAGATTTTGTGGATTCCAATCCGGCCTCACCTCACGACAACGCGGCATTATGGTTTGTGGAACTATCGCCTATGATAGTAGATACCCTCTAATTCGTATTGAGGGCACTATGACGGCCAAACGATACGTGGGTGACGTACTGCGGCTGGTGACGCTACTCTTCCTTTAGGAGGTAAAAATACCATTTTCTAGTAGGATAACGCCTGACCTCACACAGTACGCATCAGGCAACATATCCTGCATGAATTCTCAGTTCCTCCATGATAACTGGGACCTAAATTGGACGTTGTTTACGTGCGCTGCCACAGCCGCGTTCAAAAGATGAACTGTGTATAGGTGTATTTTGTTTTAATAAAGATAATTTATTATTCGTACTTGTACTCTATTTGAGCATTTTTACACATTTTATCTCACTATTTCTTTGTGTGGAATTTTCAGTGTCAAATATGTAGTGTATATATTTGACAAACATACAAGTGAGAAAATAGTTCAAATGTGATATTGTACTGGGATAAGGTGCATAAATTATAAAAAGAAATCTCCTTATCGTGCAACTGAAAGTTGCTGATGGCTTGAGCCATCTATCGGAATGAATATCAAATATAATTCGTGGTTAGCTTTTCTTGATTAATCAAGAATGAGTAATTGGCCAATTATGAAATAATTAAAAATCAACGAGAATAGTTGATATTTATTCCGATAGATGGCGCAAGCCATCAGCAACTTTCAGTTGCACGATAAGGAGATGCCTTTTCAAAACATATAAGTGTTTGAAAGAATAACATTCTATATTCAACAACAAAACATTCACCTACAGAACCTGTCAAAGTCGGTGTTGCCACCTGTTTGTAGAGGCCAAGAACACTGTGTAGGTGGAATTCGTGTCACGCCAAGGTCCTGTCCGATTGATTCATTGTGATAATTCAGATCGATTAGATATCGATTGACCTTCAATTAACATCCGCGAAATTTCACTCGTAAAGAATCTTCAATAGATGTCTGTTAATTATTCGGTACTTGAAAAGTTTTTCGACTTTCTGAAGGAGTTTGCGGGGGTTTATTAGCACTTTGATTAAAAATCTTCAATTTGGAGCAATCGATGATGTTATTGTTAAACAGATGCCCGGGAATTATTGACAATAATGTGGGTGCGCTTCATTTTGTTTTCCTGTAGAAAAACAAACAAATATTAAAAAAGTTAACTTAAGTTAACCTATTACTTCTACAATCACATAATTGCATGCAAACTTAAAATATGCATTTTCTAAGTCGTTATATAAAATGAGAATTTTTTGTTTGAAGCCTTTGAAGTATGTTTGATATATAATTCTGAGGCAATTATCTTTGAAATTTTGTTTCTTTAAACAAACTTCTTTGATGATAAAAATTCTGAAGAAAAACTAGATTATTAGGAAATAATAGACATATTTCTCTCTGGTCAAAATAATTTCAAATAAAAATTAACACTTTTCTATATTTTAATTCATATACGGTGGGGAGATGTGGTACATATCGTGGATGTTAGATAACAAAGTGACCCATAATCGATTCCCGCGTTGAGCATTTTCATTCTGCTTCAATGACATCAGATTCTTGTACAGAAACCCACCATTCAGTGTAAGTAACCAAACGGAGATCTGAGCCTATGTAATATCAAGGGTCGAACTTCTTTCTACCTATGTATACATATTGTTTACTTAAAGTAAAAAGCATTCAGTAACTACCTGTCATAATTATCATGGCCTATACCATGAATATTCAGGATATAAGCGTAAAAATGCTCTTATAATTAGTTTCTGAAGATTTGCAGTTTGAGTGAGACGATATTTGAGTAGAAATTATTTTTTTATTTTTTAAAATCGCTTCTTAATTGTGCCTTTTATCAAATTGAAATTCTTATGTATATTTTTATATCTTCCATATATTTTATTATATTTTCAAAATTTGTTAAAAACTTTCACTCAAAATACTAATAACCATATAATATGTTCATATATGAAAAACCTATGATATAATATTCATTTTAAAAGGTGAATTCAATATTTTTCCTGAAATGTTTTTTTTTTTTTTGTATTTTCAGTGTCTTCTGTCACCATTAACAACGTTTGTGGTTCCATTACTATAAGAAGTTCCTTTTTTTTAAATATCTCTAGTACACGTGGTACAGGCCATGATAATCATGGTGGGTAGTTAGCGACTGCTTTTTCTGTAAGTGCACCACATGTCTACACATGTGAAAAGCAGTTCGACTTTGCACTTACAAATGTGCCAGAGCCCCGTTTGTTTACTTGCACTCGCTGGTGGGGTTGGACTTTTGCAAGATTCGGGGGCCATTGGAGCATTTTTTTTTATCAGAAAAAAAAGTGTCCAATGTGGGAATCGAACCCGGGTCGTAGTGGTCGAAAACCAAACGTTTAACCAGCCTTCCACCGATACCCCCAAGAAGTTCCTTAATTGAAAACAGGGGTAAGATATTCGTAGCCGAATTATTTGAATTAACAAAACGTGTAAATAAACGAATGATTTTCCAATTTTTATTTTAAACCCTATTTACATAAACAACTCAATTAACTACATGCAGTAAACACGCCATCTGCATTAAAAAGTATACATGCATATGTTTATTTTTTTAGAAAAAAATCTACTATCCCTATCACAATAAGGAAATATTGAGAGGATGTGATTATTAGGGACATATTCTCATAACGGTTTTATCAGTTTAAACCACTGTGAAGGTATACCACTGATAAGCAACGCGTTCTCCTCGTATTTATCATTGCATTAAGGCTAGTAGGGAATTGCCAATTTTCATAAAATAACTAAATACTCTCAAATATTTTATAATTTCGAAAAATTTAAATGGATATTTTGCCGGGATGTTATTGATCTATAAGAAAGATTATCTCTCAGTCAAAGAAGGAGAAGCACAACTACTAGGTGCTATCAATTGTCATCTGCTAACTAGCAGATTAAGGTCGGTGACAAAGCCACAACCCCTACTTTGGAAACACCAGAGTTCTGAAATTTCCTAAACTTGTATGGCTCAATGGCTTTATGTCTATTTTGACACACTATACAAAGGTTTTTATATATGAATCCATTGCGAATGTCATCTATAAGTCGGAAACAAGTTCAAGATAGGAGATACTAGTATATAAAAGGAGATATTTAATTTTTATTAAATCATTTTTGTCATAAAGAAAGTTTTACATCAAAATATTGAAATTATCAACATAGTCAAGTACGACATATCCATCAAAATTTTCATTGATAATTAATTAAGGTTACTTCATTAGAACACGCTGAGAGCAGAGTAGAAGCTTTTGAAAGGTGAATCATCAGGAGAGATGAGATAATAAGGGGGGCAAGATGACAGAAGTACGAAGTCTTTCAAAGGTTAGGAAAGGAACGACCGAGAGGTCTGTTGATAATAATCAGAAAATACTGAAATTTTGATTGGAACATAAGTTCTAAGGAAATATGGATTTACTGATAAGTTAAAATAAATAGAAGAGAATAGTAAGAAAAATAAGAAGAATCGGACTGGTGAATTTGAAGGAAAGCTATGAAGAAATAAAGAGATTAAGATGAAAAATATAGCGCTTCTGGAGAACTGAGCATGCTCAAAACTAGTTAAGCTAAATAAGACACTGGCACCACTTTGCTTCTCAACTTAGTATCATTTCAACGCTGAATATTAGTTTTAGAATTGTACTTCGTCTATAAAATATTAATGCGGAATAATATTAGAACAACCGAACTACATATAGAGACTAAAATAATAATGATAATGATAATACGAAAATATTTCAAAAATCCATTTATATTTTTCAAGCCCCTGGAAGTTCTATTTAAAATTCCAGAGATACATTACTTTATAAAGTCATAAATTGCTAAATAAAAATATTTTATTCGAAGTCAAAACTGTAACTAAAATAAATGCGTTTACTTCCCCATAAATAACTATATTAAATTTCAAAGCCTGAAAAAGAAATATTTCTGTGAATTTTTAAATAAAAATGTTGAGCGCACAGTTTTATTTTATATCAGAATTTCAATAAATTATTCATTACAACTAATCTCTTGATGTATATTTATTAGTTAACTTGACTTGAAAAATTATTTGCAAATTTCTCTGTATCTGGGTTTCCAGAATTCGCTATTGTCATTCCATTAAGTATATTTGTATAATACTTTTAAAAAGCCTAATTTGTGAATAAATTTCAGTATTTTTAATACAATAAAAATGAGATATTTTCAAAACACGTGCATGTTTTTGAATAAATCTATTGGGAACAGTAAAAATATATCTTAAATATGCGCTCTACTAATTGGAAACATGTTCTGTACAACTTGAACCGGGATATCCCAGAATTTACCTTTGTCGCAGGTCTCTACAAACGTGAACCTTTCAACCACGGCAAGTAGCAACATTGACTTTATCTCGCACAATTCAAATATCTATCGTTGTTATACATTATTGAGACGCTAACTACTTGAATTAACAATTTTTCATACAAATTTAATTAATTAAAACGTTTATTTTGCACGAAAAGTAATATTTAAATAATTCGGCACCGAAAATTATTTTCATTTCTAGCAGTTTAAATAAGAGATATTATGGATACATATAGGTCCAAAGATCATTGCTTCCAGTACAAATGCATTAAAACGATGTATTTTATCGCCTCTGTGCAGAAGGCAGAGGTAGGGATAGAGGAATCTGATACAACACCAGCTTTTGAAAATATTGGAGATATTTAAAAAGGCATATATTGGATCAAAGATAATTTATTTACAAATATTTCAGTTGGCTGAACGACAACCTTTTACGGGGTATTATAAAATATTTATTAATGCGTGTGTCAACAACAAACTCAGCGCAACATATTTAAAGTCAATGTTATACCTTGAAAAGGGTTGGGGTTCAGCCAACTGAACCATTTGTAAAAACATTTTTTATCCAATATATGTCATTTTAATTAAATATCTATTTATGGATGGCTCTTTTTAAAATAAAATACCAAAATGTATATATCATAACTTAAGGCAATGGTTCTCATCAATAAAGGGGTGGCTTCGATTTAATTCGAAACCATAATATAGTGGGCGAAATTTCTTTAAATTATTATTTGTAACATTTTTTTTTGTATCATCACACATCTTTGTGTTCATTGAAAAAATGATAAATGAACAGTTTTGAAGCATTTTTAAACAGGGTAAGGTGGCCTTTTAGGTACAAGAATGACATCCTTTTGATATCCTGTTTTGTGTTATATAAAGATTTATGAATAGATATACCACGCTTCGCTTATATATCGTCGTTTTTTCAAAAACGAAAAAAAAAAAAATTTCTAAGATTCTCCTTACTCCACAACTCTCGTATATTATGGCAAGAGACTATTATCCAATAAATATTTATTTTAATCAAAATATATATTGATACAAAGCAATAACGCTCCATCTATATATTGCCAATGAACACATTGAGACACGAATGTTTCTTTTCAATTGTATAGCTCGATGCAAATAGTTGAATGTAATTCTACTGTCCTAAAAGCTTATGTCCATAGTTTGCTTAAATACCATTTCTAAGATTCCACCCTTCAGTGGAGCATATAAAAGTCGAATGATCCAATACAGAATAGGAGCTCTAAAGAGGCGGTCTGTTAGATTGAATTGGAGAAACCGCTGGGAGGGTTCACCACTGATGATCCAAGCTCTCCCAATTTTTTTTCATCGCAGTAAAGTCAGTAGAGAGAAGGTTTGGTTTATTTGTGAAAAGAAACATTCGCGTCTTAATGCCTTTATTCGTCAAAATATGAATATGAATAAATACAAAATGAGTAAAATAAAAATACAAATAAGCTTCCTTATTGAATATTTGACAAGTTTCCAAGCGTTAATTCTCCATCAGTTTCTAGCCTGAAGAAACGAAAATGCTCCAACGCTTATAAAATATTTAATAAAGAAGCTCATATGACGATTTTCCGATTTTGATATAATAATTTCACACAAATTTGGTAACATGTCTTCAATTTCATATTACTATATAGATTTAAAGATAAGATAGAGAGATGTTCCTAGATTTTGTAGGAAAATAAAACATCAAAATATTCGAGGGATAATTTGGTAAATTAATTATTAATTGTTCCCTAATTACATGCCATGATTAGCGGTATTTGTCAATGGCTATATATATATATATATATAATTTAGAATGCCATAAATTATTTCTATATTTGTATGTGTACTTCATTTATAACGAATGAAGACATTAAGACGCGAATTTTCCCTCTCACAAATAAATCCAACTGTACTTTCTGCGATGAAAAAATATTGGAAGGGCTTGGCTCATCAGTAATGGACCCTCCCGTTATTGCTTTGTGTTAGTTTTAGAATTGTACTTCGTCTATAAAATATTAATGCGGAATACTATTAGAACTACTGAACTACATATATAGAGACTAATAAGCGGTTTCGCCGATTTAATCTACTAGACCTCTTCTATAGAGCTCTAATATTGTTTTGGATCATTCTGCTTTGATACGCTGCACTAAAGGGTGGAATCTTAGAAATGGTATTTAAGTAAACTATGGACATAAGCTTTCAAGACAGTAGAACTACATTCAAATATTTGCTCTTCCGCAGAAAATAAGGACAAGTTAGGCATAAATCAGTACATAGTAATAACGCGCCATCTATATACAGGGTGATCCAAAAGTCTCGCACAACTTTAAAAATTAATAACTCCGCGAATATTTGCGCTAGAGCAATGCGGTAAACACCATTGTGTTCAGGATGCAATGGGATTTTTTATGGCAAATAATGAAAAATTCGAAATTGATTTTAGTTACAACCTCATTCGCTAGATGGCGCTCTACCAGAATCAGCGATTCAGCGGCCAAATTGTTTGATAAATTGAAAAATATAACTGAACGACACGTATTTTTACATTTTGAATACCAGGAAAGAACCCTAATTATATCAAATGATAAATTAATAAAACACCATTTCTCCAAAAGTTAGAAGAAATGGTTAACGATTTTTAAATACAATCTGAGATATGCAAAATAGGTATATGCAAATTAAAACATGTAGCAAAAATATTTATATTTTAGATGGAGTTTTGTGAAATAGATTGAATGTTTGAAAAACACTTCTGATATCAATACACGATTTTTTGAAATGTTAATATAGTACCAAAAATTATGATGGCACTACTAATAGGATTTCCTGCTATAAGGAATGTGTGACGACACTTGACTATTTGACTGGATATTTGTCATGATCCAAAAATGAAATATAGAGGGGAGTGACAAAATATATTTGTCGTACTTTATTCCAAATATCTTATGGGTTTGTCAAATGTTATCATTGTTTATTATACTGTACATAATTTTTAAAATGTATCCCCCCAAAAAATAAATATTAAATCGACCTTTTGCGTTGCAAAACGTAGTAGTAAAATCATTTTGTATTATTTTTTGCACAAAATTTCTAAAGTTGGGGGGGGGGGATACAGAGAATATTCCTTATGCTATTTCTTCTAATGAGCGAAAAGCGATAAACTAAACATAAGGGGTAAAATTGTGTATACCAGTGTTATTCGAGAAGTTTTAACACTTTGGCCTGCACGACATAATATAAGATGTGGGCAAATGACAAACAAAAAAATTACTGTTCACAGAAAAAAAAAAAGAGTCAAGATGTGAGGACAGCATTTATTATTCCCATAACCCAAAACAAAGAGCTGCAAAATATAACACATAAGGTAACTGCCTTCTCTCTTGTATTAGGTCACAATCCTTGCTCAATGTGGCGCCCTTCATTCTCAAACACCGCCTGCAGACGATAGATGACAGAATGGTCACAATTAAATAGTTGGAATTTATAAAACGTGCCATCTGATAGAAGCCTTTAACATGGCCAATGTGGTAGGCCGGCATCGATAAAAACGCGACTTAATGTACCCCCATAACCGAAATTGTAAGGCGTCAAGTCTGGTGATATTGGAGGCCACTGGTATATAAAGTGGCGACTCATCAACGAATTTCACCGAACGTATCCTTCAGCAATTGTTTGTCACCGCGGGAGATATGAGGAGGTTCTCCATCTTGCATGAATGTTATTTCGCTTAGTGCTTGTCTGTCCTGCAATATGGGAATAACCTTTTCTCTCAAAAGTTGAACATAACGTTCACCAGTTACAAAAACGGTTTTAAAAGTTCTTCCATTGATTTTTTCAAAGAAAAATGGCCCAATAATAAAAGAAGAAGTGAACCCACACAAAACTGTAACTCTGTGCTGATGAAGTGGTATTTCTGTAAAAAATCCTAGGGTTTTCTGTTGCCAAAATGAGGCAGTTTTGAATGTTAAATTCTCCCTTTAGATAAAAGTGAGCATCATCTGTTCTTAGAACACTTGACAGCCAGTTTCCATCAATATCAATTTGCCGGAAAACCCATGCAGCGAATTCTTGACGCTTCTCAAAATCGCTGACTTTCAAATCGTGAAAACTTTGAATTTTGTTAGGGTATTTTTATAGAAATATTCTAAATGTGTGTTCTCTCCAAACTGTTCCATACGAAATCCCCGTTTGTCGAGAAACTTGTCTAGCACTTACTTCTCCATACGTGGATAACGTTTCAATAGCTTCAGCATTCTGCAAAACCGTAACAGCCACTGACTTGGATGTCGATGGTCTTCCACCCCGAGGTTTTGTTTCCAGAGATCCAGTTTCCTCAAAACTTTTAATCAATCGCTTTAGAGAAGAGCAACTCATTGGTCCTTTACCGCTTCGAATATCTTTCAAGGAACGAAACGCTCGTAAAGCTTCAGTGGCAGATTCTGAATCACAATTAAAATAATTCACCAAGAGTGCTTTATCCTGTAGTGACGGCATTCCAGGGGGAAGGGGAGAAGTCCGACCACATCTCCTTGCGGTCCCCCCTGGACCCTTGGAATATTTGACCAAATTCTTGTTCGTTTCCAAGATGACTAACGTTGCAACGGCACCCATTTTCAAATGAAGAGCAAAACTGATATCTCCAGTAATGCTACCGCGTCCGGGATAACCGCCGCGTCAGGAGCTGCAGCTCGAGCTCATGATGAGAAATCTACTACGAGGACACAATTCAATCTACTACAACTCAATATAAATGGTACCCAGAGGAAAATAAAGAGCTGACTTGTCTTCTCTGTGACAACAATTTAGATATTACTTGTCCTCAGGAGACAAAATTGAATCAGAATCTGAGATTCTTATCAAAGATTATACAAAACTACGATAGGACAGACCGGGAAAATTCGGAGGAGGACTTGCCGTTTTGATTAAAACTCTAGAAATCAAATTTAAGGAAATCGCCTATAATCAGAGTAAGCCTAGAGAAAGCACGACAGAAGCTCAGGCAATAGAAATATATCTTACAGATAAAACAATTCCAATCATAAATGTCTATCACCACGATAATACTAGCATCAATACAGGCCTGATAGAGACATTAAGTGAAGCGTCTTCGGATATCGCAATCATACTTGGTGATTTTAACGCCGAAAGACCAACTTGGGGATCACCTGTCCAGGATAACAAAGGTCAGGAGGCTGAGGACATGCTAACCGACCCCGACCTTACACCGTTAAATAACGAAAAGAACACCTATCTATCCAAGTCCACAGGCACAGAATCCGCAATAGACATAACAGCGATAAATTACAACATCGCACCCAAAACACAATGGAAAATTCTGAAAAGTTCAATCAGTGACCACAGACCAATTTTAACAACCCTAAAATTCAAAATTGAGAATTTCCAACAGATAAAAGAACACTGGAAAAATATTCACAGAAAAGCTTGAAGAACTGTGCAACGAAGAATTAAATCACAGAACGATTGACAAAAAATTGGAAAAATTCTCTTCGAACATATCCAAAGCTGCAAAAGTATCGATACCTAGAGGTAGATGTAAAGACCTGTGAATACTTTACTGGAAGGACCACAATATCGAGGAAATGATTGCAGAGAGAGACAATATCAATGAACTTCTTAAAACAAATAAAACAGAATAAATCATAAAGGAACTCATTGAAATTAGTCACAAAATAGAACAAGAAATTTGGATATTCATACAAGAAAAATGGACAGAATTCTGCGAAAAAAAATGGATCCAAAAAAGGAAAGCCATCACTAGAATATAATTAGTGTTATAAAACAATCAAAACCAACACTAATCCTCCAATACTCTAACCGATATGAATAGCGAGAACGAACAAACAGATGGCTGAAATAATTGCTGAATATCTTTCAAGCACTTCCAGACTCAGTTATACGAATGAAGGCAGGACTCTAAAAAATAATGTAAACAGGTTAGTTAAACAAGCAAGAAATTACCATCAAAAAGATATTTACTCGATAGACTTGACACTGAATGAGCTAAACTCATCAATAGGAAAGTTAAATCCAAGATGTCACCTGGAGATGCTCTAATCTTTAGTCAAATGATTAAACACTTTGGAGACGAAGCTAAAAATCAACTCCTACGAATACTGAAGATTTCATGGCAAACTGGTAAACTACAAAAGAATTGGAAGATATCAATTATAGTGCCAATACTGAAACCAAACAAAGATGCCAAGGAATGCAAGAACTATCGGCCAATTGCTCTTACCAGCATACTTTGTAAAATAACAGAATGAATTATCCACTCTAGGCTCATAGTCTGGCTCACTAACAATAATAAAATAAACTTTTACCAAACTGCCTAAAGATCCAGACACTGTACAACTGATAAACTGTTCTACTTCTGTCAATCAATAATAGATTTCTAGGAAAAACCGCCAAAGAAGACAACGGCCGTATTCCTGGATATGACCTCAGCTTTTGATCGAGTGTAGAATTATTTGAAAGGCTGCACAACATCGGAGTAAGAGGAAAAACCGTAATCTGCATTGCAGACTTCTTAAGGGGAAGAAGGATAACGGTTCGGGTCAATGGAACATTTTCCAAGGACCGAAGAACATGGGCTGGTGTACCTCAGGGATCTGTGCTCAGTCCTCTACTCTTCTCGCTATATATTAACTGTTGTTTATGTAAATAGATGAATATTATTTGTATTATTTAAAGCCTCATTATGTAAAAATATATGTATATATAAATTGGACATTTGTTGTTGGCCATGGTCAAGTTTGAGCTCTTGTACGTCTAATTACGACACAACAAAAGTGGCGACGAGGATGCGCGATCTACAGAGCCAGTAAAAAGCTGAGGAAAACGGCGTCTATGCAAGTATAACAACTACATCTTTTAAACTATATGGATCAAGAAAACAAAGGAGTAGAAAAGATCAGCATGACAAGTTCAAAGTCAATAGTACCTTTTAGATGCTATAGCCCAGTGGAGGACACTTCGATCTTTTTGTACAAAAATTTGAGGCTTTCTTTTTGGCATCTGAAGGAAGAGATTAAAGTGCTGATTTTTACCTCGCTACCAGATTTTGAAACTTTGAAGCAGGGAAACGACATTTTCTTCCTGGTCTAATGAAAGATCAACCCTATGATACTATCATTCAAAGAATTAAGCTGCATTTGGATCCAAAGAAGAAAGTGATACCACAGCGATGCAGATTTTTAAAGAGAATTCAACAGGAAGGAGAATCAATTTCGGAATATCTTAGAGAATTGAAACATTTAGCAATAAATTGTAATTTCGGCGATATGCTGGGAACCATAATGCGAGACCGTTTTGTGGCTGGAATCATGTTGGAAAGCCTGCAAAAGAAGCTACTACAAGAAAACGACGATGTCACCCTGGATAAAGTTTTGCAGTGGCGATCTCGTTCGAACTGGCGGAGATAAATACAATAGAATTACAAGATAAATTAGTGGCCAAGATATCCCCTGTGAATGAAAAAGATAAAGAGGGTGAGTACAATAATAGTATGGTGCAGCATAGGCCTTTCAGGCAAAGGGGGAAAATAATGTGTTATAGATGTGGTGAAAGACATTCACACGTGGCCTCTGTTTGCCCTCATAGAACAAAGACTTGTTTTAAAATGTAAAAAACTGGGTCATTTAAGTAGGGTCTTCAAAGCTAGTAAAAAATATGGAGATGTAAATATGTACAAGAGGACTCTATATATTCTGTACAGGGCGAAACTGATGCCACAATAAATTTAACAGTAGATTATTATTATTTGTGCTTTACAATAGATACAGGAAGTCCAGTTACGTTAATACCTGATGATATTTATAAGATTTATTGGCGAGGTAAAAATTATTTCCAACAAATTTAAGATTAAAATCCTTTTGTGGTAAATCAATAGAGATTATAGGTCAATGAAATGTTTTTGTAAAAGAAGCCAACCAATATTTACGATTAATAGTTGTAAATGAAAAATCCAGGTAATTTTGTTAGAAAGAGAATGGCTTAAACAGTTAAAACTTGATTATTCTAGATTGTTTAGCATTAAAAATTTAAATAATGAATCTAATAGAAATATTTTGATTGATAGATATGCAGATTTGTTTAACAAAGATTTGGGCTGTCTAAAGGATGTTAAAATAAATTTTAATTTAAAAAAGGATGTGACTCCTGTGTTTTGTAAGCCCAGATGTTTACCTTTCTCTCTAAAAAACAAAGTAGAGAATGAAATTGATCGTTTAATGAATTCTTGCATTTTAGAACCTATAGTTCATGCATATTGGACCGCTCCAATAGTATCAGTATTAAAAAAGATAGTAGTGTAAGTATATGTGGTGATTTTAGATGTACAGCTAATAAAGCAATAGAATTAGATAGGTATCCCATTCCATTGATCAAGGAGATATTTTCAAAATTATCTACAAGCACCGTACTTTCGACTCTAGACCTATCACAGGCTTACTTACAAGTAATGTTAGCGGAAGAAGCCAAAGCTATTGTTAATATAAACACAACAAAGAGGTTGTTTTCTTATAAAAGACTGCCATATGACGTAGCGGTAGCACCAAATAAATTTCAGAGGATTATGGAAGTTCTATTTGCTGATTTGCCAGGTGTGGCCTGCTACATAGATGATATTTTGGTTGCAGGAAAAGACTTCGAAGATCATGAACAAAAGTTGGATCTAGTGTTTAGATGATTGCTAGAAAAAGGTTTAAAGTTAAACAGATATAAATGTAATTTTAAAAAGAAATCGGTGGAATATTTAGGGTTTAAAATGGATAAATATGGACTGCATCCCTTAGAAAATAAAATTAAAGCAGTGATTGAGGTGCCTGAACCTAAAGAATGTTTCGCAATTAAGATCTTTCTTAGGACTCTTAATTTATTATTATAGATTAATAAAGTATATAGCAAACATTTTAGCGCTATTCTATCAACTTTTGAATAAAAATTGTAGATGGAATTGGACGAAAGAATATGGAATGTTATTTTAAAAATGTAAATCATTATTAATGGACTATGGACTAGGCGTAATTCTGAGTCATAGAAATGATAGAAAGGAAGAATGCCCTATAGCTTTTGCTTCTAGAACATTAACTGAAGCGGAAGAACGTTTCTCTCAACTAGAAAATAAAGCGTTGAGCATAACCTTTGGCGTTGAGAAATTCAGACAATACTTACTGGGACGAAAATTTGTATTGGTCACAGACAACCGACCCTTAATTCATATATTTTCACCTCATAAACCAATTCCCATATGTGCATCATCCAGAATTAAAAGATGGTCCTTAAAATTAGCTGCATTTAATTATACTGTGGAATTTAGAAAAACTAGTGATAATTCCAATGTTGAGGCATTGTCATGTCTTCCTTTAGAATCGAGTGTCAGGGAGTCTCTTGATGAAGACCAGGTACTTCTTCTCAGGAAGTTGAATGAGGTACCGTTCTCTTTTATGGAGGTGGCATATGAGACGCCCCAAGATAAAATACTGTCTATAGTATTAAGGAATGTTAGAGAAGGCAACTGTGTGTGTGTGTGTGTAGAAATTCACAAGGGTGTGTGTGTACCTAGAGAAAACCCACTAGCTCCTCATTATAAGATCAATGAGGAATTAAGTTTGGAGTTTGGTTGTCTTCAATGGCGTGAAAGAGTGGCAATTCCCCAAAAATTAAGATCTTTAATTTTAAATGACTTGCATGAAATACACATTGGGATTGTTAAAATGAAGATGATTGCCAGACGGTATTTTCTGGTGGCCAGGCATAGACAGTAACATCGAGGAGTTAACTAGAGAATATAGAGTATGCCAAGAATCGGCAAGCATGCCCCCGGCTACCATCTTGGAATGGACTTGGCCCGAAAAACCGTGGCATCGACTTCATCTTGATCTAGCGGGTCCGTTCATGGGAAGAATGTTTTTGGTTCTCGTGGACGCATACTCAAAGTGGAAAGAAATTTTTTATCATCAAAGATATTACCAGCAAAACGATTATAAATCATATTAGAGAAAATTTTGCCAGATTTGGATTGCCCTACTTTTTGGTTACAGATAACGGAAGACAGTTTGTCTCCGGTGAATTCGAGCAATTTACCAAAATGAATGGTATACGGCACACTAAGACCAGTCCGTATAACTGCTAATGAAGAGAAGTTTAAGATCAAGATTCTCGAATTTAATACCAAGATGGGAAATCCGCGAGAGGTATTTCATGAGGCCGTAAAAAGGCAGGAGCAGTTTACTACAGGTTGCGAGGTTTATTTCCGCAACTATGCAACTGGACCTAAACGGTAAAAACGGTGAAATTATTGTGCTACCGTCACTACCTTATAGGTTGCGAGGGCGTCATGTATAAGAGGCATGTCAATCAAGTGCGATCCTGTGAGAAAGAATAAAGTGGAGCCAAGAAATTTGATATTTCCTTGAACATCAGGAGAGAAGCCTGTAGGTGGAAGTCAGAAATAAAGTAAAGAGGAGGTTCCAGAGATTACATCAGGAAACAAGGAAGAGACTGCTTCTGTGCACGTGCCCTCTTGCACTCCTAGACCAGGGCCTGTTGCTGTGCACGTGCCCTCTTGCACTCCTAAACCGGAGCCTGCCGCTGTGCAAGTGCCCGTCCACAGTCCTAGACCTCAGAGAGCCAGGAAACCCCCAGACCGACTGGAGTATTATAAAGGGGGAGATGTGTTGTGTATGTAAATAGATGAAGATTATTTGCATTCTTTAAAGTCTCATTATGTAAGAATATATGTGTATATAAATTGGACATTTTTTGTTGGCCAAACGAAAAGAATAAGAGCTAAATAAAGAGTCATGGTCAGGTTTGAGTTGTTGTACGTCTAATTACGACACAACATTAACAACATCCATCCTTACTGAAGACACAAAAGTTGCCTGTTATGCAGATTATATAGCCATATGGCACACAAGTAGCAGTATAGAAATATCAGAAATTACTGAACACATCAATGAGAGGACTGGAGAAGTGGGCAATTAAACTCAAAATGATAATAAACCCAATAAACACAAACCTATAGATCTCCTTCACTGACAGGAAAAAAGGCATGAATTTAACTCCAAAATAAGCATAAATAACCATATAATTTATAAATTTGATCTCCAAATTACCTAGGTGTTGTACTTGATGAGGAATTGCGATTTACAAAACACATAATTAGCACTTCAAATAGAGCTACCAGAAACCTAAACATTCTGAGAAAGCTATGTGAAACAAATTGGGGAGCAAAACCCAAAATTCTCAGAACAACATATATCACCTTAATAAGGCCAATAATGGAATATGCAACACCTGTTTGGGCACCCTCAAGTTCATCACTAAAAAGAAGACTAGACAGTGTTCAAGCAAAAGCGGCCAAATTAATTACTTTTCTGTTTCAAATACCAACAATTAGAAAATTCAGAGAGAATGTGGTCTAGACCTACTTGAAAGCAGAAGACAATTAAAAACAATAAAATTCAACAATAGCTTAAAAACTAAAGAAACCGAACACATATCCCATAGAACCTATTTAAACTGGACACAAAAAGAAAGGCTCAAAAGATCTTCATCACTTCAGTACGACAACAATATTAGAAAGAGCATAAATATGAAACATAATGAATTTCAAATTCGAGAATAACCAATATTTCCTACCCCATTGCCATCAAATGTAATCATCAATCTTAACCTGAATGAACCCTGCAATAAAAAAGAGAGAACAAAAACATACTTAAAAAGAAAGGACTTTACACAATTGGTTTATGCGATCAGATAAATTATTTAACAGCATATACAGATGGATCATCAGACCTCACCATAAGTAATGGAGGGGCTGGAATTAAAATAATACTGCAAGATGGAACATACATCAAAATCAAAGAAGGAGCAAGAAGAATTTCGTCAAACTTCACTTGTGAACTGACAGCTATCTGGAAAGCTCTTGATGTATGCCTTAACCAAAACTATAACAAGATTTAGAACGAAACATTATAAAGGATGACAATACATCCAGATGGAACAAGAACCTATAGAACATGCAACAACTGTCCTGGTGTGGAACTAACACCTACCCACATATTCTCATGCCCGCAGCCTTGCAGAAAATTGACATAGACCCAGAGCAGCTGCTTTACACACCCAAGATAGTGGACAATGCTGCTGCTGTGATGGAGATTCATGGAGACATCTGAGGGTCTTTATTGGACACGACAAAAACAACAACGGCATTCCAGAGTAAAATAAATCATCAGAGATAGATAAATATTTTTCAAATAATTTAAAATAAATATAATCGATACTGAGAGAGAGTTGAATTAAAAAATTTATAAAATTATTATTTTCGAAATTTAAATAGCTGAGAGGATTCCAGCAAACCGCATCTAAAATATCATTTTTTTTTGCTACATGTTTTAATTTGCATATACCTATTTTACATATCTCAGATTGTATTTAAAAATCGTTAACCATTTCTTCTTACTTTTGGCGAAATGGTGTTTTATTAATTTATCATTTGATATTATTATGGTTCTTTCCTGGTATTCATAAAGGAAAAATACGTGTCGTTCAGTTATATTTTTCAATTTATCAAACAATTTGGCCGCTGAATCGCTGATTCTGGTAGAGCGCCATCTAGCGAATGAGGTTGTAACTAAAATCAATTTCGAATTTTTCATTATTTGCCATAAAAAATCCCATTGCATCCTGAACACAATGGTGTTAACCGCATTGCTCTAGCCCAAATATTCGCGGAGTTATTAATTTTTAAAGTTGTGCGGGACTTTTGGATCACCCTGTATAACGAACGAAGACATTAAGACACGAATGACTCCATTTATCTCCTATATAATAGTTTTGACCATTGTTATATACCTTGTGATATATACTTTGTAAACATTTCATTTATTAGAAACTGCTTAGAAGAAAGAAGTCTTATTAAATATTTTTACCTTTCTCATTTTTTTAATTCTACAGATATTCGGATATATATGTTTTAAAACCATCTTCTATATATTCAAATGAATCACAACTCTGATAATACAGATATATATTTATAATATTTCTTTTCTATTTATAATCCCTAGAGAAATATCAACAATATATCGGCAGCCGTAAGGATAATCTTCATAAACAGACTTAAGATTATTGATGAAATTCTACTTTTAGTGTTTTTATTATATATAAAAATATTTCAAGCATATATTGTCATATAAAAATAATAATATAGAAAAAGGTCAGGTATTGATATTTAAAACAAAAAAGGCATATCCTGACTGATCACAAGATCATTTTAGATGACAGAGCGCCATCTAGTGGAACAAAAATCAACTGAACGTTGATTTAACTTGTTCTAGATGCCGCTCTGCCAATTAGAATGATCTTATGACTTTTTATATTTTCAATGTTTACAAATATAACTTCGGAAATGGTTTATATTTAGGACTATTTTATGCAAATTATTTATGAAGGTTAGACATATGGTTAGGTTATTTGAGAATATAGCAAATCAATATATTTTTCATACTTAGAAGTAATTTACATAGAATAATTCTAAAATTATGTTTATATAAACCATTTTCTTAAGCATATATGTAAATATATTTTAAATGTATCAATATGTACTGCTAAAATGAAAGTGTAATAGTTCTATTTATCTCACATCCTAAACCTGGTTGCATATAAATATTATTTTGAAAATAGAGCAATCCATAAATAGATATTTAATCAAAAATCTATTCACCAATATTTCAGTTGGCTGAACGCCCACCTTTATCAAGGTGTTATAACATTTTATAGTGTGTCAACAACAAACAAAGGTTGTTGACACACTTCAAAATGTTATAACACCTTGAAAAAAGGTTGGCGCTTAGCCACACAACAGAAATATTTGTAAATAAATTATATTTTGATATATGCCTTTTTAATTTGAAAAATATTATCTTGAAACCTCGTTTATTTAGTGAAAAAGAGGGCTTTTCTAAAACCCAAAGAAGACTACCACGATAGATATAAAAATTAAAAGAACTTGCGATTTTATTTGGAGATTTATTGATAGATATTTATTATATAATTTCTTGCCACAACACACACACAATTTGTTTTCATAACTGAGGGAGTTATTGTTTAAAATGACAATACTTGCTCATATCAAGATATGACAATAATGGAATTATTGTTTGACCAGTGACCAGTTACTCTGTGGTATTTTACTCTGTATATAAATATTATCGTTTGTTATATATAGTGAGTAGTGTGTGCGCTCTCTTCCTTTATGTGTGAGGTTGGTACCGTGACTTTGAGTGTAAAGTCCTTGTTGAATAAATTCCTTCAAAGATCAATTCCTTCTATCGTCCTTTTTTAATGTCTTGTCTTACCTAACCCTTTCTTAAAAAAAAAACACAAAAAACACAACAAATGTTCTCCAGTCATTTGACCTTACAAAGGTAAGTTAATTCAGATTTTCCCCAAAAATAAAATATATTTAGTAATTGAAATAAGAAACTATTATAAACGCGTATGATTCTTTTAAAAATTGAACAATTTCTACTGACCATACTGCAATGAAAATATTAATGAGAGGGCCTTCCAATTTTCATTACAAATGGCGCTCTAATGCGCGCGCGCATCATAATATTTAGTAATTAATCATAAGAACATGTATTCTTGATACTATACATTTCAGAAAATATTCGTTTCGAATTTGATTCAACGAATATTAATATAGTTCTGAAGAAATGAAAAAGAGTCTAAGCAAAAGTCCTAGTGCACGGAGAGCGTTGCTTTCCTTAAATATTGACACTGAAATTTCTATTTAAAAATAGCGCTCTTGCTTCGACAGCGAAAAAGTTTTGATGACTTGAGAATATTCGCTAAGTCCCTCTGTCGATAAATATAGTAATGGACTTACGTGAAATGGTGAGTGAGTTCTAAATAAAACCTTCATTACAGAATCAACAATCAAAATATTAATAATAAAAAATAATTTTAAGTAGATATATTTAATGTAATATCATTAGAATATGTTTTCGAGTGTTCAAAAGGAAGAACCTCTTCCTATAAGCGCATTTTGTAATTTTATCGATTATAACATTCCTCCCGTTATCTATTACGAAATCGAAGCTGTTCTTGTACGGCTCAAAGTCAAAATTCAAAAGAATGGTATAGAATTTATTTTTAAATAAAAATATTTTAATTTTGACTGTTGAAGAGCGAAAACTCGAAAGCTCGCAGTGTTTATGTAATAAAGAAACATATTGCGAAAGGTTTTTCGAATATTTTTATAAAAGTAAAAATCGCATTTTTCTTATATCTGAAAATGGTAGAGAATAAGACACTAGCGCGTCATCTGTGTTCAATTAATGACATTCTTTTGGTGCTTTATTTCTTTTTAAAATCTTCCTATATTTCCCTATAGTAAGGAAAGTTGGAAAAACGTTTTTTATTTAGAAACGATATAATTATGCTGAGATTATATCGTTTCTTGTGTACGTGTTATAGAGATTGGGTTTGTTGGAAATTTCTAAATATGGCAATGTGCCATGTTTACTGATCTAACTTCGACCCAAAGGTTTCCAACCAGAAAAGATGCTACTTGAACCAGAGCCATAAAACTGAGAATCCAATTAGATTGTCAACTGACAGGTTTCAAAAACTTCTCAAATGAAAACTCAAGTTTCGGTCCTACTATTGTTATATGGCGTATAATTCTGAGAACAAACTAACGACGAGCTCCTGCTAGCAACTAATATTAATAAATAGTCACAGAATAATTAATTATTGTAAATACTCTGATGTTAGTTTATCATCTAAATTTATTGGATACGTCATTACTCTTTACCATTCTTGTAGATTACAACTTGTAAAATCATTATCACGTTTTGCCTTATATATATTTTATTAATTAAATTATTTTTAACTCAAACCTTTGAAATTCCGTGACGATATTTTAACTCAAACTATAGAATAATCCAGTCATTTTCCTAAAAAACATCTTTGTCCAATTCTGAAGACTTAATCAACTTTATATTTCATGAAATCAAAGCCGTCCTAGACTAACAAAAGCCATAAGACGAAAGCATGGACTTCAGATGGATATAGCTAATTCTCCAAAAAGCTAATGTTATAGCTTTTTACTAACTCGAGTCAACTGGAGATTTTAAGAGATGATTAATAGTAATTACACATTTTTGCATCTTTTTTTGAACTGGAGAGATGTGTGTCTCTCTCACTTTAAATATATAAATTATATATATGTTATAATAAAAATATACATGAGTATTTTATGGTATTGTTCTGCAGTCGTGTCATCTTGAAAAGTAAAATAAAATAGTTTTGATAAGAGATTGCTTTAATTGAGATTTAGGATAAACATAATTTGGTAAAAGTACCGCCTGGCTTAAGGCGTAAGGATAATTAAAACAAAATATTATTTACAAAATTACAAACATGTTTGAGTCGACCAACAGGGAACAACAGCAATGAGTATTTATAGAGAAAGCGTGATATCTGGCGGTCGATTTAAACAGTATTTGAATCGATGAAATAATTTTAAATAAAATAACACCCTAATATAACATAATTCTAAATAAAATATTTTAATATAACATTTTAAATAAAACCTTTATATAAAACATATATATTTTAAATAATATTCTCTGAAGAATATATTCTCATTCCAAAGGGGGATCCTCTTCCTTTAAAATGAAATCAAACAATGCATTTCTCTCGATCCTTTTAGCCAAGACGAATTGAAAAAAATTCTAAACTGCAAACCATCAGTTTGACCTTTTATCGAATTTATTAAAGAAGGTGTGTGGAGGCATACTCACATAACACATTAAAAACTTTGATGAATTCATTGTTTTATTGCATTTTAAAAGGAAAGAGATTCATTCTTTTGTTTTGCGGGTATATAGGCAATGGAGCCTCTGTCTATCGCCTCTGTTCGCTAGAAATCAACAACTATATAATCTGAAGTCCAATAAAATATTTTACCTAACATGCCTTTTACAAGTTCATATTTGTCGTTATTTCTAGACCATACATTAGGTTTGGAACAATAGGGTTTATATAGATTGATTTGAATATATGTTATTCAAAGAGATGTAGCATTGTTGAGTGGGTCCAGACGCATACTGGGTATTCATAAGTGCGTAGTTGACCGAAATTAGGGCATGAGCTTCTATATGAGGATGCGAGACTGCGTTTTGTGCACAAATAAATGAATAATGTTCATAGAGATATCTGCATGTAGATGATAGAACTTTCAAAGGGATTACTTCTTTTTAAATAAAGGACGAATTCTAAGGATTATTGAACTTAAAAGAAAAAGAATTGGAAAGGCTTAGTCTATTAAGGGTAAACCTTCAAAGAGATTTCGCCAATTTAATTCGCTGCAACTATGGTAAGTTTATTCTACTTATATAATGTTTAGTAAAGGAAAGCTTTATAAAGAGTACGAATTTTTCTTTTTCAACACAAACAAACTTTTGCTGTCCTTACTGTTATGGAAAAAAAATTGGGAGGGCTTGACTTATCAGTGGTGAACCCTTCCAGCGGATTCGCCAAGGATTCTACCAGATTCCTTCTTAGAGTTCTATTACTGAATTAAACGATTCTGCTCATATAGCTACAATGAAGGGGGTTTTATTATAATGGTATTCAAGAAAACTTTGGACATATTTCTTTGGGAAAGTAGAATTACACACAAATATTTGCACCGAGCAACGCTCTTCCGCAAACAATAAGTACAAACCAGTTAGTCAGAGATTCTGTGAAGCCACCATAGAGCCGAGTTCAGACAGGTCCAGCAAGCTGCTTAGAAACTGGTGACCTCAGTGGAATTCCATCGTTGCCGGCGTTTTATTAAAATTGCCTTTGTCTTAAATAATTTTAATAACAGCCCCTTGGCAATCAATTTATTTTCATTAATTTCTTCATCCAGCCGCACTTGTAGGCTTCAAAATTAAAATATTTTAAATATTCAACATCCTTTTTATAGAGATTTTTGGTAAATATTAATCTACTTTTTCAATTATATATTTTATATTGTATAGAGAGAGTGAATGGGGGTTTTGGTAAAACCTCTTTTATTTAGCTCAGTTTGAATAATTTAACAGCTCTACACAATGTTTCTTAAAATATATGAAAAACAATTATGATAATAAGTATATATATACACAACTAGACGGGTGACCCGGTCTTCGCCCCGGGATTGACCCGTGTGCATATCTACCCGAGTGATATATATTTAGATAAGATTTTTTTATAATTGTTTGTTATTAGCATTATCTATTTGTTTGCATTAGCATAATTTAATCTAATCTTTGATAGAGGGCGCTGTTCGTGAGCTAAGTAGAATAATTTGAATATATAGTTTAAATAATTGATTTATTTATTTTTAAAAATAGCCTATCGTCTTCCCCGTATTTCTTTACCTGTGTATGATTATTTTGGTTTGAATTAGTGAACTACTGCGAATTTGTATACCGGACATATAAACAAACAAACATACAAACATTGATTTTTATATATATAGATATGCACGAAAGCTAGTTTTATAGCTTGTTCTTCTCTTCAATGCCCCTTGGTTAGATTTAATGCATGAAATATTTTCCTGAAGGATTCGCAATTGTCTGGATTTAGATAATTGGCTTTAACCTTGATAAAAGTGAGAGATAAATAAAGATTCTATAAAATAATTCACTAAATAAATAATGAAAATAAGTTTTGGTTTCTTTTTATAATTTTATTTCTCAAGCTTTCGGGCTAACATGCCCTTCAACACAGAGACCCAGAAATACTACAACAATCTGCTGTTGATTTGGTATTTAGAGTTATATAGAATTATTAGCTGTTGCTTGATTTTAGTATACATGAGTATTTTACGATATTATCATGCAGCCGTGGAAAATATTGAAAATAAAAATAGTTAAGATCAGAAATACCTTTAATTAAGCTTATGGAACATAAATACATAATTTGGTAAAGTACTACCTGTTTTAAAACGAATAGAATAGAGAAAACGAAAATTTAATTACTTAATTACAAAAGATTCGAGCCGGCCAACGGGAAACAACAACAACAGATTATATAGGTATAGGGTCGCGACCTCTGGCGGTCAACTTTACACAGTATTTATCGAGAAATTATATGAAAAATTATAATCTTTACATAAAATAACATTTTTATATAACATATATATATATTAGATAATAAAAGGCATATATTGGATTTAAAAATATATTTATTTTGCCAATATTTCGGCTGGCTGAACGCCAACCTTTATCGAGGCATTAATTAAGTATGGATTGCTCTATTTTCAAAACAAAAATATATATATATGAAAAAAATAGTACAAATGTAATATTGTACTGGGATAAGGTGCATAAATTAAGAAAAAGGCTTCTTCTTATCGAGCCACTCAAAGTTGCTGATGGCTTGCGCCATCTATCGGAATAAATATCAACTATTCTCGTTGATTTTTAATTATTCCAGAATTGGCCAAATACCCATTCTTGATTAATCAAGAAAAGCTAACCACGGACGCGTTTCGGGCTGTTGGCCCTCATCAGCGTGGTGCAAGCTGTACCTCAACGACCAAAATAAATTTGGTCATTAAGGCATCCTGAAAAAGTGACCAAGGTGTTTCTTCATTATAATGCACCATCTTCTGCAGCTTTATATAAGTCAATTTAACAGTTTTCACGTTCATGTTTGGTGTGTGTAGCTACTTGGATCTTTAATATCATATATGGGAATTTTATATTGGATTTGTCTCTACCAGGGCCAGCTAAGACATTCCATCGAATTTGGATAACAGCCAAGAGCATTGGACTGAATTATCGTTCATAATTTGAAGACATACAGTAAACCCCGTTAATTCTACTCTAAGAGATAGCTGCTTCCTGTTAAATTAAAATTTGTTAGATTGTTATAATTGAAAAGGTTTGCATTCGAAAAACTCTTTGAATTTCTTCTTTTTTTCTAGTTTCTATTATTTTCACAGATATGAAAGATAGTTGGTATAAGAGAAGGAATGTTAATAATTAAAAAGAAATTATATAAATATTATTTCAAGGTATCAAAAAGGTTTTGTATTTAATGTAACAACATAGGTCTATAACACATATTTACGAGCTCGTATATACCCAGCCTGTGGAAGAGGGTTTAACCAGAAAACTTGCAGATACTAGAAAATAAGGGAAGAAACATTTTGCGGATTACGTGATTAATTATTTTATTTCATCTTCTCTACACTTTCCAATGTGATTAAAAGTATTTTATAATTAACGCATTATAACTCTACTTAATGGGTTTTACTTTTTAAATATTTTAAAGTTTGATTCATTCAATTGTATCAGATCCGAAGAATCCAGAGCCTCGACAGCCCCCCGGTTTACACCGTTTAAAGAGAAATACATTGCAGACGGTTGATCATTTACCACATGCTTTTAGATAATTTCAAAAGAGTAATTATACACGAAAACGTGTGCATATATAGTTATAATTCGAAACTTATATAGACGCGTATGATTATTTTTTAGAAAATCAAACAATTTTCTACTACCTTTACTGCAATGAAAATTTAAAAAGAGGGCCTGGCTCATCAGTGGTGAACCCTTCCAGCGGTTTCGATAGTTTAATCTACCATACCGCTGTTATATTGAATTTTTCGGTTTTCCTTTTATACCTATACTGATGTTAGACTATTGGAATGGGTATTTATATGAACTATGGACATAAGCTTTGAGGACAGTAGAAATACATATAATTATAAATATATAAGAATCATACGCGTCTTTAATAGTTGGAATTCTCATAACAGATGGCGCGCTAATGTATCATACATAGTGTGCTGTTTATAACCACCTTTCTATAAAATAATATTTCCTATAAAACTTCTAAAACGGAACAACTTATAGAACAGAGTGTAAGCAGATTCAACACGCTTCCTGTGACATTACCTGCAAGCTGACCATATGAACAAGTTTTAAAGCTTATGTTAGTGGTGTTCATACTTGGAAAACGTTTACTTTGAAAGAACCGATTCCACACAGACAATAAGCTGCTTATGTACCTCACAAATAGAACAACATTTTAAAATATTCAGTTATTCTCTTCCGGCAATATTTCACACTATAGAAAGGTATCATTCCAAATTGCTAGGGATATGCCAAAATTACTTCATGAGGGGAGGAGTTTAGGAAATTTGTGATGAAATATAATTTATTTTAATTTATAAAACTATTTTAGAGGCGTAATATTCTTTTTAAAATAAAACAATTTCTACTGTCCTTACTGCGATGGAAAAATTAAAGGGAGGGCCTGGCTCATCAGTGGTGAACCCTCCCAGCGGTTTCGCCAGTTTAATCTACCATACCGCTGTTATATTGCATTTTTGGAACTTCCTTTTATAGGTGACTGTTGTAAGACTCTTGGAATGGGTATTTTAGAAGAACTATGGACATAAGCTTTTAGGACAGCAGAATTAAATGGCGCTCTAGTACATCGTAACATAATTTATTTTGGTGACGCATACTGTTTTTTCAAGGATTATTGCGCGTTCTGTGTGTAGCTTTCCCTCTCTACTCTATATAACTTATTTAACATTCAAAATTCACTATTGTTACATATCTACAATATCGTGACCCCTTGGAAACGGTGAAATAAACCAGTAGGCTAAGGTAATTGGTATATAACCTATAAATACAGAGTAGTGAATAACAGAAAAACCTAAGAAAAAATATTTAGAGAAGAGTAGAATAATTTCAATAATTCAAAATATTCAAGAACGAAGCATAACAGAATTGTTCCTATCCACAGATGAAAATAGAAAATGAAAGAAACATTTCAACATGCACTACTAATATTATAATCATCAGGTGAGCATCAGCATGTCTTAACTATATAGAATTGTTGTCATATCTTCTGAATAAAATATAAAATATACGAAGGGAATCACTTCCAAAAGTTTATTCTCATTATATAAAAGAAATACCATTGAAGCGGTCGCAAAGTGTTTTGTGGAACTAGTGATAACGCGCTACCGCGTGAAAGCCTCTCTCTCTTTAAATAAAAATAAATACACTCTTTGAAAACCATACCTTTGTTTATTTAAACGCTTTATTATCTATTTCATTTGTGGAAAATAGACAACATTTTTATATAAAAAATTATGTGATAGGAAAATAATTGATATTCAACTTCAATATTTTAATTTTGTTGTAAGATTATAAACTCAAAAGGAGCTTCTTTTATAGAACATGTTTATTTCGCTAGATTTGGAACGACATCGTTCTTCAACGGGCGTAAAGACAAGGTGTGATGTGTGCAATTATAAAGACGTACATTGAGGGCCAAGATATAGACAAATGTGTAACTCAAGTAGAATTACAAATTGAGAAATAAACCAGTTATCTAAGTCAAATTTATACTAAGATTGTTTACCTTACTCTAATACAAGGATTTAGATAACTGGTTTATTTTTCAATTTATAATTCTACCTGAGTTACAAATTTGTATAAATCTTGGCTCTCAATATACGTATCTATAATTGCACGCATCTCACATCACACCTTGTCTTTACGCCCGTTGAAGAACGATGTCGTTCGAAAGCTAGCAAAATAAACATGTTCTATAGAAGAATCTCCTTTTGAGTTCATAATCTTACAATATAGTTATGGTAAAGTTGATGTCTACAATATATTAATTTGAAAACTGTCAATAAAGAATTAACACAATACGTTTATTTTCACGAGACTGAAAACAAGTCTCCGAGTAGAGTGACTCTTGTAAGCGGTTATCAAAAGATTTTGATAAACTCGAAGAAGAGAGCGACTTTATTTAAAAGCTTACTTTTTGTTATAATATAAAACACTTATTGTTGACTAGACGAATGGCCCGGGCAACGCCCGGGGTTTACCCGAGTGCGAATATATTCTAAAAACGTTGACTTGGGTGGTCGCTATTAACAGGGTGGTCTGTATAGACAGGTGGATGTATCACACAGCTGATAACAGGGTTGTCTAGAGTGGTCGCTATAGACAGGGTGGTCTGTATAGACAGGTTTATGAGAGAGGCACAAACTTACAGGTTGTTGACGCCGCAATCCCCAGAGAGAGTGTTTTTTGTTGCATCATGCTGTGACTCACACGACGACCCAAGGTCAACAGGGGTGGAGCAGCAAGCTTAGGCCTATCACAGTCTGGCGGCGCTGCTTGCGAGTTATATCTACAATTCTGCAAATAACTCTAAGGATATTCAAGATATTCAAGAAATTATTTTTCGAAAACCTTTCCGGGGATATACCTAATAATATCCCAGAATTTCATGGCGATTGGATGTATGGTTTTTGAATAACAGGGTTGTCTAGAGGGGGGCAGGGAGGACACGTGTTCCCTTGCAGCCAATGAGCGCGCATTCTATCCGTGAGCTTCAGACAAACAGACAAACAGACAAACAAACAAACAAACAGACAGAATAAGGCAAATATATAAGTAGATTTTTGTTTTAAAGAATGGTTGCAGTCTACGCTAATATTTTTCCAATAATAAAACAATTTCTCCAATTAATAAACTTGATATAAAGCCTTTATATATATGTAGGAAAAATAACAAAACATATTTTTCCACATGTTTAGCGTATTTACGCAAATTTGGCCTTAAATACCCATTTCTTGATTTCTCAGGAAGCCTCTGAGATCAAAATATTTTTGGCCGTAGAGGTACGGTCTGCACCATACTGACGAGGGCCAACGGCCAGAAACGCGTTTTGGTTGCCTTTTTTGATTTATCAATAAAATGGGTTGACCAAATATCAGGGAACAGGTTAAATCAACGTTTAGTTGATTTATGTTCCACCAGATGGCGCTCTGCCATCGAAGAGTTAATGTGAACGTGGTCAGGATATGCCTTTTTTGATTTTAATATATATATATGTCATAATGTATGCTCTTCCAGGAATAATAAAGTAAACCTACAGTCAACGAGAGAGAGAGAGACGTCGATAGAACGCAGCTAAAGTACGGCCATCTGGTCCACTGGCCACATTCCAAGGGGCGACCGCAGGGCCTTTCTTGGAACCTCAGGTCTATTTTTGGACAGTCGGGGGGTTGTGTGCGACACAAAACGGTCGTTCAGCGGTGATATAACCTCGGCTCCCTCTCTCTCGCTGGTTACCTGGGTTATTCCTCTACCAACTCGTCGTGTGATTATTTCTCTTTCCCCACCACATTATTATCACTATATTGTCACATATATATATATATCTATTGTAATATAATGGAGCTCTGCCTGTAGTACAGGAGATCTATCTATGCTTCCTTTCTTCCTGTGGTGAATCTGTATAAATTATAAAATACATTGTCTAAACAGGTGTTCAAACAGCTTTGATTGTATAAAATAATTATTAGATCGATATCCGGTTCTCTAAAGGTTATTCTTGTACCCAGGGTCAATAGATTACTTAGCTAAGTTACCAGATTCTTTGATTGGCACACGCTCTCCAAATTGGTCCCCAGGCTGTCTAGTCCACAATTACCATACTGGATAATAGTTTGCTAAGACAATTTGTAAGGTAATCGACTATTTAAACCAGTTGGCAGAGTTTAGACAAATGGTTCCCAACTGGGACACTTTTAAAAATAAAATATGTTTCTGATAAAACGCGACAATGAAACATGTATCATATACCGTCCCGAAGACATAATGAAATACCAAAATAACAATTTCAAACTTCCTATTAAATTAGTTTCAATGCTGAGTTGACAATACTGATTTTTACTGACAATTTTAGAAGAGAAGGAATATGGGGAGAAAAATTGAAAGATGAGCTGCCGCAAATATTTTGTTCCGAGACCATGGAGGCACCATGAACAGAGCAATATAGTTGAGAGCAGAATTTAAGTATGAGAGAATATTGTTGAACATATTCTCTATATATTATTTCCTTTTGATAATATAAAAAACGGCGTGTTGTAATTAGATAGATGAAGTACCTCTGTTGTCTTCTTGTTGAAGGGCATGTCAGCCTGAAATCTTGAGAAATAAAGGCATTTTGAGAAGAAACCAAACCCTAGATTCCTAATTGATTCAGTTAAAATATAAATACTTCCACGAATTTATTAATATTGGCGAGATCCTCTGATACCAAGGGACTAAAGCGGTCCCCCAACGGTACAAATCAGTCCCGGGACTGGGAGTCTAGACCAGCGGCGACCTTGGACCCGCCCTCCAGTGACAGCCACCGTTGTCCCCAGGGTCGTCACGTTACATACGGCAGGATGGATCACTCAACTCACATTGTACAGACACAATATAGCTCTCGCACTGGATCTCAGCAAGTTGATGCTCGCCCCGACAATATTTTATAGTATCCTAAATATTTATATTTTATTAATTAATGGTTATATTTTAGATCAAAAATATAAAATAAAACATTTTATTCATTACAAAATTTCAATATTTCGCTAGGCTATATGCTTATCTTCGTCAGGGTTTTTCCGTATTTTGAAATGTTCTGGTTAACCTCGCGATAACTCCACGCAACGATATATAGAATAATTACAAAACACACTCTATAGCTATAATTTAAATCATATATATATATGTTAAATAAATATTGTATTTAATTTTCAAATTATAATTCCTAGAACAAATTACTCTGTTAACTCTACCGCCAGAGGTCGCCGTCTCCCCTATATAAACCTCATTGTTGTTTCCCGTTGGCCGGCATAAATCTTTTTGTATATATATGTAAATAAGTCTTAATATTTACGTCTCAAATCAGGTATTTCTTCTTAAATTGTTTCATTATCATAATTGATGCAAATTGTGATTCAAAGTTTATTTTATTATTTTTACCATAACTGCAATAATCAATATCATAAAATACTGCAATATCACAAACATACTTATGTATCCTCGAAATTATCAGCAAGTAATTATTCTATATCGCCTAAATATATCTAAATTAAATTCCAAAACCGCAGAAATCTGTTTTGTATAATATACTCACACATATTTATATAGGAATAGACAACTATATGTGTACATTTCTGAAAATATATATTTCCTTATACATCATTTTTATCATAATATTAATACTAGTTGCACACAAACAACCATTTATATATTTATAAATAAAGATTAAAAGTTTGTGTGTATTTTCTGCATGTGATTCTACAATATATTATCTATCCGGATGAAAATTAATAATCGGATTAATATGAATATTCCGAAGTTTCTCGAAATTATGGTCCTGACCTCTTACAGCACTTATATTTATATCGTGCTCAAATTTCTCTTTCTGATAGACGCAATATTTTGAAGAGGCATGGGCGAAACTAACGAATATTTCTTTTTTTTTTTTGCTTATTCCTAGTACACGTGGTACAGGCATGATAATCATGGTGGGTAGAAGACGTCTGCTTTTACTGCAAGTGCAACACATGTCTATACATGTGAAAAGCAGTTCGACTTTGCACTTACAAATGTGCCAGAGCCCCGTTTGGTTACTTGCACTCGCTGGTGGGGTTGGACTTTTGCAAGAATCGGAGGCCATTGAAGCATTTTTTTTTTAATCAGAAAAAAGTGCCCAATGCGGGAATCGAACCCGGGTCGTAGCAATCGTAAACCAATGGTTTAGACCATCCTTCCACCGACCCCCCGAATATTTCATTCTTTATTTATATGGATTTACAAATGATCGTTTTAAAAAATGTAGAACTAATATATTTACTTTATTTAGAAATTTAAATAATAGAAAAGCTTTCAGGAAATAAATTTCTTTTCATTTTTATTAATTTAATCTTAAACTTCAGGCATATCTGTCCATTCTACAGAAATACAAATGGTATAATAATAAAGCGTATTTTAGGAATCGTTTTGTAAACCTGTAGAAGGACGGAAATTCCCGAAAGCTTGAGATTGAATTAATAGAATGAGAGGAACTCATCTCCAGAAACCTGTAGAAACAAATAGAACTAATGTCAATTCCGAATTCTCTTCTTCGGGCATTTATTAACGAATCAAAAATCCAAAGAGATATCTATAAGCAAGAAATTTTCCAAGGGTACAATGTTTCCTAGACAAAGAGTTAGATTTTCTTCTTTTTTCGAAAAAAAAAAAAAGAGAAAGACGGCGTTGATGATGTCGTATTCAGTCTAAATGACCGCGAGACGTGTTTGGATTTTGTCTCTACCATTTCAGTGACAACATGTATTGACATTGATTGCATCGATTCAGAAATACTTTGGATAACGGCGTGTAGTTTCGTATGATACTCTGTTCACAATATTTATTTACATAAGGGTATTTTATAAGTTCAATTCTTCCATCAATATGCAAAATTTGTAACAATTAAAATATTGGCTTGTGTTACTTAATTGTTATTTTATTAATTTATTTTAAATATATTATTATTATTTTTAAATTTTTAATTGTTACAAAAATAAGATGCACTTTGCTAAAATGTTTTGGAATTATTAGCAATAGGGATATTTTGGAATAAATATTTATATAATCTCTTTTCAAACCAAAACGCTTTATTATCCATCGTTTTTACTTCAGGAATTTTCGTTTTCTGTTTATCGTGATAATAACTGTTTAGTGAAGTTATTATGAATTCATCAATACAAAATACAATATTGAAATGTTCACATATCAAATTCAAAGTTCAGACGCGACTTTATTTACTAAAGCGATAGGTCGACGAGGGATTCTAGCAAAGGGTCACGGAATAATGATAAGCCCTATTTTTAAGCGCCTTGGTAACTCTTTTATGTTAGGTCCGCGAACGTTTTTGAATACCGAAGTATCTTGAAAAATAGATTCTTTAAATTTTCAGAATTTCTACCGACCAGGCTCGCCAAGAGGACCTAGTAAGAATAGCGAATTCAAAATTGTGCTCGCACTATAAAATTCTACTCACTTCTATACCAGTAGAACAATATTTGATCTGAGATCTCCCATTACCAGTCAGAAGATGTATCACACAAATAAGAATACTATTTTCACTGTTTATAGAAATACACGCTAAAATATTTAGCTCAACTGACCGAATATTTCTATTATGTAAAAATAAAAAACCGACTCGGAAATGGAGTACCACTTGTTTTTTTGTTTAAATTTAAGAAGTGAAAGAGAACTTCTTTTACAAAATATTTGATCAAATCATCTTGCTCTGGATGCTTTAGATAGTGGATATTGCGACTGCTTTGATAGAGAGAGAGAGAGATGCACAGGACATCTGAGGCTCTTCATTGGACACGACAACAACAACATATTGCTCTGGAAGCTCTGCTCTCTACGACGACAAAGAATAAACCCAATAGATTCGACCTGTACAAGTTTTACAAGACTGAGCTAGAAAATAAACAGCGAGAAAAGAGAACTGTGTGTAAATAGATATATAAATGAACGATCACCAGTAAAAAACTAAACCTTTCTGGGCGGTTATCACGTGGGTAAATCCTGTGTAGGGATAAGGTCCCCAATAAAAGTTTTGTTGTTGTTGAATACCGAAGTATCTATTTTGAGATACTCCCAAAGGCATTGAAAAAAGCTAAATTAAAAGCAGATGATTAAGGTGAAAATATCAGCCCCCAGGGACTGATACAATGGATTATTTTATAGAATTGTGAACTCGGGTTAAGCCATGGATTTATCGCCAATGTAAAGAAAAGAAACCTTTCCCCGGAAGCTTGATATTCTTACCTAAATATTTATACAAGGGAATATTTTAGTGTATTTAAAGATGAATCTATTTATAGAGCAAACTGTTGCACTCATTTTTTTTCCCAAAAAAATTGTGAAAAATGCTATTATAGAAATTTCTTATATTTTGTAACTCCGCCTTTGCCGGTCCCAAGCCCGGATGAAAAAAGGAGGAGGGGGAGCATTAACAAGCTTACTAAAAACCTGGGTTCAGCTGGCCCGGCTGATAGTACCTTGTAAGGGCTCCTAATCCAGGAGCCATATTGCTTGAATATTGGACAAACGTAAAACGACAATTTTTTAATACACACGAAGACTTTATATATAGAAATTGTCTTATATAAATTGGATAATAGAGCTTCTTTTAAGTACACTTTATCCATGAATCAATTAATGATCTCAATTTGAGCGATATGTACAAAGAAGAATGAATAAATGCATTATTTTTGCCCATTTATTCAGAAGGGAGAAGTACCATTTTTACAAAATCGTTTTAACTATAAGGTGAAAACGTGCCTTCTATATATAATAAATAGAAGCATTATAAAGCATGGATGTTTCTGTTTCAAAACAAACTCTTCTACTGTCCTTACTGCGATGAAAAATATATTGGGAGGGCTTGGCTCATCAGTGGTGGACCCTCCCAGCGGTTTCGCCAATTTAATCTACCAGACCGCTTCTCTTAGAGCTCCGATACTATATTGGACTATTCTGCTTATATATGTGTAATTCTGCTGTCCTTAAAGCTTATGTCCATAGTTATCTTGAATACTATTATAAGATTCCACCCGTCATTGCAGCCTATATAAGCAGAATCGTCCAATACTGTATTGGAGCTCTAAGAGAAGCAGCCTTAAGATTAATTTGGCGAAACCGCTGAGAGGGTTCCCCACTGATGAGCCAAGCCCTCTCATATATTTTTCATCGCAGTAAGGACAGTAGAAGAGTGTTTTTTTGTGTTTGAAAAAAGAAACATCCGTGCTTTATAATGCTTCTATTTCTTATAAATCGTTTTGTTTAACAATTTGATAGCACTATTTAGAGCATTATTTTTATTTTTCAAATAAAAATCGCTTCCTCATGAACTTACTGCAATGTAAAAATGTCTGGAGTTCCGACTCATCAGTGGTGAGCCCTCCCAGCCATTAGAGTTTATTTAGCCATTTCGCTATGATAATGTAAGAATGCCTCTAATATTGTATTGTACTATTCTGCTTATTATTTGAAATCACTTTGAAATACTTTTGATTAGTTTTTTTTAATCAAATATATAGTTAATATCATGACAGTACTAATATATATGAAGCCCAAATTTCGAAACCATTTGTCCTTTTGTCAAAATTTGTCAAATGATACATCATTTATCAACACATATAAAGTTTTTTAACAAGGGTATTGTAATTTTCTATCGTTCTTATACAGGATTAAAGAAAGAGATACCACTTTTTGTGTATATATATATGTTATATTATTAAAATATTATTTTATTTAAAAATATATATATATTTCATAGATACAAATACTCTGTTAAATAGACCGCCAGAGGTCACACTTACCCTATAAAAATTCATTGTTGTTATTTCCCGCTGGCCGGCTAAAACTTTTGTACATTATGTAAATAAGTTTTTCATTTTTTTATTCATACGCCTTAGGCCAGGCAGTACTTTTACCAAATTATGTCTTTTATACATTCCTTAGCTCAATTAAATCAACCTCTGATCAAAACCATTTTTATTATTATTTCCACGACTGCACCAACATAGCTTAATCCTCAAGATAACCAAAATCAAAATAACCCAAAATCAGCCGGAAATCTCATTATTTTTATAATATGTATATATTTGCATAGAGCAATGTTCTTTCGAAAAGCAAGATCCTTTCAAATTATTACACTACAATAAAGGCAATAAAATAAATTTATTCTAAAAATTCCATGTACTAAATAAATATATTTTTTGATGTAAACAGAATAATAAAACATAATCGAAAATATCTAAATATGCCTTTAATTGAATATAGGTAGGTTTTACCGCTTTATCATCATTGTTTATCATTAACATTTTTCTTAAAGATGGACGTTGCCTGGCTACCATTTATAGTTCTTAGAATTAAAAGACACTCCGGCTATAAATTAAATGTTTTATTATTTTTGACGAGGACAAAATATTTATGTCGGAACGTTGAGAGAATAAAAACATTAGGCCAAGTTTTTCCTAATTCTAAGAACATTAACCTTATATCTGTTTCTTTTATCAACTCTAATATGATAGAAATGATAACACTTAAGGAGATATCTCCATTAAAAAAATATATTAATTAAAATTTAGACCCATTCACAAAATATTTTAAAAGGATTATAAGTTGAAAAACTTTATCTCTACCGTCAGTAATCTCTTTCAAGTGTTTACTTAACGTAGAGTTGTGGGGGGAGGGATTTGGTAAAATACAAAACCTTTCTGCACAGTCGCTTTAATCTTCCCACTTTACAAGATCAACAAGCTACATTTCTTTGCTAATTGGACGAAGAAGTAGTTTTAAGTCTTAACTATCTCTAAATTTAACCAAGAAAACAATAGAGGAATGGTTTAAGCCTCTTAAAATATAATTCTTTAAAAGTATCCACTTTCCCTTACCATCAATTAGTACAATTTAAAAAAAATGTTACACTAATTAATTTGAAGCGTTATAGTTATTTAATGGTTGCGATATTTTTACAGCAAATTTGCTACATGTAATCACGCCAAATTTTATACATGTATGTAATAAACTGCTGATATATTGATCAAATAAAGAAGTAAAACTTGGAAAAACTTTTTATTAAAAAATATCTGACAATCTTGTTCAAAACTTAAGGAAGTGGAAAATATTTTATTTCTCAGGTCGTCTGTTTTTTTTTTTTTTCTCTAAGGAGACGGAGGCAATTTTGTTCACACTTGATTATCTCGTGTCTTCAATAAAAGTCACTATGTATCAAATATATTTCAGAGTTATTGTCTGAAACTCGAAATACAATATGCTATAAATTTGTAACGTTTCCTATTTAAAAATAAGACATAGTTACAATGCTTTGTGTTCTATTAATATACCCGATTTCAACAAGGTTAAATAAAATATACATATCAATTAAACAAACATGAAAATTTACTAAAAGAAACGTATCGCGTTGCCGACTGGCCAACCATAAAGAAATACTAAAGAATAATCAAATATTTTACTCAAATAAACACAAAGAATGTTACAAAAGTAAAACTTATTTATATTTAATCCTTGGATGTATTCGACTCTTCTATAGGATTGAGGTTTTGTTTAAGTATTTCTAGATCAAATAGTTTGATTCTATAGACCTCGAGATGAACTAAACCTAACTAAAGCATCTCACTTACTGGTAAGACATGTCATATACATGTAAGTTCCGATACCATTGTAAAATATTTTAACTAATAAATTATTTTATAATGCATTAGCCCGCCATCTGTTATGAAAATTCTAAACTATTATAAACGCGTATGATTCTTCTAAAAATTGAAAAATTCTATTTCCCTTAGTGCGATGCAAAAAATAATGGGAGGGCCCAGCTCATCGGTTATGTCCATAGTTCATTTAAAATACCCATTCCAAGAATCTGTCATCAGTATCACTATAAAAGGAAAACCGTAAAATGTAATATAACAGCGGTATGGTAGATTAAACTGGTGAAACCGTTGGGAGGGTTCACCATTGATAAGCCAGACTTTCCCATTAATTTTTCTATTGCACTAAGGGCTGTAGAAATTGTTTAATATTTAAAAAGAATCATACAGGTCTATAATAGTTTCGAATATTCATAATAAATGATTTATAATATTTGTCTAATTAACATATGTGTGTGTTCAGGTTCCATCCAAGTTTAATTAACAAAATGTCATAGCTCGATATTAAAGAAAGAATTAAAATTATCAACATGGTAGTTTCACAACTCTAAGACGTCGATGGTCAAACATTCTAAGTCTTCTGCACCTTCTAAATCAACCGTAACAAGAATAATTCAAAATGTGAAACTATCGGTAGTGTGGCAGATCTCCCTAGATCAGGAGACCCCACTCTGCTACCTGTGAAACTAATATAAACCTAGTTAAAGTACTTTATAAGCTGGTCTTCAAAAGTCAACAAGGATGTTTTCTCAAGAGCTAAAAATACCCAAGACCTCAATCTAAAGAATACTAAAAGGTCTTGGTTATAAGCCCTATATATTCCTAAATTAATGCATGAACTTGATGAAGATGATTGGGATAGAAGGGTGGAATTTTGTGGGAAAATGCTTGAAATGATCCAAATTGATGAAAATTTGCCTAATCGAATAATGTGGACTGATAAGTCTATTTTAAAATTGATTGGCCATGTCAATCGACATTATTGTGTTTATTGGGCTCCATAAAATCCAAAGTTAAAAATTACGAAGGAAGTTAATTTCTTGGCTCAACTGTTTGGGGTGGAATTTGTTCGGAAGGAATAATCGGACCTTATATTTTCTACGGAAAAGTAAATGGTGAGGATTATTTGAAAATGTTGGAGGAATTTGAAATTATACAGAAAATAATTGGTTGGAAAAAACTTTTACTTAATGCAGGATGGTGTACATGCCCATCACTCAAACATTGTTAGAACATTTCTCAATGAAAGGTTCCCTCACAAATGGATGGGGCGCCGTGGACCCATTGATTGGCTTGCGCGGTTACTTGATCTTACTCCGGCAGATTTATTTTTTTTTGTTATTTGAAAGATAAAGTATATCATCGAAAACCCAAGACTCAGAGCAAATTCAAATTGCACTAGAAGAATAATTTAATCTTCTTGAAGTGGATTTATCGGTAACGAAAGCCCTTTAACTTCTTCTACATTCTCCTTTAGAAGGACTTTCATTCTCAAAAGCTAAAGATTTTGGGTTTAAAATGTTTTAAAAGGAAATTTATCTCCGAAAACTTGATATTTTCACCTTAAGATGTGATTGAGGCAATTTTAAAAGCGAGTGGAGCTTTTTATATTGATAAATATAATTTTTCTATCAATTCGAAATGTATTTGGTCTTTAGACTGATCCTAACACTTCAATAGCTAAAATACTTCTATGATATATTTGGCAGCTTTCATAACTCTTCTAAGAGGATCTTAAATTTCGGGAGTTTTCGACTTTTTGTCCGCCGGGTTATATCAAGAGTGAATAAAGAGGCCGCATTTGCACGGATGATGGTCATACTCTCAACCACAGTTATACAGGTTGTCTTATTGTCCTAAATATATCTCAGAATCCGGTAGATCATCCTTTGCTAAGAATTTGTACCTTATACACAAAGAATATCAACAAAATACACATAATAGATGGAATATTTGCCGGGTAGAAATTGATCTAAAAAAGCATAGAGCTTCTCTTCCTAATAGAGACGTCTAGTTTTGATGTTTAATTTGAAGGGAGATGATCCCTATGCTTTTAAAAAAGTACACATTGTGAAAAAATAATACAAATGTGAAATTGTACTAGGATAAAGTGGATAAATTAGGAAAAAGATATCTCCTTATCGTGTAACTGAAAGTTGCTGATGGCTTGCGCCATCTGTCGGAATAAATATCAACTATTCGTTTATTTTTAATCTACTTATATATTTGCCTTATTCTGTCTGTTTGTTTGTCTGAAGCTCACGGATGGGAATTTTCATAACCATCGGTGGTTCAGTGGTAGAATGCTCGCCTGCCACGCGGGCGGCCCGGGTTCGATTCCCGGCCGATGCATTTTTTTTTTTTTTACAATTTTTAAAACTCATTTATATATTATACAAGAATGACATCCACGGCGCCAATTTATAATTGTAACGAATAGTATTTGAATAAAAGCATTTAATCGGGTAAAACCCGGGCGTTGCGCCCGGGTCATTCGTATATAATAATTGTATAAACGAATGCAAGACAAAATCACCGCGAATGTTTCTTTTTTTTTAAGGCAATTTCTTTTTAAGGCAATTATCGTTATTTATCGTTAATTTTTGTTTCGATTTTATTGAAAAAAAAAACGATATGGTGCCTTTAAAAATGATCTTTATTACTATGCAGTTTTCTATTTAGTCAATATACCTAAGTTCATGTTGCAAATGTAATTATCTCTATCGATTTAGTAGGTGAAATGCAAAAAAAAAAATCGACATGATGAAATCTTTATGAAAATTCACATTTTTATTTTTATATTTTCAAGACACACACAGTTTGGCGCCGTGGATGCCAATTTATAATTGTAACGAATAGTATTTTAATTAAAACATTTTAAAAACACACAGTTTGGAACGGGACGTTTCACAAGAGTGACATCCATGGCGCCAATTTAAAATTGTAACGAATAGTATTTGAATTAAAACGTTTTTAAAATATATACGCACTCGGGTAAAACCCGGGCGTTGCCCGGGCCATTCGTCTAGTTATTCTATAATTGGCCAAAAACCATTTCTTTATTAATCAAAATTCACCAACTTTCAGTTATACGATAATAATGTGCCTTTTTACTAAAATACACATTGTTTTCAATTATTTTTAAAAGGGAGAAGCACATTGCTTTAAAAACAATATCATCCTTCAAAAAATTCCAATATATAGAAATGTCTTTTTATTTTGATGGTAAAAAAAAAAACCTAATATATCTATATTCTCCCCTGTCTGAAGCATCATCTATTCAGTGACAAGTAACAAACTCACGGTGATATATTCGTTTATAAAAAGAAGGCCCCACAAAATTTAATAAAACCTCAAGAAATCGGAAGAAGTGCAAAGAAGGCTTAGGAAAGGAGAAGACAGGAAGTCGTCTGCTTCCGACAGCCGACCAATCAGAGCGCCGTAAAATAAACAGCAAATAAATTGGTGGCTCCTAAGTACCGCTTGGCAATTTTAGGAATTCTTACCTCGCCAGCATTACATCTTTATGTATCTAATCAAATCGCGCGTCATTTGCTTATATATTGAAATTATTTTCAGCGCCTTTCAAATATATAAATTCTTAGAAATAAAATATGATCATTAAGATATATACTTACCGACACACACATAAGGATTTGTAAAGTCTATAATGTCGCCTCTTATCTGTTATTTTGATGTTGTTGTTGCTGAAATTTCCAGAGGACCATTTTGTTTAATTTAGTTATCTCGTGTGTTTTCAATAAAGGTCACTGTGTATCAAATATCTTTCAGTGTTATTATCTGAATCCAGATATACATACTAAAATGTACAACTCCTTCACGTTTTGTCCATGAGTGTATTTAACCCTTATATTGGGACCAAGGTTTTGTTTAATTATTTGTAGATCAAAGAGAGGTTGATTCCATTAGCCTCGAACTGAACCATCATTTATCAATCTCACTTACTCACAAACATGTCCTATATATCAAACTAGAACTTTAGACAAAGCGAAAATTTCACTCTTGGATAATTGGTAATCACGCTGATATACTATGTCTCTATAGTCGGTAAAAGAGTGTAATGCTTTAGAGAATTAATCGCTTCCAAAAATAAAAAACAAAATTCGCCTAACACCCTATTGTTTTTATATAAATATTTTTGATTATCATATGTATGACATTTTCAAAAAAGAATGTATGATGCCCTTTCTGAGGTGAAAAAATATTGGGAGGGCCTGTCTCATCAGTGATGAACCATCCCAGTGGTTTCTAGAGTTTAATCTTTCATATCACTCTAATACTGTATTCCGCTCTTATTCCCTTATACCTGACAATCGATGCATGCATAATATGTATTTGTATATATTTCTATAAATGAAAGGATTTAAACACGAATTATTCTGGTTATATACGCTGCACTGAAGGGTGTACTATCAAAAATGGTAATCAAGAAAACTATGGACATAGGTTTATAGGACAAGGCTGAAGCGAGCTCTTCCGCAAACACTAAAGACAAAGCTAGTTAAGCAAAAATTGATACGCGTCGTATATGGTGTCGCTAGAGACCCACTGGCTATTCTCCACCAAATTCTGCAGCGCTGGCAGAGGCGCCATGTTCATTGTACATAATATGATGCATATATATATAATATCTTTTTAAAAATAGTGCAGACTGTGTACTTTTTCATGTATTGACAAGATGTCAAAAAATTATTTAATTGCCCATATATATATAAACGAAAAATGCGTGATTTTCAATCATTGGATTTAAGCACGATTTTTTATTTTATATATAATACAAACTTCTACTGTCCTTACTGCGATGAAAAAATGTATATTCTCATCGAAACTTATCTCCATGGTAACTCAAATACCATAACCAGAATTCCTAACGAGTGACGGATATATAAGGCCAATATCTTTCTCGTAAAAATTGTTGAAATAAAAGTTGGTGTATTAAAAAAAAGCGCATATTCTAGTTTCGAAATCGTACTCGTATGTCTGGTCGCTGAGAAGAATATCATGGGCAAATGCACCTGCTAATTTAATCACATTCTCTTCCTAGATAATCATAATACAGTACCCCGGCATTATAATTGATACATCAAGAATGTGACATGCTACAGGCGTAAGATTTATATGATAGAAGGAAGATATTGAGAAAAGCAATTGATGAAATTTTCAACACATTTATACAAAATAGACGTAGGTAGTGACACCTAAAATGTGTTGAAAAGAAGATATTCTACAGAAAATGGTATGGAGTTTCATTGTTAACATTCCCAAAATTTTAACAGTTCCTGTTACATTTCTGATGTGTTAAGGGATGTGTGAGCACCCATTATTCGAGGCCCAAGAAATTCTACGTTTCAGCAGGATAATACAGAGCCGCATTTTGTCGCTATTGTACGAACCTACTGAATATATATTTTTAAAAAGATTCTACTGCGGAACTGGCTAGCACGTTCTCCTGATCTGTCACCAATAGAAAACGTCTGGTCAATTTTTGCTGTGCGACTGGTTCATCACTACAAGCCAGTCTCTGCTGTTGATGAACTGTGGCGTTTTGTTGAATCTGCATTACAGGCTGTACCTATATATGCCATCCTATATCAGTTTGAATGAATGCCCAGGCATATAAGTTCTATTATTGCTGTCAGAGGCTGTTAATTTGAGTATTAATCTGCCATTATCAATAGCATATATTTCTTTAAATATTTAATTACTTTTTATTTTCCCAGTATAATTTTTTTTTCAAATAAATATTATTTGTCAATTTCATTTCCTTTTCGTTCAGCAATTTCAATGTTCAGTTGTGTATATATAGTGTATGCTAAATGGAAAACTATTAAATAAATAAGGAAGTAATGTAAAAATCGAGTTATTCGTTCGAGCAGTAAAACGTATGTTCAATAAATTCTCTCGGAAACAATACTGATTATATTTAAGAGAAATATAAATATCAATTTTTAAAGATCAAATACCGTTGAGCTTCGCTAAAACGAAGGGAAATATAGCGAATATCACCTTATAACGAGCCTAAAATACTCCACAATTTCTAAATATACCAGATACAGAGTTATAAAATTTCAAAATAATCATACACTCGTCTATAATAATTTCGAATTTTGATAACAGATGGCGTGCTAACGTATCATATTATAAAGTTTACCAATAGATATTTTAACATTTCCATATTCAGAGCACTGCCAACTCTTCCTCTACGTTATTAAAATTTGAATCGAATCCTCAATAGGGAAGGACTTCAAAATGTTTCCTTTATGGCATTGATCATCGTATGATGGATGAAATCCTTATTTTCCTTTAATGAGAAAATAAAAGTCATTAATGACAGTTCAGTAGAATCGAAAGATTATTTTATAGAAGTAATGTTATACTTAGAACTGCGATATATATCCCCCTCTTTAGCATAATCACAGATTTAATATCGAAGTTTTCTCTTTTAAATTAACTGACGATCGAAGATATGAAGAGTTACATTTGAAATTTGTTTGAAATCAGAATTTCCTATTTCCTAGATCAACTTTAAATTCTTAATAAGGTGATACATCTGACCCCTTTTTGTTTCTAAGCGACCATCTTGTCATGGGCAGTATCGTTTTTGGGTTTAATGGCATTTTATAGGGGAATTATTGGCATATTCTTTGTTCTAACATATTTGCAGTAAATCTATATAGCCAACCTATCACTTTCTTCATTTAATTGAGATCTGTTAACATGTGGTAACTATCAGTGTAGTCTATGTCGGCGTTGTTTGGAAGGCTACATAAATGATGAGTGGACCAGACTCATATTTAAATTGCGTTACCGCGAGGGAGTGAGGAGGATAAGGAGGAGATAAAAAGTCTGACCATAGGTTGAGCAGAGATCAAGTCCTGGCGGGTTGTCACTTTATAGAATATTGGCTATTCAAGGAAATGTCTAGCAGTTTAGCTGCGTCTGATAAAACTGGACTCTTATGATTATAATCTCCCTTTTTCATGCTCTATGGTTTGTAATAAGCGGTCATTGGCCTGGGCGCGACACTTCAATATGCCTTTCCGCTGAGACTGAGGAAGAGCATTTTGGATTATCTTTCTCATCTCATTTTTCTCTTCTTCAATCAAAATATATTTTTTGAACACTTAAAAGGGAAACAGAGTTCAGACTAGGGTGGAAAAGATACAATATATATGGCAAGCATATATATTGAAAATTTTAACAAAAATAAGAAATGGATTGCAGCCTTTAATGCCTGAATAAGCCCATGATATTGAATAAACTTTTTTAAAAGCCTAAAAAGTTAAACAAAAATTTAACCATATTCACTGGAGTGCATAAAATTAGGTTTTAAAAGAATCGGTGCAACTACCGGTGCGGACCTTTTGGGTGGATAGGGGCAATAAATCTATCTGTTGGAAAAATACATTTTACTTCTAAATAATAATTACTTCTAAGCCAAATTAATTTATTATCTAATTGAAGATCTCAGTTTCCGTTAATTACGAGAAAAATAAACCGGATGAATGGGGTAATAATTCAGAATTGCTCTCTCTCTCTCTTAAATTGACATCGATTTTTTTATTTCACGAACTTTACAATGGAAGAAATAAAGAAAGGTAAGCTGCCATCAATCGATACGATTCAATAGAAATATTTGATTTTGAAGTCCTTGGCTTTGGTTGAAATTTTGGTGTTTGCTTTATAAATGGCAGTTGTTAATCTTCTGTTTGTGGTAGGAAATACTGATTGAAGGTAGATTATGACACTAGCTATGACTTTATTCTTTATTTTTCATTATTTTTATTTTCAAGGTATGTGGAAGTTACAGAAAAGGTGTGTGCGTGTGTGTGTGGATAGGAGAACTTACAGGTTGGGACGTCTAGCACTTTAAGGGAAAAATGAATATGTTTGATTTTGTTGAAGACGTGAGTTTGACAGTATAATCAGATGCCACACGAAGTCCTCTGGACTCGTTAGACTTTCCTCTAGACCAGGGGTCGGCAACCCTTTGAGTCAAAAATTCCTATTTGAAAAATTTCAAAGTTTTTAAAGAGCCACTGCCTTTTTTGCCAACAATGAATAGTACTCGCCTAAATAAAGTTTTTATTTAGGCGAGTACTACATAAAGCTTCACATCCAAAGAGCCGCATGTTGCCGACACCCGCTCTAGGCAATCTATGCTATTTGCATTCTTCTTGTTGTACACGGGTCTTCTTCTTCTTCTTTATTATCTCCACTCAATCATAACTGGGTGAAGTAGAATGTGTCTGCCTTTGTCATTAAGACTGGGAGCACTACTCACTGGCAGGCCGACTTATCTCCAAAAGAAATGGCCGCCTCTGACATGAGGAACAGACGCCATGTGCAGCCGCTCCTAACATGGAGTACAAACGCTGCTCATCCTGTATCCCTGGATTAGGAGCCCTTACAAGGTACTATCAGCCGGGCCAGCTAGGCCCAAGTTTTTTAGCGAGCTTGTTACTGCTCCCCCTCCTCCTTTTTCATCCGGGCGTGGGACCGGCAAAGGCGGAGTTAAACGTGTTGTACACGGGTATCGTTGCTCGATGAACCTATCTTTGGCCGAAACTCAAATGGTCCCGGTCATGTTGACTAGACCCGTTATTGAATTGTATCAGTATACGGGTCTGTCCGTTTATAAATCTTTGGAGTTGCTGGGGTTCAAAAGGATTCTTTCTACGACCGAAAGCCTGGTGGCCACACTCTAGTACCATTATAAAGGCAGTGGCCGCGGCGACTGAAGTCTGCACCTTTTCCTTTGATCCCTTTCTCTCCAATCTAGATTATTTTCTTTTCCTTATTTTCCTGTTCGCCACCCCCGTCACCTCTGTCAGATTCTATTTCCGGCTTGTTTGTGGGGAATTTCTGACCTGAAATAAGTTCCTTCCTTCACCATTTTTATATTCTAAGGTCCTATAGATGATTGGAAGTTTGGATGATGATTTGGTGTCTTTTTACTCTTCGATAGTGGTTAGCATATCGGGATTTCAAGGAAATTTATAGTAGGAAATAAACTATTTATTAATTTATTATTGTTGTTTTGATCTTTTTTTTTTTTTAACAGCGGCGCCCATCTAATAGATTTAGCATATTAGGAATTCCTTGGTCTTAGGCACGCGACTGATTAATCAAGACTATAGTTATATATGCAGCTGGCTATTTATGTATTCTTATTTCTGGCAATATAAGGGTCTATAGAGATTTAATTTGAATTCTTAATTATGGTATTTCTAGATTTATGAAATTTTAAATTTGCAGATATGACAGAAATACTCACATCAAGAGTCACACATGCACACACCAGGATTATTTGCCAATCTTTTAATACTGTGTAACTATGTTTTCTTAGTATTTTAATGTGAAAGTTGGTCTCATCCGCTATTGATAACACACCTGCTTCCATGTCTGTCTGTCCACAAATCTTATAATCAATTTTTATCACAAGAGAAGGAATCCCCAGATATCATCTTGAAGAAGGAATCAAGGTTTACGGCGATGGGTTTCTTTTATTTATGCTGTATAATCTTGGCTAGATTTCATACTATGACGTCCTTTAACAGGCTACTATATAGAAAGAGGTCAGAGTCCGAAAGCTAGCCAAGATTATACCGCACAAATAAAAGAAACTAGTCACCGTAAACTTTGATTCCTTCTTCAAAACCAATTTTTTATATACTTATAAATCACCTTGTTAAATTTGGTACATTTGTTCATACCCGATGCCAGGTGACAGAATTTCAGTCTTCTGGACGTTCGAAGTTGTCAGAAATGAATAATTTCTATATTTTCTTTAGTATTTTATACATGAAAAGCATTTACTCACTAATTTTTTAGAACTTTAGAAATATATCTCCATATGTATATATAAATAATAAAATCAGAAGAGACATATCCTAACCACGTTCACATGAACACTTCAGATGGCAGATCTAAAAATAGCAAGAGTTCATGTGCTCGTGGTCAAGATATGCTTCTTTAGATTTTAATACCAACACCTGACCTTTAAATGATTTTTATTTTTTTTTAATGTTATTTTTTACACACACACACACACACATATATATATATATATATATATATATATATATATATATTAAGAAAGAAAAAAAGGGATCTTATCGTGCAACTGAAAGTTGCTGATGGCTTGCGCCATCTATCGGAATGAATATCAGCTATTCGCTGATTTCTAATTATTCCAAAATTGGCCATATATCCATTCTAGATTAATCAATAAAAACTAACGACGTACGCGTTTCGGGCTGTTGGCTCTGTCAGCATGATGCAAGCTCTACCTCAAGGACCAAAAAGACTTCATAACCAGGCATCCTGAAAAACCATGAAACCAGCAATTAAAGTCATAATTGCGTGAGAACGAAAAAAAAAAAAAGTGAAAATAAGAGTACAAATGTGAAATTGTACTGGAATAAGGTGTATAAATTAGGAATGAAAAAAGCATCTCCTCTTCGTGCAACTGAAAGTTGTTGATAGCTTGCGCCATTTATCAGAATGAATATCAACTATTATTTGTATTCCAGAATTGGCCAAATACCCATTCTTGATTAATTTGGCCAATTCCGTTTAGATGGCGCAAGCCATCAGCAATTTTAAGTTGTACGATAAGTGCCTTTTTTCTTTCTTAATTTATTCACCTTATAGCAAAATAAAACGGAGATTGAAGAGGAGAGTCTTGTGCGAATTTTTTTAGCAAGCTTTCGGACGTCCTTCTACAGGATTAACGAGCAATTCTGGAATACAAATAATAGTTGATATTCATTCTGATAAATGGCGCAAGCAATCAACAACTTTCAGTTGCACGAAAAAATCCCACAGCACACCATCCGTACTCTTTATCAGTCCATGACACGCCGGGTGGCAGCCTGCATCCAGGCCAGTGGGGGACCAACGACATATTGACTTTCTTGATTTGTGACGATCAAACTCTGGAATGAAACAATTAATTGTTCTGATATTTTATCGTTTTCCCCCTATGTCTGTTCTTCACACCCATACACCAATATTTATTTCAATAAGAAAATTTATTCTTGGAGCTCGATATTTTTGTTAGAGTCTACATTTAAAGCTGAATATTTATATTTTGAATATCATCTACCTATTTATACTTGATTCTTCTATTTTAGATCTTATGTAAATATATAATATGATGATAATGATGTTAGAAGCCATGTCAGAACAAGCAATCGGTGGCAACAGAAAGCTGTAGTCACGTCGCTGGTTTCTCCGGCAATTATATAAACGGCCCAGGACTACGTGGAACTACCTCCCTACCACGGGACCTTAAATAAATGATGATGTGAATGGCAATTCTACTCACGGAGAGATACTTCCTGCTAATTTTATTTCTGCGACTCCAAGAAATGATTGTCATATGTGTCCTCCATGTTAAATTACATTTATAACGATTCCATGGGGGGTAGAATTATGACCACACCAGTACCCTCTGGACCTTTGGAATATTCGACCATATTCTGGTCCTAGGTGACTAACGTGGCAACGCGCCCATTTTCCAATGAAGAGAAACTGCTTTGATAGAGATGCATGGAGACATCTGAAGCTCTTCATTAGACACGGCAATAACGATTCCATGAAATATTCACAAAATTTTCACTCAGAATGTGTAGAAATAATGTTTTTCAAATTCACGACCACAATGAGATCGCCATCTGTATATGTAATTTAAAACTATTTTAGCATAAATTATCTATTTACTGAACAGAAATGTTTCCTATTTTGTCTCTCTTCGATGGAGGGAAGTGTAGAATATATAGGCTAAATATGATATCCAACTATAGAGTTGATTGAACTGGCGAAACCAGTTCACTTCTGTTGAGCCAGGCCTAATCCCATTATACCGCGATGCAGTTGATAAAATGACGAAACCTTTATACCACTTTTGAGCCTGGCCTAATCCCAATAATGTACAACAATAATTTCAATAAAGAGTCATATAGTTTATCAAACTGGCGAAACCGGTTCACTACTGTTGAGCTAGGTGTGATTCCAATAATGTACAAAAATAATACTAATATGCAGTCATATAGTTGATGAAACTGGCGAAACCGGTTCACTACTGTTGAGCTAGGTGTGATTCCAATAATGTACAAAAATAATACTAATATGCAGTCATATAGTTTATCAAACTGGCGAAACCGGTTCACTACTGTTGAGCTAGGTGTGATTCCAATAATGTACAAAAATAATACTAATATGCAGTCATATAGTTGATGAAATGGCGAAACCGGTTCACCACTGTTGAGCCTGGCCTAATCCCAATAATGTACAATAATATTTCCAATATACAGTTTCATAGTTTATCAAACTGGCGAAACCGGTTCATCTCTATTGAGCCTGGCCTAATCCCAATAATCTACAATAATAATCCCAATATACAGCGATATAGTTTATTAAACTGGCAGAACCGGTTCACCACTATCGAGTAGGGTCTAATGCCAATAATGCTTCGATCACAGAAAGAAATTATTTTGTAAAAAGAAAAATGTTCGCGCGCGCTAAAAATAGTTTCAAATTTGATTTTAAGAAACATTATTCTGAATTTTATTTTTAACGTTTTGAGATGAGAACTGAGGAGTTATTTTAGAAAATAGAAAATATCATTTTTTTATTAAAATCGATAATATTTTCATCTCAGTCGAATCTATTTCTAAGTTCGATAAGAATGGTTAGAAGTGCGATCTTGGAAGTCGTTTGGTATGACGGGGCTCAGGAACTGTGGTAGCCGGTAGAACAGAAAACTGTATAATGATAAATTTGGCATCAATTTGTAAATATCTAAATATTTCTGGTCGTCTCATCGTTTTATTTCATCTATTTTAAATATTTGATTGAAATATCATAAAACAATATCATACATATACTAGGTATAATTCTTGATAGGGGTTATTGAGGTCAATAAAAATATTAACAATTTTTTTTATTATTATTTTGGAAAAGCGAGCTTTCTCTCTCGAGCGAAGACGCTCTCCTACGAACTTATCAAAACTAAAAGAGAGGACATTTCAACTCTTTATAAGAAATAATTGATATAAATAAAAAATAATTTCTTACTAATATATATATATATATATTTCTATTAATTTCTATAAATATATTCAATCACGTCTGATTATACGGATCAGTAAATTCTGTATTCAAATCTTGGCAGGATAATGATTTAAAAATGATCTTAGAGTTATCTCTCGAGATACATTGAGTTGAAACATTTATAATTCACAATAAACCCGGATGAAAAAGGAGGAGGGGGAGCAGTAACAAGCGCGCTAAAAAACCTGGGCTCAGCTGGCCCGGCTGATAGTACCCTGTAAGAGCTCCTGATCCAGGGATACGGGATGAGCAGCGTCTGTACTCCATGTAAGGAGTGACTGCACATGGCGTCTGTTCCTCATGTCAGAGGCAGCCATTTTATATTGGAGCTAAGTCAAAGGCCTGCTACTGAGTAGTGCTCCCAGTCTAAATGACAAAAGCAGACGCATTCTACTTCACCCAGTCATTAAGGTGGACAAATCTCTTTTGATGAGCTCTACTCATCTCCAGCAAATACCATGAAAGATATCAAGGCTTACAGGGTTGATACCCTAATATGATTGAGTGGAGATAAGAAAGAAGAAGATAACACTGATAGACAAAACTTAAGGAAGTTGTACCTTATAGCATATATATATCGGGATTCAGAAAATAATTCTGAGAGATATATATATGCTATAAGGTACAACTTCCTTAAGTTCTGTCTATCAGTCTAATTCACAATTAGGTGACGGCGGTAGTGAGTTACCCAAGCCGTATATCATGATGAATAATACTTATTATCACCTCAGGTTTGTGAAAGAAATCGTCATATTCATAAAAGTGCGATTTTTGTAATGAATTTTATAAATATTCATAGAGTAATTCGTTATAAATTACTTATATTTCGCTAGATGTGTAAAATCTACATAAAATGCGTTCATGTATATATGTTAAGAGAAATTTAATAATATACCTAAATATATTTGTGGCTATAAATACTCCTCATCATATACTCTTGTAAGTTTGTAAAAACGAAATTTTGAGAAGAAAATATGTAAAAAAGAAACACATTCTCGGAAGCCGTTTTATTTATTATTATTCTTATTATTTAATATCAACAACAACAACAACAACAAAAGCCTTTATTGAGGACCTCTCGTCCTATAAAGGATTCGCCAGTTTACAGAGTAATTGAAGAGAAGAGAACTAAGAATACAGAGAGAAACCTATAAGTAGTAAGTATAGTGTAGTATTTTCTACACTGTAACTATATACAACAGCAACAACAAGCCTTTTACTGGAATCAAAGTCCCATACATGATTTGTCATTCTAGTCCTGACAAAGATTATTTACATATAATTATTTACATCAATTAGATTATGTATATAGCTTCCTTTTCTCTTCAGCCGTCTTCCAAAATTTGAACAACGCAAACGCTCCAGCTCTGTTTCTCACCACCTCATTCAACAGGAGCTCCAAAGAGAGTCCCTCAAGGCCTATTTCACTGAAGAGCACTTCTCGTTCGTCTTTCAGCCCCATACATGAGAGTATATGGTGATGATGCCCCGGCTCCATTCTTGTCCCGCAAATATTGCATGTCCAACCGTCTGTTTTAAATATTCTGGGGCGATCATCAGTAAAGAGCACTGAGAGGATTCTCAGTCCGGCAATACACCGTTTGACCCGGAGCGGGAAATCGCTGGACAGATAGTGTTCCGGTAACGGAGTTGAGCAGATATTTTTATAGTGGGGGTATAGTCTTGAATTTATTATTCTTGTGTGATCCTTTTGCAGAGATTGATCTATTGCAGTCCTGATTATGTAGGGAATTTCTCTTTGTAATGTTCTATAGTCTGTGCAGAAAATCAGCCATTGAAATCCGGTGGTGTTTAAAATATTAACTATACTTCCTGTGAAACCTATATATTTTTTCGTTGCGTTTGAGATTTCCCACAGCTGGGACAAGCAGAGCAGCGGCAATCTAGTTTCACCCATTCCCAGCATTCTCAACCAGAACTTTAAGGTAAGTTTCAAGACTGTAACGCTGAGTGAGACTCTTCCCAATTATATCCTAAGCATGTATCCCGGGGTGTATCTTGGTGAATTTAGATATCTTCGCATGAATGATTCCTGAATTTGATCAACAATTAATGTATGCTCATTTGCCCAAACAGGTGCCGCGTATAGCAGGGTTGATTATTTATTATCATTATTAACACATATTTTATCAATTTGATAGTTAATTTTTGTCAAAAAAAAAAAGATACATTTTCTGTTTCGTTACATGTGTGCTTTTTCCGTCTTCCATCAGATTTCCACGTATGACGTATGGAGAGTAATGAAGTTCTTGACGCCCTCTCAAGAATCTCAAGAGAGCTGAACATTCCTATCAAACATTAATTACTTCTGGGACCGATATTTCTGCACGTGTAAATTCAGAGTTAAAATTGCCGTATCTCTCATCCACCAATATTATCATAATATGTACCATGACACTTGAGAACATATTTTTCTTAACGAGTAATATTTCGGCATAGTTCATTATTACATTTCACTATAGAAACGCGATTTAATGGCCATTTATTATAATCGTAGCATATGCTGGAATATAATTTCGAGTTTAGCATCTGTATTCTGTTTTTAATTTAGCTGTGAGGGTGGATAGTGTAGATTAAAATCACCCTGTATAAATTAGAATATTTTTTTTGCACCTATCCCAAGTACACGTGGTACAGGCCATGTTATTCATGATGGGTAATTTGTGACTGCCTTCAACGTAACGCCCCTCATCTGTTTTTTTTAAGGAGACAGACGCAATTTTTCCCACACTTGGTTATCTTGTGCGTCTTCAATAAAAGTCACGGTGTATAAAATATATCCCAGAATTATTTTTTGCTTCCTTATATACATGCTAAAGATACAACTTACTTAAATTGTGTCCATGAGTACGTTTCAAAACGATATAGATAGTCAAAAGTCAACTTTGTGTTCATCTCTCTGCCTTGAAAAATAGTGAAAGAAAGTCGCATAAACGTAGAGTAATATAATGTTGAAGGTTGATGCGCTGATATTCTTAAGTCTATATATTATTTAACGCTTCTTATGAAAATTCGAAACTATTATTGACGCGCATGATTCTTTTAAAAATTAAACATTTCTACTGCTCTTACTGCAATTGAATAAATAATTTAATAAAAATTGTTCAATCTTTAAAAGAATTATACGCGTCTATGATAATTTCGAATTTTCATAACAGATGGCGCACTAATGCTTCATAAAGCTTCTTAGTTGAGTAATGAAATAGCACGCCATCTCTACACAAGAATTCGAATTATTTTACCGTATTTTTTTCTTTTTAAAATAAGAACAAATTCCTAATTCACAAATACATGTATTATGTATATAAGAGGGATCGGTGGAAGGGTTGTCTGAACCGTTGGTTTTCGACCGCTACTACCCGGGATCGAATCCCGCATTAAACTTTTTTTCTAAATAAATAAATAAAAAGGAATGCTCCAATGGCTCCCAATTCTAGCAAAAGTCCAACCTCCCCAGCTAGTGCAAGTTACCAAACGGAGCTCTGGCACATTTGTAAGTACAAAGTCGAACTGTTTTCCACGTGTGTAGACATGCGGTGTACTTACAGTAAAAGCAGCCGCCATCTTTTACACATCATGATAATCATGGCCTGTACCACGTGTACTAAGGATAATAATAATAAAATTTATGTTTATATAGTTCTACAATCTTCAAATCTTATGCTCATAGATTCCCTAAATACTTATTCCAAAAGAATCTCTAAATATTCGAGACCGTCAGAGTAATTCCCATCAAAGTAGGCCAGTAGGGGTGGGTTTAATGGTAGAAATAACATTTAACACACTCTCACTACTTCTTACGTATCATAAACATAGTACCTAGATTGTATGCTAAACCTTTCCATACTCTCTATAGGTTTTAAAACCTTGGTATTATCAGTGCTTTTTAGGATTCTGTGTACGCAGTTTGCGAAATCGAATTTCAAAATTCGAAAACTGCATTTTCAACCCTAATGTCGTCCTCTATAGAAATCTAATTTCTGGAATGTATTCTTGGCTCTTTGTCACTTTCATTCTGTCAACTCTGTTATAAGAGGGTTGTTCCATACATATCTGGCCCGGACAACACTTATATATACAATGTAAAGTGTATTATTGTATTTATAATACATATATATATATATATATATATATATATATATATATATATATATATATATATATATATATATATATATATAAAGACAAAGGTCTCCTCTCCCGTCAAAATAGACGTCAAAGCTAGACGCCATCTACTGACCGTAGCCGCAAACTCGCGGCCTCGGCTTTGTCACCGACCCGAGGCCGCAAGTTTGTGGCGACGGTCAGTAGATGGCGTCTATTTTGACGGGAGAGGAGATCTTTGTCTTTTTAGATCAATATACTCCCGGCAAAATTTCCATCTATATTTTAGTCATAGATTTGATCTAGCCACTTACCAGCTAAACACATCTTTGGCAGATTGTCAAAATTTCATTAGATCCATTAGCCCGAACCCATGGTCTCTAGGTGGACGCTTCTCAGTTTTCCAAAGCTGGTGTTGTGGCTTTGTCTACGACCTGAGTCTGCTAGTTTTCAGCGACGGTTAATAGATGACGTCTAGCTTTGATGTCTATTTTGACGGGAGAGGCAACCTTTGTCTTTTTAGATCAATATCCTTCCGGAAAAATTTCGTATATATATAGTCTCCTTTCTAATCCATACATTTTCCGCTGCTTTTCTAATATCTCTATGCCATTTATATACATGGTTTTGTCTTTCAAAATATCCTAAACAGCATCCATCACTTCATTCTAAACTTTTCTTTCCTATCAAATAGGTCATATATGACCGAATGAGTCGCTAGGAGCTAGATCTGGGGAATATGAAAATGGTTGATGCATTGGTACATTCTGTATTTGTTTCTTACCGCTCGTAATTCGTACCGACCCTTCTCAACAAAAGCATATATATATACACCTATCCCCCAATTTACACGGTAGATACGTTCCTGAGAAAAACGTGTAAATCGGGGGATAGGTGTACACAGAAATAAAAATAAAATGCATTGACAGGTTAAAATATTTAGTCAGCACATGAGCTCGGGATTCCTCGTGAGATGTGTACACAGCGCAAGTTTTCAATCACAGTAGCATTTAGTATAGTGCGATAAAAACAAAATAAAACTTATTTGGAAAACCGTGTAAAAGCGAAAACGTGTAGAACAAGTACCGTGTAAATCGGGGGATAGGTGTATTTTATCATTAAAATTAATTAATATAAGCATATGTTTATTCGAATTTTTCATGTGTATGCTGATGATTATAATTAATAAGTGTTCTCTAATTATGGTCAAATTTTATATTAAAAATATCAAATATTTAATGAGAAGGCCAGAAATATATTGAAATTTGCTTGTTTCAAAATCACTTTATTAGGTACCGCTAAAAAAGAGCAACCGAGTTTATGATAATTGCAACAATAGATAATATGAGAGGGTCATTCACATATTAAACAAAATGTTAACGCGGGATTCGATCCCGGTTCATGGCTGTTGGGAATCGAGGGTGTTACCTACTCGTCCACCGACTCTGTTTTGTAATTCGCTTATATGATTTCCTATTGTGACCCATAATTTTTTAACAACAAAATGAAATTTTAAAATTCGATTATCAAATATACCTGAAGAGTCATCCATTTTTCATAAGTATCTAAATCTTTTAAATTACCTATTAAAATACCTAGTAGAAGTTTTCCAGTCAGATAAATTCCAATCCAATTAGAAAAGAAGCAAACTTTTAAAGTGTTTTAGCTCGAATTTTTCTTTGATAAATTAAGCAACTCTCTACGGCACTTTCTGCCGTAAAATATTGTAAGTGTTCTGCTCGTCAGTAATAATTCACAATAATTCACATCCCACACACACAGTAGAAAATTATTTTAGTTATTAAAAGGAAAATTCGCACTGAAAATACTTTAAAAGTTTATTTTTAATAGAAATGAGATTTACCTCTGTTTATATAACTTCTCTCCTATGGCCTGTCCATTGAATATTTAATATTATAAATTCAAATTTTGACCACAATAGATTTACTATAGTCACCATAAATACAAAGAATAAGAATACCTTATAAGTCTATAGATTCTAAAAAATAAAATTTAATAGAATATAATGACATTTTATCACACACACACTTTTATTCTTTTTCATATCTGACTATCTTCAATTCCTACTTTTTCATTTATGTTCCTCTCATTAAGGCGTAACTGCCTTGGCTTCAGCTTGAACTTTTTTTAGTCCTAAATTAAAAAAAAAATATTGTAACGTTTTGTTTATTTTTTTAATAAAATGTTTTTAATGTTAATTAGTTTGTTGCTCTTTTATAATATGGAAGATGCAAAATATACATTGTTGTTGAATATTTTTTTATTCTCATTTTTTTTAAAATACCTTGCATGTAATGATAATATCACGACATTTTGATTTTATATTACAAAATAATTGAAAAAATTCACAAACGTGACAATATAAAACCTTAAGAAAAAGGCATCTCCTTTATCGTGCAACTGAAAGTTGCTGATGGCTTGCGCCATCTATCGATATAAATATCAACTATTCTCGTTGATTTCTAATTATTCCAGAATTGGCCAAATACCCATTCATGATTAATCAAGAAAAGCTAACCACGGACGCGTTTCGGGCTATTGGCCCTCATCAGCGTGATGCAAGCTGTACCTCAACGACCAAAAAATTGGTCATTAAGGCATCCTGAAAAATCATGAAACGGGTAGTTAAGGCCAGAATTGCGTGAGACCGCATTTTCACAATATAAAACCTTTTGAAAATGCATTATAATATAATTCTTAATACAAAGCAATAAAGCGCCATACAAAGCAATAACAAATGAAAATATTAAGACACGAATATAAAGTGCGTTATTGCTTTGTATTAATTTATTCCTAACTTGTCCTTATTGTTTGCGGAAGAGCATTGCTAAATGCAAATATTTAAACGTGATTCTACTGTCCTAAAAGCTTGCATGAATACCATTTCTAAAATTTCACCCTTCAGGGTAGCATATACAAACAGAATGATTCAATATAGTATTAGAGCTCTAAAGAAGCGGTCTGGTAGCTTTAATTGGCGAAACAGCTGGAAGGGTTCACCACTGATGAGCCAAGCCCTCACAATATTTTTTAATCGCAGTAAGGACAGTAGAAGTTTGATTTATTTGTGAAAAGAAACGTTCGTGTTTTAATGTGTTCATATGTTAATATAATTCTTATCTAATCTCCACCCCATTATTTCTTTACTTCTTAGTTAAGAAGAACTCACAACCACCACTACCAATTTTAAACACAGGATTGTAATAATGAGAACAACAAGGAAGATTAAATGTTATGAAAAATGGGGATATATTTTAATCTATTAAGTCCAAACAATACAAATCCATCAACCTGAAGCTTAGATAATTCAAAGGAAAGAAGAAAACGAATATTTGCTTTAAAGAAGGAATGCCTCAGGAAAATGAGTAGCTCAATCTGCACAGAGAGCTCTAAATTGATTGACAATTCATAGGAGAACTTAGAATGACAAACTTAATAACAGATATCGTTAATTTGAATCAAAATGCGAATCATTAAATAAGTTTATATTAAAAAGGGCGTACCTGGATCTTTAAAGAAAAATAGTGCAATAAGTTGATAAAGAGTGAGCAATCTCCCGAAATAATTTTAGAAAAAAAAAATGTTTTTTTTTCTTTACAGATCCAGGTACGCTCTTTTTTATATAAATATAACGTTAGGTAAAAATTACTAAAGTAGTTGGTAGCCTATCCAGTAGAATACCATCAGATTCTCATACAAAGCCTTACATAACAGAATAGGAGCGATTGGGAAATACCAGGAAGACATTCAACCAGCTGGATACACACTATCCAAAAAGTCACACAGAAAGGTTTACATCAAAGACAGAGATAGATCATTGAAGGTTGGCACCAGTCTATAACAGAGGAGACTAAAATGACGGTCTGTTAAACCGTGAGAGCAGCGTTCTCACCCCACCTGACCAATCAATCATCGCGTGATGAGCAGCAGGCCAGGCTGTGAAGAAGCCTCTAATTACAAACCCTCACGACAGTTCTCCAGTAAACACAACCTGGGCTTCCGCTCGCAACTTTTACCTTTTCTCGCATTTCATCCCGAGGCAATGGATACCAACAAGCACCATCTTGGGCTTGACGTGAGAAATCCAAGCTACCACATCGACCGCACTGTAGGAGAGAATTCTCTCATTCCATCATTGTCTTTCCCGCGGAGGAACCCACCAATATAGACTCGGTAGAATATCATATAAGAGAGGTCAGGTGTTGATATTAAAACAAATAAGCCATATCCTGGCCAATTACATGAGCGTTTTCTAGATAACAGAGTGTCATCTAATGAAACAGCAATCGGCTAAACGTTTATTTAACCTGTTCCCTGAAATTTGGTCAACCAATATTCTTGATAAATCAAGAAAAGCAAACCACGAACGCGTTCGGGCTGTTGGACCTCGTCAGCGTGGTGCAAACCTTTGGTCACAGAGGATTTTTGAGAATTTAAGATTTTACAGACTCATTAAAACCATCGGTCTTATACAGATTCACCGCAGAAAGAAGGCATAGATGGAGTTCCTATACTCCAGGAAGCATAGAAGCCAAACACAGCCTCTAGGTTCGGATATTTTATATCGCATTTATTTATCATACTATTCTAATATTGCGTACAGAATATTATGATAAATATTGAATCATTTATATCTTCAATAGCATCATTTTTCATGTATTTTATTTATAGATAAAATATTTCTGTTTAAGTCTCATATATACATGTATAAATAAATTTATTATTAAAATAAAAAAAGGATATCCGCATGAGCAATTTGTGCAACAAATATATATCAACTTATTTGATTTGAACATTGTTCTAATTGTGTGGAAACGAACAACAAACCCCTGAACATCTTCTGATAGACTGTCCATTAACTTCTGATCTAAGGGAAGAAAACCAACTTTACCTGACTAATACAAAACAAGCTGCTTGCAATAAAGACCAATACATCAAGTTTAATAGATTCTGCAGGATGTATATTTTGAGGCGAAAGCGTTGACTGTACATATTTCAAGCTACTACTTATAATTGCTATATGTAAAATTTGACATTGAACGTTTAATTTTAATGATTTCCAATGTTCAATTGTATTAATTGTATATAATTTAAAATATACACGCAATTATCCAAATTGTGGATATGGCGTGTCTCTCCCAACTGTTAAATAAAAAAAAAATAAATAAATAAATAACATTGTTCTAAAATGCTCATTTTAGTGATCTGGATATTCTTTCTTTGTATTTAATTTCAACACCTGAATCATTTCCCATTTTCACCTATATATATAGATGGAATATTTTTCTGTGAGGAAATTGGTCTATAAAAGCATAGGGCGTCTCTCCCTTCAAAATGAATGTCAAAACTAGACGCCATCTATTGACCGTCGCCGATAACTAGCGGTCTCGGATCAGTGACACCAGCTTTGGCAAACTGAGAAGCGTACACCTGGGGATCATAATTTCGGGCTAATAGCCCTCATCAGCCTAGTGCGGACTTTATTCCATGAGATACACAAGGAATCTAATGGAATCTTAACAATCTACTAAAGAGGTGTACAACTAGAAAAGTGACTAGGACAAATCGATGGCAAAAATATAGATGGAAAATATTTTGTAACCAACCAGAGGCGGCTAGTTTGCAGCGACGGTCAATATATGGCGTCTAGTTTTGACGCTTAGTTTAACGGAAGATGCGTCCTATACTTTTATAGATTAATTTCCTCCCGGCATAATTCCCATCTAAATATATAATACAGGATTGTGTTCGGATGACATTCTTTTACAGAAAGGGGTACCTCTCTCTTTTAAAATGCATAAGAATATAGCTGATATCGTGGTATTTTCTTTGTCATCAACAGTACGTAGGGCGATAAACAAAATCCTTGAATAAATTAATTTTAAAGGGAGATGTGTACCTTTCGGTGTATATAAATTTCAGTGCAGAACTATCTATATTTGAAGGACAATGTAAAGGGTTGAGTTTCACACTTCCTTATCATCAAAAAGAGGACATTTCCATCTACATCAATGTGTCCACCTCGGGTCCAGTCACGTCGTACAGATCTTGGCTTGATGCAATCCCTAAGGTTCCGTGACATCATCTCAGATATCCTATGTCATATTGGACATTATTTCCCCTATGATAATCATGGAATGGCACTTTCGGATGTGCTATCTTTTCCGGCGCAGTCTTTATAATTACAAGATATAAACATTGCCTCAGTATAAATGCAGAAGAAACTGTTATACCTTGTTATGAACGGTTATACCTTGTTTGTGAATATAAATAAGGATTACAAGTTTGTGGGTTTGTCTGATTTTTTAGTGTTTTTTGAGTTATTCCGCATATGTTTCTACAAGGCTTGACTTATCCTGATGAAATAGAGTTCAAAGTTACTTTATTGGGTACAACTCAAAAAGAGAAACCTAGATCCTGATGAAATTTTAGAACATTTAGAAGTCGTGGAAAATAGTACAAAAGTACTGGGATCAGGTAGATAGAACTTTAAAAAGCTATCTATTGATCGTTCGACTAAAGGTTGCTGATGTCTTGCGCCATCTGTGAGAATAAATATCAACTAATTATTGATTATAGAATAATTAAAACTCATTAATTAGTTAATAATTATTAAGACAAAATGGACGATTTTATTTCAAATATTTGTGAATCTCAACATTTAGTTAGCATTTAATTCACTAGATTACACAAGCCATCAGAAATATTCAAATATACGTTCTGAAGAAGTATTTGTATTATATTAATATAGAAGTTAAGGAATAGGTAAGATGGGCAGGGACCCACAAAATTACCACCACAATCACAGAACTATTCCTTTGATTGAATTAACCATTATTTGATTAGCGCAGGTTCCTGGATCTCACAAATGTCGCCAACTACCGCTGATTGACTACATGTTTGAAAGTCAACGTTAAATAGCAAATAGGAACATATAAGAATACTATATGAATTATAAAATTTGATATTTTGTTCATAAATTGAAGAACATTTTGAAGATGTTATATAACTCAAATATTGACTTGAACAGCAATTTCCCATAGATATATTGTCAGTTACACGTCATTATTTTGTATAATTAAATAAATGAAAACATAGTGTTATAAGGAATATAAAGAACTATCGATAAATCCACATAATACAAGTACTTGTATTGTTATTCGTATTGGCTGAATATAAAAAAAAATCGAATATAAAGGGTTATTTACATATTACATATTATTTTATTATATATATATATATATATATATTAAAAATAAAAAGGTATATCCTGACCAGGAGCACATATGCTCTACAGAAGGCAGAGCCACCATCTGGTGGAACAGAAATCAACTAAACATTGATTTAGCCTGTTCCCTGATAGTTGGCCAACATAATTTCTTGATAAATCAAGAAAAGCCATCCACGAACGCGTTTCGCGCTGTTGGTGCTCGTCAGCGTGGAGTAGGTTGTACGACTGCGACCAAAAAAGGTTTTTGGTCCTAGAGGCTTCTTGAGAAACCAAGAAATGGGTATTTAAGGCCAAACTTGCGTATATACGCTTAAAATGTGAAAGAAATATATAAAAAATAACAAAAAGCTCGGGTGTTGATATTAAAAATAAAAAGGCACGCAGTTACCGCAGTGATGCGCTGGTTGCGAGTGAAATAGGGGAAATTTGTTAATATTTTGTTAACCACTTTAATAATATTCGAGATAGAAGCCTGAAATTTGCCTATATGTTTTTCCAGGTTCAACTCTATATACTGTTAAAATTTCAGTCAGATTAGTTATGTATTGTGGACGTGTATAGCCAACAAACAAAAATACATACAGTGACTTTATATATAGGGATGAAGACCATTCTCCCAAAGTTATTTATAAGAGAGTAATAAAATATATTTAATAAGAAAGTATTGATTAACACTTTGAAAGTTTTCTCTCTCTTTCAAACTCGTTATATATATATAATAAATTGCTTCGTTGGAAAGATATCTATATATCATATTATATTTATTATGTAGTTTTCACTTTTGATATATAATTCCATTTTCGAAAATGAAATATTCAATGCTTAAACATATTTGTTACTTCATGTCTACGATGATATTTAATAATGGAAATATTGGAGAATGTATATACATTCTAAAATAATTTATGCTTTTCATAAATATTTGTCATCTCTGGCGCATGAGAAAGAATGCAGGGCAAAGGATACTGGAGGATGACCTATCTGTAAATAGTTAACTGAATGTGAGACAAACTTTATTTTGTTGTAAATGTTTTCTCTTCCCTCTCCTCTTGTTGATGTGTAAATACGGCGAATCCTGTATGGGGCGGAATGCCCTAAATAAAGGCTTTTTGTTTGTTTTGTTTGAAATTTTTGTCATCTCTCTCTTTATAAATATTTAAAAGAATAGAAAACTCAAAGTTTGTTGCTTTTCTCCGCAAAAACTACAGGATAATTCAGAAGGAAAATAAGCACGAAGTTAGCATTAAATATATATACATCAAAAGATGCATCTCTCCATTTAATTATGTATAAGAACGATGCCCTTGTTCTACACCCTAGTAAATACTTCATTAGTGTTCATGAAGAATGAACCACAACACCATTTTCGGAAATTTCAGACAAAAAGGCAACCTGTATACAATGGTTTCGGGCTTTGTCCCTCATCAGTTCAGGGCGACCTCAATTTCATAACATCCAACAAGAGGGGTTATGGAATCGGTCAAATTAACCAAACAGGTGGTTGAGCTGATGAAGTGGAAAGAGCCATTTTCAGGCAAGATTACAACATACAAGTAACATACTTGTACGTAGCGGGCAAGGGATAATATCCATGTATCAAAAGAAGTCCCTCTCCCTTCAATTGTACATCAGAAGATGCGGTTTGTATACGATATTCCGGAATACATAGAAAATATTTTGTTTTCATATATGAATATTATATTTTAAGAAAAAGAAATGAATATCAGTGATTATGATATAAAAATAAGAAAAATTATTTATTATAAACATTAATTATGAAGCGCTTAGGAATTAAAATGAAATTATTTTTGAAAAATATATATATTCCATTATTTCGAAATATCTGATCACCCGTTTTTTTCTAGGAGAAATCTGTTAAGAACATAATCTACTGGCACACAAGAAAACTAGGTTTTTATATAGACAAGGAATGAATTTAATTAACAATTTTTGCAAAAACGTTATTGTTTCTAAACGCACTAATCGCCGTACTTTGATAATACAAAAATAATCTGTAACAACATCCACAATTTAAATATATATTTTTTTTCGGAAGCTGGGAATCTAACGAAGATAAAAACAGTATTAATAGAAAAATTCCGAAATTTCTTAACTCGACTCACAGCCAAGGTTTATATATTCAATAGATAAAAACAGATTGAAATATATTTTATATGAAATATATTACAGTAGAACTTGGATAATTCGAAGGTATTCAATACGAATACGTCTTTAATTCGAATATGTATCTTGGTCCCTTTTAATCAAAACGTTTTTAATTCGATTTTTTGGATAATTTGAATTCTTTTTTTCGGTCCCTTGGGCTTCAAATTATCCAGGTTAGATCGTATTGCATTATCAAACAACACTGTCTCCCAAAATAGCTGATAAAAATGTATTCTGTCTATTTAAAACTTATTTCTCGGGGTTTCTCTACTGAGGATAGTGTCCATAGCGATACTATCACCTGGAAGAAAACGAGCGACTATCCTTGTCAAAATATTGGAAGATCTCAATAATTGTGATCCCAAAGAACCTTCCGAAATTAATATTAGATAATATAAGAGATTACACGCAAGGAACTTGTGAAAAAAGAAATAAGACATCCCCACATTGTGCAACTGAAAGATGCTGATAGCTTGCGCCATAAAATTTGGCGCAAAAATGGCGCAAGCCATCAACTTTTAGTTGCATGATCAGGATAGGCCATTTTCTCTTTTCTTAACTTATTCATCTAATTCCAATACAATTTTACTTTTTTAACAATTATTTTCACAAAATCTAAGGAAGTGGAAAGTCTTTGGTGATTTGAAAGAGACAGAGGCAATTTTGTTCAAACTTGGTTATCTCGTGTGTCTTCAATAAAGGTCACTGTGTATCAAATATCTTTTAGAGAGTCTGTATCTCGATATACGAGACATGCTGAAAAGTACAACTTCCTCAAGTTCTGTCAATGATTGTATATATATCGAATATATATATATAACGTATATATAATCATGTTTACCTTGAAAAAGGTTGGCGTTAAGCTAACTAAAATATTGGTAAATGAATTATATTTTGAGCCAATATATACCTTTTGAATTTTAATATCTATTTATAGATTGCTCTATTTTCAACACGATAATTATGTGTGGAATCCATAAAATATATTGATTAACATCTTAATTAACACATGCTCAATGCACACAGATGCTCCCGTAAAATGTTTCAAATTTGTTTTATTATTTCAATCATTCAAAATCCCTTCAGAGATATATCTTTAAACAGGTCTCAATTCTCCTAAATATAAAACATATTCATACAGATTGTGGTTATATTGACGCATATACTTATTGTTAATGGATCTTATATGTCTTTGAAGACATTGATATAAATTTGAATAAAATTCATATATTTTATTTATTCCTTTCAGAAAAATTCTATTTAAATTATATGAAAAATAAAAATTCATATTCAATTTATTTCTATACAAATATGTTTAAATCTATTCAATTATGTAAATAACCAATATGTATTATATTACTGAAAATGTTGAAAATGTTGAAAATTGTGGACATATACAATTATCTTCCTAGTCTATGTCCCTTAGGAAATAATGTTAAACTAAAATTATGATTTTGCGGAAAGGTTTATATATATGAATTGAAATTCAAATTTCAAATACAAATATATACTTTCTACTATATATAAACGGTTTCTAGAGCAATTTATTTGAAAACAAAATTTCTTATTTGTATTACATATATACCTTTTCATAAAATGTTCTTTATATATTTGCAAACATATTTCAATTTTCATATTAAATTTGTTTAATGTTGAGATTATAACGTCTCTCTCTCTCTTGTAGTTTTACCATAACGGTAAAAAATATATATCAAATAAAAATGGAATATTTTATAATTCAGGAAAACTTTTAAAATTGGAATTTAAATATTAAAAGGGTTTATACGAAGAAATAAATGGTAAAAAGAGAAACTTTCTCTCCTGCCCAAGTTCTGAGTCTATTATGAAGTGTAAGATTTGTGTTTTATTTCATTTATTATAATCATTTTTTTCAAAATTCAAGTCCAAACGGGTCAAATCAATGTTCATAATAAACCTATTTTATTACGAACGTCATTTTGTCTTTAAAAAATAATTGGATTTATGTGATTGCTTGAATAGTTATTAATATTTAATGAATTTTGTCCTTTTAAAAATATTTTTATTCAAATCAATAGAAAATATGTATCGATATGAGAGAAAGATAAAAAAGTACAATATTAAAAAAAATAACAGAAAGGTTTGACCAATTATTAATAACCGTGTTTTCAATGCTAATATTGGCCCTAATAATTCAATGTAAATGCTATAATAAAATGAATAAATATACACTCATGGACAAAACTTATGCAAATGGTAAGTCTATGATGTCGCCTGACGTATAAATATATATATTTTTTTTCAAGGAGACAGAGGTAATTTTATCACACTTGGTTATCTCGTGTGACTTCAACAAAGGTCACTGCATATCAAATAAATTTCAGAGTTATTGTCTTAATCCCAATATACATGTTAAAAGGTATAACCTTTTTAACTTTGTCTATGAGTGTATTCCAGATATTTTATTTTGAACTATATGTTGACTCTAGAACACACTATTATTAGATTGTCGGTCTGTGGAATTAGAGGATATTCACACCAGAATACATTTAGCCTAAGCATTAACACATTTCAAATCTGTATATTTAAACCATAATAGTAAGATATTTTGAAACAGCATTCAATTATTTCACACAAAAACAATAATCATATATATATTATTTATATAGACATATATAGACTTTATTTTCTTCATAATATATATTTTATGTTGAATTATTATTTTTTAATATTAAATATTTATAATATTTATATTCTGATTATCATTCTTAACATTTACATATTCCAAAGGATATCAATGAGGATCATTTTGAATAAATATATATTCACTCATAACAAATGAAAACATGAAGACGCCAATGATTCTTTTCACAAATAAATAAAACTTCTCTCTATTGTCTTTACTCTGATGAAAATATTAGGAGGTCTTGGCTCAAAAGAGGTGAACCCTCCCAGTGGTTTCGCCAATTTAATCCACCAAACCGCTTCTTTATAGCTTTAATACTTTATTGGACCATTCTGCTTATATATGCTACATTGAAGGGTGGAATCTTAAAAATAGTATTTAAGCAAACTATGAACTATGGCGAAACTGCTGGAAGGTTCACCACTTATGAATCAAGCCCTCCCAATATTTTCATAGCAGTAAGGACAGTAGAAGTTTGATTCATTTGTAAAAAGAAACATCCGGATCTTAATGTTTTCAAAAGAATCATACACGTCTATAATAGTTACGAAATTTCATAACAGATGGCGCGCTAATGCACCATAATATATAGATGTCGCGTTATTGCTTTGTATATTCTCTTTTGCATATTTTTAATTAAGTACCCAAATTGTAAATATTTAGATTTTTTAAAGGGAATTTATATATAGAATGACGATTATATTTAAAATTTTGATCATTAAAATTCCTTATTGTTGTCTAAATAGCTTTCTTTCATTTGAGGTCTATTCCTTGTTTCTTTAAATGCCTTTACTCCCTAATTTTAAATCAAGATTTTATTTTGAACTATATTATATCTACACATATCAAGTCCAATGAATAAATCTGAGAAACGCATTGGAGATACCAAATAGAATCAAATACTAGTATGTTGCCAGTTCATCTTAATCATCTGCCTACGTTTACAAACTTAACTCTCTCTCAACATCTACCCAAGTCCTCTATCTCCAAATCAAATCATTCCTAAATATTATATGAAAATGCAATACTTGTGTAATTTCTAAAAGATCTTGGAATGAAAGAATGAAATGGTGAGTGGAAAACAATAGTATAATGTTCAGGAGATCAAATTGGCAAAATCGCTTATAAAATCTGAAAAACCGCAGTTGCTCATGCTCTTCCATTAAGAATTCCATTAAGGTCTGTGAAGACTATTCTAAATCACTAAAGAGTATCGTTATATTTACTGATAATTATAAACTACAAAGGCTCTTGTGACTTATACAATTCAAAAATGTATACCTTTCTACTCTTATCTTTCCGATTTCATATCCATATTATAGTTATATGTAGTAATTCAATGAATATAATATTTTTTATTGAATCACATCATAGAGAAATTTCTGAACCACTAATAGTGGTAATGACTTTCCATCAGGAATTGATATCAGAACTTGGATTAATCGAATGTCTTTAATTCGAATATTTATCTTGTCCCTAGAATTCCCTATAAATAGAATTTTCGTTTTAAATTCGAATTTTTGAATAATTCAGATTTTTTTTGGTCTCTTGGGCTTCGAATTATCCAAGTTCGACGCTTTATATAAATTATCATTTTTTGTGATGATTATTGTGATACCTAAATTATTAATTTATCTGAATCAACGTTCAAAAGTTGTTAAATATATATTTTTTATAAATTTTAACAATTTATATATATACACACATATATATATAAAGCTCATGTGCTTGCGGTCAGATTATGTCTTTTTGATATATATATATATTTTTTGAAGATTTGGCAATCCATAATTAAAATTATATTTATAAAAGATGCATATATTGGATTTCTAATTATTTTATTGTTCCAATATTTCGAGGGGCAACTCGCCTCTCTTTTACGAGTATGTTTTTGTTTTTCACTAGAACATGCGCGCGCGCGCGTACACCACTCTCGTTCTACAAGGCCAATGAAAGAATTGCATCTTTGATTTAACTATTGTATTCAGTTTATATACAGCAAATAATTATATTTAACATTATATATTATTATTTTATCTATGAAAGATATAGAGATTTATATACAACAGTGTAATTATAAAAAATAGTGTGTTTACATATTAATTCTAAATTTAAAAATATTTCTCAATAGTCTCAAACCTTTTTTAAAGTTCACATATGAAAAAGAAAGCAATAATTCCCTAGCCTTTTTGGACATCCAGCTTAAAAGGAATCAATATAACATCGAAACATGCATTTACAGGAAACCCACTCACACCGGAAACTATTTAAATTTCAGCTCCTTTGGTCCCATACATAACAAAATAGCTGTAGTGAAATCTCTTTCTAAAAGAATAGAAACACACCACTCAAATAGAAATAGTGCAACAGAAGAAAGAAATAGAATTTTCAAAGAATTAATAAATAATAATTATCCAAAAAAATTTATTGAAAAACATTTTTATAAACAAAGAGCTATACCTTCAAATAATAGTCGTGATCAGTCTCAAAAAAGATATTGCTCTATTCCATATAGCTACGGCTCAGAGAGAATTGCCCGAATTTTAAAGAGATATAATATAATTACAACATATCAATCTGCACAAAATCTACGACAAATCCTACGCCACTCAGATACAAAAAATATTTCAAACCAAGAAAATACAACCAATGTAATTTACAAAATTCCCTGCCAGACATGTCAAGCTACATACATTGGAGAAACAGGTAAATCACTTAAAGATCGTATCAATTAACATAAAGCAGCTTTAAAAAACTACAAACCATTATCCCTACTAGTAGACCACTCCCTTAACAATAGCTATATACCAGATTTCAAACAGACCACAATTATATACAAAAATATAACAGAAAAGCATAGTAGACTGTTTTTAGAAAGTTGGGCTTCTGCCGAAGATAAACAGAGTATAAACAGAAAAATTGATTTTCCTGAAATTTATAAAGAATTCATATCTTAATTATTTATAAATAACTATGTATATACTTTTAATTTACTCATTTATTTTTACTTTCAATATTTTTAAATTTAGAATTAATATGTAAACACACTATTTTTTACAATTACACTGTTGTATATAAATCTCTATATCTTTCATAGATAAAATAATAATATATAATGTTAAATATAATTATTTGCTGTATATAAACTGAATACAATAGTTAAATCAAAGATACAATTCTTTCATTGGCCTTGTAGAACGAGAGTGGTGTACGCGCGCGCGCGCATGTTCTAGTGAAAAACAAAAACATCCTCGTAAAAGAGAGGCGAGTTGCCCCTCGAAATATTGGAACAATAAAATAATTAGAAATCCAATATATGCATCTTTTATAAATATATATATATATGTCATAATATATGCTCTTCCAGGATTAATAAAACAAACCAACAGCCAACGAGAGAGAGATCAGCAGCTAAAGCGAGACACTTTAGACAACTGACTTACGACCATTTTTTGGCCACATTCCTGAGAGGGGGGGGGGGGCGTCACCACCTGGCGACTATCCTGGTTAGCCCCACGGTTGTGTACACAGGGAAAATAGTCGTTCAGCTAATAACGTCTCGCTCGCTCTCTCTCGGCTGGCTGCCTGGATGATTGCTCTAACAACTCGTCGTGTGATTATTTCTCTCCTCACCACATTTACCACTATATTGTCACATCGAAAGTCGACAGGATAAGACCTGGCCGGGAAGCAAATCCCTCATATACCGGAGTATGAAGAAACAAGAAGCCAAGCCACGATGATCGGCCAAACCCAACTCAACTGTAACCACTCCTCTTCGAGCCCTCAACCCCTTCTTCGCCAACCTTTGAACCGTGATCCCGAAGAAGTATTCACCTACGACGGAGATGGAGCTGCCACACACTTCTTCCAGCACTAGATCTACCCAAGAACGACCACCGTGCCAGGGCAGGACACCTTCCTCCATCATGGACAAGACTCCGCCATATCCCTGCCACTACTGTGATGTACAACACTGGTACGCTCAGTGTCACAGACAGAACTCTCCCGAATCTCAATGAACTTACCTGCTCTCTAAACCAGCATAACCTGTAAGTGAAATTGTTTTACCCCCTCCATTCATTCTTCAAATAAGTCATTTCTTGTAAATTGTCCCAATATTTACATAATTAGCTCCATTTATTCTCTCCATGCCTATTAACAATGATTTTATGCTCCATACTATTTATCTAGATATTTGTAACTCATTTAATTAGTTACCTTACCAGTAGAATTTAACAATCGTTATTTTAATTAAATAATTTCCATTTTTAACGTAACTCTTAAAAAAAAAAAAAAAACTCTTAAAAAAAAAAAATTGGAATTCTACCTATTAATGCTTTACGATTTTTACTATTAACAATAGATTTTACATAATCAATTTATTTATAAAAATATGCCTCCAGCACTTTTGTATAGACCTCTCCTACTTGTAAGCACGGTTCACGAAAAATAATTTCTTTCCCTAATCGATTCAAAATTCACCCTGTAATTCAGGCGTTGAAGAATTCCAACCACCACGTGAGACTTGCTTACAACCAACCTTTGGTGACTTATATATCTTCCCCTTAATGCCCCTCTCATTCTTACAACTTTGTTAACTTTATACCAGCTCAGGACCTTTATAGAGAATTATTGATTAATCAATTATCGAACTTCTATATTGTCATTTCAAAATCCTAACCTTCGCCCTTCATTTATGATAATTTATTTCGTAGTTCATCTCTAGCCTATCCACCGACCCACACCATCTAGCCAATGGTGTGTTCGTCACAGGGTGCAGATTGACTAACTGCTAGATATTTATCAACCCCTTTTTGTTCGCACTTGAACAATCTGCATCGAGCGACACAGTTCACTCCTTCTTCTTGCGCCACACGTTCGCCACACGGACCCTGTCTTCAAATCTATGTTTGTCCCTTGTTCAAACCAGCAGGATATAGCCTACCTCCGATATTTCCCACGGAGGTACGTTAAACATCTTCGCTGATTTTGTCCGGTCCGTCATCATTTCGCGCAGACATGGGTCTTACTTTCAACCCACCGCGAAATCATCGCCTTGCACAAGCTCCCACGACGGTTCAAACACCTCGTGTCCGAGCAGCTTGTCACTTGTAACGGACAACGCAGTCCTCGTCCCAATTTTTGGCACTGTGCGCGCATACTTTCCGCAAATTAAATATAAGTCCATTCGACTTCCTCACCTACACACGGGACTTTTCCCCTCAGACTCGCTACACAAGTAACTACATAGATAAGTTAGATTGGCCCAGGGCAAGTCTCCCCTCGCCCTGTTCGCCGAGGTTCTAACATTGTATGTAGTTTTATATTTACTTCAGTCCTGAGCTCACACAATTGTCAACCTCAATCTCATTTCTCGTACTCTACACTTATAGCATAGAAAGCCCATGACAAGTTTCCCCTTGCCATGTCCGCCTGAAAAATATCTTAAAGTGTAGAGTTCCCCAGTCTTAATGATCTTCAGAATTTCACCATATGTATGTGACTCTTCTTCTCGTTGTTCACAATTCTCCATATCACTTCCCTTATAGTACATTAGATTTTGTTGTATATAGCCTTTTATAACCTGGATATTTTCAAAGATTTCCTTAAATGTCAAACTCCCCGGTGTTGTAAAACTGCTTGTAAATAATATTTACTTGTGTACTATACAATATTTTATTTACATAAAACTATGTCACCATTACCTTAACTAATTTTAACTGTAAAATTATTTTCTCTATTCCTGGCTTCTCCAGCTTTAAATATACTTAAACCATGTTCAGCCTTCTTCAACGGGGGCCATATGTCATAATATATGCTCTTCCAGGATTAATAAAACAAACCAACAGCCAACGAGAGAGAGATGAGCAGCTAAAGCGAGACACTTTAGACAACTGACTTACGACCATTTTTTGGCCACATTCCTGAGAGGGGGGGGGGGGGCGTCACCACCTGGCGACTATCCTGGTTAGCCCCCCGGTTGTGTACACAGGGAAAACAGTCGTTCAGCTGATAACGTCTCGCTCGCTCTCTCTCGGCTGGCTGCCTGGATGATTGCTCTAACAACTCGTCGTGTGATTATTTCTCTCCTCACCACATTTACCACTATATTGTCACATATATATATATGGTAATTTAACCCAACAACTCCATATTGTATATAACTTATAATAAGATTTTAATGTTGTATAATAGAAACACATCTGTAAATGATTATACGTATTATTGACATGTGTCTTTACATCATCATATGTAATGTAATTTGTACAAACTGAGGATAAATAAATAATAATCTGAAAAAATAGTACAAATGTAATATTGTACTGGGATAAGGTGCATAAATTAAGAAAAAGGCTTCTTCTTATCGAGCAACTGAAAGTTGCTGATGGCTTGCGCCATCTATCGGAATAAATATCAATTGGTCAATTCTGGAATAATTAAAAATCAACGAGAATAGTTGTTATTTATTCCGATAGATGGCGCAAGCCATCAGCAACTTTCAGTTGCTCGATAAGAAGAAGCCTTTTTCTTAATTTATGCACCTTATCCCAGTACAATATTACATTTGTACTATTTTTCACATTGTGTAGCGTTCTCACGCAATTCTGGCCTTAACTACCCGTTTCATGATTTTTCAGGATGCCTTAAGGACCAAATATTTTTTGGTCGTTGAGGTATTCATCATCATCGGCTCGGGGGGCTCCTCTCGCTCACGCTCAGTTGCCAGCTAGCTCTCTACCTGTGCACATCTCTGCTCTCTTGCTCCTGCCATGACTCCCTCTAGGAAGAAAAAGAAGAACGCCCAGGTGGCCCTTGTGACCCTCGCTCAACTGAAACAGGAGAACGAGGAGGCGCTGAAACCCTTCAGGGATGCCATGACGTCTTCTGGTCCTGGAACCCTGATGCAACTGTACGCTGCCATGGTCGGTTTCATCCAATTGCGGACCGGGCAGTTCAATGCCCTCATTGCTGAGGTGGAGAGCCTCTCTGGCATCCTCGCGTCTTTTAAGGAACTGGATGAAGATGCCAACAAGCCCCAGATTGACTGCCAAAGCACCCAAACAAGCCCTGCTCCTTCCTGCAAGGAAACCAGTTCCCAAACTGACCCCACCAAGCCTGCCACTCCAGCTCCAGCCAAAAGGAAGCAGCCTGATGCTCCAAACCCGCCCGCAAAAAGATCTAACCTAAAAGGTCACACAAAACCTGCGCCTTCCCGCGTCCCCAAGCCTGCGGCCGCCCAAGTGGTCCTCCATGGGGAAAAATCGGCGGCCCACACAGTGGTCGTTTCTGATGACCCACAGGCTGACCCAAGGGAGATCTACAAGGCTGTCCGCGCTGCCCACACTCTACCCCAAGGTGTTTGGGCCTCTCTACGCACCAAGGGGAAGCTGGTCCTCCACTCCAGCAATCCCGACATCATCCCTGAGGTGACAACCTCCCTGGCCAGCAAGCTAACGGGAATGAAGGTCCGCCAGCAGAAGAAGATCCTACCAAGAATCTGCCTCTTCAGAGTGGATGAGGAGACCTCCAATTCCACAATCGAGGAGACCTTCCTGGCAACCGCTGCACTCAGCAAACTCCCTGGAGAAAAGGTGGTGCGCGTGGCGCACCGTTCTGCGCCAAGAAACGGGACCTGCACCGCCTTCATCGAGGTGGACCTCAAGACCTTTGAAGCCCTGGGCGTTCGCGGAAGAATCGTGGTTGATGGTGTAATCCTCAACTTCGAGGAGTCCATCCGCGCCCGCGTCTGCTTCCGCTGTTGTGGCTTCGGCCACAACTCTGCCCAATGCACCAGAGCTTCTAGGTGCTTCCACTGCGGTGAAGACGGCCATGAAGGCCGCGCCTGCCCCACCATTGCTGACCAGCGCACCCTCAAATGTGCCAACTGCTTCTCAAAGGGCCTCCCAGCCAAGCACGAGGCGAGAGCCTCGAACTGCCCCATCCTGAAGTCTAAGGCCCTCACGTTTTAGACTTCAAGAACCTTCTGCCCCCAACTCCACCTGCCATCTTCTACAGTATTCTGGCCTCTGCAAGACTCCTGCCTCACTGCTCCCTGGCGCTGCTTCCCTCCTTTCCCAACGACTCCACCATCCCTGCGAGAAACCTCCTGCCGCCAGATCCAAGGATCCCTCGCCACCTGACATCGCGTCTGCAGCCATGATGAGTGAGAAGGGCTAGAAGTCCATCCCATTTGGACAATTAGCCGGAACCCAAGTCAAGGTCGTTGAGGTACAGCTTGCACCACGCTGATGAGGGCCAACAGCCCGAAACGCGTCCGTGGTTAGCTTTTCTTGATTAATCAAGAATGGGTATTCGGCCAATTCTGGAATAATTAAAAATCAACGAGAATAGTTGATATTTATTCCGATAGATGGCGCAACCATCAGCAACTTTCAGTTGCTCGATAAGAAGAAGCCTTTTTTTTTAATTTATGCACCTTATCCCAGTACAATATTACATTTGTACTATTTTTTCACATTGTGTAGCGTTCTCACGCAATTCTGGCCTTAACTACCCGTTTCACGATTTTTCAGGATGCCTTAAGGACCAAATATTTTTTGGTCGTTGAGGTACAGCTTGCACCATGCTGATGAGGGCCAACAGCCCGAAACGCGTCCGTGGTTAGCTTTTCTTGATTAATCAAGAATGGGTATTTGGCCAATTCTGGAATAATTAAAAATCAACGAGAATAGTTGATATTTATTCCGATAGATGGCGCAAGCCATCAGCAACTTTCAGTTGCTCGATAAGAAGAAGCCTTTTTCTTAAATAATAATCTGTAATAGATTAAAAGTTGAGCTAAGCAAGAGATAGAAGTCATAACGTCAAAATCGAGATAGATTTAGAACTACCACAACAAGGTCTAAAAATGGACCAGACCACCCACACTTCACATCTGGTGGAATGCAAAGCTCCCTCTCACACCTGGTGACATGCAAAGCCCCCTTTCTCAGAAACGGCCCCCTGTCACATAAGGCCCCTCCGTCTTAACCTATAAATACAGTCATTTTACAGTCACTTGACAGTTAGTTCACCCTCAGCGCAAGCTCACGTCGGTTGTCACCAAGCTCCTCCTCATTCAACATGTAGACTAGTAAGGACTCTTCTATCTCCATCTTTTGCTCCTAGGTCAACTTTTATCTGTGCACGGAACTTTCTTAGTGCAACTGTGTCTTCGTTTTTTGTGTGGACATTCCCAAGCTTTCCACTCTGCCTCGACCATGACTGCCTGTACTTTGTGAGAACTTTTAAAGGTCTTCCAAGGCGCAGAGAGGTACTGGAAAACTCACCACATCCTGACTGTTCCTCTCGGTCAACACTTTATCACCACAAAGTTAATCGACAGGATTCTACAAGAGCTACCAGAACTTCAACTTATTTCAGCTAGCCGACAGGATTCTCTACAAGAGGCTTACCAGACCTCAACTCATTACATATATATATTTCTAACCTCAACAACGTTGAAGTTGTTTTTTTCTTACAACAGAATCATATATTATAAATTATATAAATATCAAAAGTGTCATTTAGATTGTTCTCAGATCTAAATGATTTATCTCTCTTACATCACATACAACCACTTTATATAATATACTAGCCGAATGACCCGGGCAACGCCCGGGTTTTACCCGATTAAATGTTTTTATTCAAATAATATTCGTTACAATTATAAATTGGCACCGTGGATGTCACTTTTGTGCAACGTCCCGCTCCAAACTTTGTGTCTGAGAAGCGATATTTTTATAGAAAGATGATCTGGCTTTTGTTTTCTACTCGAATGAATGTTTTCTGTTAGATTTTTGTTCCTGCGTACAAAATAATGAACTGGCTTCACCCGTGGTCTCTGCCTTTTGGAATTTTCCCGATATAATTATGTATCTAATAATCAAACATGATACAGCAATATCGTCATCATCATTTTCTGACTAAAAATATATAGTTTTAATAATTGATTTATATATTTTTTAAAATAGCCTATCGTCTTCCCCGTATCTTTTTACCTATGTATGGAAATTTTGGTTTGAATTAGTGAACTACTGCGAATTTGTATACCTGACATACAAACCAACAAACAAACTGACAAACTTACAAACATTCATTTTAATATATATAGATATACATTTTATGAACTCTGTCGATTAATACATGCAAATTTGTAAATATATATACTGTAAGTATGTACTTAAACTATACTGTAAATATATGAATAGTCACACTCAATTTGTCACATCACACGGAAATTTCAGCACTAATATTATAAAAGAGGTCTATCGGAAACTCCAAATTGTTCGTGAGGAGAAACTGAACAAACTGCTCTTCACCTTATCTATGACTGTCTGAACTTTACAGAAGTGAGACATCGATTGTTCCCTGATATATATCATTTAACTAACTTACATCTCTCACCACACAACCACTTTATCTATTTAAATTCTATGAACTCTGTCGATTAATACATCTACATTTGTAAATATTCAATCTTAAGTTTCAATTTGTTTGCTGTTTTTCGTTTAGTTACTCTGTAATAGGCGCAAATACATCAATATTGCGCCTTGTGGGTTGATTATAATGAATAAATAATATATATTATAATAAAATCAATTTAAAATTAATTTAATAAATACAATTTGTCTTTATTAAAATGGAGATGTAGCCTTTCACGCATAAATACCCTATTATTTACACATTTACATTGAATATTCCGGCCCACGACAGGACATATCATTTAACCGTTTAAACACTTCTTTGGGAGAAGTACCTCGAACTTTCCCGTAGTAGGTTACAAACTCCCATTTACATGGTATACATATAGGCTTTAGTATCAATTGATTTAATCTCCTGGACATGAATTGAATAATTAAAAAGTTTTCTGAATATAAGTTTCTTTTAATTTTATTAAAACCATCTCAGAAAAAAGCTTGATACGATATCTCTTCTCTTCTACAGGAGATAATTTAAAACGGTCTCAAGCTTTCGTTTATCTCTTGCGTTTTATTCATTCTATATGTTCTCCTGTAGAAAGGTAGAGATACCCAAGACTTGAGATGGTTTTAATAAAATAGATAGAAACTCGTCTCCTGACACCTTTTTAATCATTTAATATAGGCTTTTTTAAAAATTGTTGAAGCTGGTATTATGGACATTTAATTCACCTGAATCTAAACGTTCTGCTTAGAGACGTTCGATTAACGTGTTAACGCATTTATTAAAAATAAGGGGTATATTTTACACATAAAACATTTATATTTTTCTGAGTTAAATCAATTTACTGAGACAGGTAATTTCCCAGATAGTCTACGAAAGTCTACCATTATCTACAGGTTAAATAATGCAACATTATAACAATGCCATATATCTATATAAATATCATCTATCATATCCCATAAACGGCGTCAATTATATATTGGACAGGTAATATATAGTTGGTTCAGCCCGGTGCGTATTTGTTAAAGTTCCTCCATTTAATAGTATTACAAGGTTGTCCCAAAAGTTCGTAAAGACTTGCAAAAAATTGGAATACCATTATTATTCGCCATAATATTATTCGCCGTTATGTATAATATCTTTGTATCATGTATAAAGTAATTGTATTATCTATTATTATGTATTCAACTAAAAAGGCATATATTGGATCAAAAAAATATTTTACCAATATTTCAGTTGGCTGAACGCCAACCTTTATCAAGGTGTTATAACATTTTAAAGTACGTCAACAACATTTGTTTGTTGTTGACACACTTTAAAATGTTATAACACCTTGATAAAGGTTGGCGTTCAGCCAACTGAAATATTGGTAAAATAAATGATTTTTTGATCCAATATATGCCTTTTTATTTAAAGATTTATCTATGGATTGCTCTATTTTCAAAATTATTATGTATCTGCCGTAATAATATTATTTACCAAGTAATAGGAAAAACAACGTTTTAAGAAAAACACGAACTTTTGAGATAACCTTATATATCAATTAACTATTCAATATGATGTGTGTACCATAATAATTATCTTCTAATCATATATTATCATATATATTAGCAATAATATGCCATTTTGAAAGATATATCCAAAGGAATTCGCCAATTCTGCAGAAGACTAATTATTATCAGCAACCCATGGAATCACGATATAGAAGTGATATTTACTTTGGCTGTTCTTTCAGAAAACTGTTCATAAAGGCTTGAAGTATAAATAAATTATTCGAAGATATTTAGTGCATTCTTTTATCAGTAAATACACTGTTTTCTTCCACGAAATCCTCAATGAATAGACCAACTGGATACTAGAGCAAAGTCTCACCACCAGACCATGGCTATAGACTGATCACCTTGGAGGAACTTCATTACATAGGATGTACACCATTCTTAAAAACTGACTTACATGCTATAAATAAAATATTGTTATTTAAACATTTAAAAATAATTTAATTAATATATATTTTATCAATATTCGAAACTATTTTAAACGCGTTACATTCTTTTTGAAATTAAACAATTTCTACTGCCCTTACTGCAATGGAAAAATTAATGGGAGAACCTGGCTCATCAGTGGTGAACCCTCCCAGCGGTTTCGCCAGTTTAATCTACCATACCGCTGTTATATTGCATTTTTGGAACTTCCTTCTATAGTGATGCTGTTGCTAGACTCTTGGAATGGGTATTTTAGAAGAACTATGGACATAAGCTTTGAGGACAGTAGAATTACATACAATTATAAATATATAATATGCTTCGAGCAATCGCTCTTCCGCAAATATCAAATTGTGTATTTTATTAGAACATTTATAATATGATGCACTAGCGCGCCATCTGTTATCAAAATTCGAACCTATTTTAAGCGCTTAACATTCTTTTAAATTAAAAATTTCTACTGCCCTTACTGCAATGGATAAATTATGGATATATTTTATCCTGAAGATAGAGGCTGCCTGGCCGGCATTCATATCTTTGTGAAAAAATAGACACTTCGGCCAGTTAAAGTTTCATTTTTCTCAACGTTTCAACAAAAATGTTTTGTCTTCGTCAGAAGAAATAAATAAAAATAAAGCATTTGGAAAAGCGCGTTAAAAATATATAAATATATAAAAGAATACTTTTTATCGCCTTGCCAAATGCTCTATTTTTATTTATTTCTCCTGACGAAGACAAAAGAATTTTGTTGAAACGTTGAGAAAATAAAACTCTAACTAACCCAAGTGTCTATTTTTTAAAAAAGAAATATAAATGTCGGCCAGGCAGCCTCTATCTTCAAGACAATACATTTTCATCCATTTGAATCCAGAATTGTACGGGTAATTAATTACACCGCGGTATAACAATAGCACTTCAAATTAAAGATACTTCGGCCAATAAATATTTTTTTATGTTTTAATTTTTGTTCGCTCCTGACGAGGACAAAATATTTTTTTTTCGAAACGTCGAGACAAAACAAAAAAAATACTGGCCGAAGTATCTTTAATTTGAAGAACTATGAATGCCGGCCAGGCAGCCTCTATCTTTGCGTTAACAATAGCTGTAGTTGCACTTAATGTAAGCGAAAATCCGAATTCGACCGTGATCTCATTGCTACTGAAGACACGGTGACTGATTGTTGTATCCACAGGATGACTCAAATTCTTATTTTTGGTCGTCAATCGGTTGGTGGAGAGAAATTCATTTTTGAAAAAGAAATAATAAATAATGAGAAGGTAAAGGGTTTCTCTTAATTTTGATTTCGCAAACCCTTTACCTTATTATTATTTATTTTTCGACTGATTTCTAAGTAACCATTGCACACAGAAATTCATATTTATTATCCAACAAAGCGCGATATTGAAGTATTTACGCCATATAGAGAGAAAACAAGGAAACAGATAAACAAACCAATTGGAACTTAGGATTTATTATTCACAGATTTACATGTATCGAACAACAGAATTCAAAATATTTATATTAAAATGTGGTTGGGGGGAGAGAATTAAATCATTTAGATCTGTGAACAATCGATGTATTACTTCTGTAAAGATCAGAAGGTGGAGAGTGGTTTGTTCAGTTTCTCCGCAGCAATATTTGTATTATTTTGTTTTCCTTGCAACTATTATTATCTTTTTAAATATCTAATAGACCCAATAGGTTAAGAACCATGTATTGACTGCTTCTGGGAACCTCAGTTGGGTGACAAGGCCACAGCATCAGCTCTGACAAATATAGAACGTCCATGTGGAATCCATCATGTGGTTTCTGAATAGATGGCCTTCGTCAGTTTAATGAGGGTTTCAATTTCTTGAGAAAGAAGTAATTTTGGTGTTCTCTGGTTTTTCTAAATATTTTAAGCTAGTGAAATAAAATAGATAGGACAATAACACTGTCAAAATTCCAACTATGAAACAACTATATTTGATGATGTTTTTTTTTTTATTATCCCTAGTACACGTGGTACAGGCCATGATAATCATGGTGGGTAAAAGTTGGAGACTGCTTTTACTGTAAGTGCACCACTTATCTACAGATGTGAAAAGAGTTCGACTTTACAATTACAAATGTGCCAGAGCCCCGTTTGGGTACTTGCACTCGCTGGTGGGGTTGGACTTTTGCAAGACTTGGTGACCATTGGAGCAGTTTTTTTAAACAGAATGAAGTGCCCAATGCGGGATTCAAACCCGGGTCATAGCGGTCGAAAACCAACGGTTTAGACCATCCTTCCACCGACCCCCTATATTTAATGATAATTTACTAGAATAAAATATTATATTAAACTATAGTCTCAAATATATAGAATAATTCGAAATAAGGGATTCAGACACCCGTTACCTTAACAAATTTGATTTTCATGATGTAGAAAATCAGTAAAAAAAAACACAAACATCCTCGATAAAGAGAGGCGAGTTGCCCCTCGAAATATTGGAACAATAAAATAATCATAAATACAATATATGCATCTTTTTAAAATATATATATATATATATAAGCACAAGGCGCCTCTCCCATCAAATTAAACGTCGAAACTAGACGCCATCAATTGACCGTCGTCGCTAACTAGTAGCCTCTGGTCGGTGACAAAGTTTGCGGCGACGGTCAATAGATGGCGTCTTGTTTTGAGGTTTAATTTGATGGGAGAGGCCACCTATGGTTTTATAGATAAACTAGCGGACGTAACCGGCTTCGCTCGGGTTTTACCCGAATAAAGGTTTGCCTAACGAACATTTGTTAAAACAATTCTATATAAACTTATAAAAAAATAATAGATATATTTTGATAATTTGAAACTCGTAAATTTGAATCTCTCGATAAAGTGAACATTTTTTCCCGGTCCCTTGAAAAATACTCGATAAGTTGAATAAAATCAATATTAATTGGTTCCCTCGGTAATTGGAGGTTAAATGAATAGTATCTTGCCTTGGAATTGTATCATTATTCTTGTCTCAAATAAATTGCCGTGCCATCCTGAATTTTGTCTTTCCTAATTTTCTACATTACAAAATCATCATTTTATCTATTCTTCCAATATATATTTTGTAGATAAATGATGAAACTAACTTTGACTTGTGCGCAATTATTAGGTAGAAAATCTTACTTTTGATAAATAATCTTTAAGATAATAAACTTAATGATAATAAAACTTATAGATAAAAAAACTTGTAATCATCGTCGCAATGGGGGCGCTGCTTGCGAGTTAAATATACAAATCTGCAAATAACAAATAATAAGGATATTCAAGATATTCAATAAATTATTTTTTAAAAACCTTCCCGGGGATATACCTAATGATATCCTAAAAATTCACGGCGATTGGATGTATGGTTTTTGAATCTATAGAGTACAGGCAGACAGACATTCAATTTTTTATATATATTTCCTGAATATTTTCTATATATATTGTTTTGAAATTAGGGCAATCCATATTTAAATCGTTAGATAATAAAAAGACATATATTAGATTTAATAAAAGATTTATTTGCCAATACATAGGTTGGAGAACGTCAACCATTATCAAGGCATTACGTTTTTATATACAAACTCAGCGCCGCATGGTGTTATAATATCATTGAAATAATTATTTTAACTGTAATATTATAACACCATGCGGCGCTGAGTTTGTTTATAAAAATGTAATGCCTTTATAAAGGTAGCGTTCAGCCAAGCAAAATATTGACAAATAAATATTTTATTCAATCCATTATATGCCTTTTTATTATCTAATATATATATATATATATATATATATATATATATATATATATATATTTGTACTATTTTTTCACATTGTGTAGCGTTCTAACGCAATTCTGGCCCTAACTACCCGTTTCATTTTTCAGGATGCCTTAATGACCAATTTTTTGGTCGTTGAGGTACAGGTTGCACCACGCTGATGAGGGCCAACAGCCCGAAACGCGTCCGTGGTTAGCTTTTCTTGATTAATCAAGAATAGGTATTTGGCCAATTCTGGAAAATTTAAAAATCAACGAGAATAGTTGATATTTATTCCGATAGATGGCGCAAGCCATCAGCAACTTTCAGTTGCACGATAAGTAGATGCCTTTTTCTTAATATATGTATGTATGTATAGAAAATATATATTATAAATTACTTTGGCATGTCTATATAGAGAGAGAAGTGGAATGCATCGTTGATTTTTGTAAACCAGGGAATCGATTCCCGCATTATTAACTTTTTCTAAAGGAAAACTGTTTAAATGACCCTATATCTTGCAAACTTTCAACCCCACAAGTGTACGTACAAAAACCCAAACGGGGATCCGTTAATTTTCAAACCTAAGAGTATAATTGTTCCATAATGTAGACATATTGTGCCACATACTGTCGAAGAAGTGGCTAACTATCCATAATTATAATCATGGCCACGTCTACTTGCAATATGTTAAACAGAGTACAATTTTTTCAATGTTACAATAATATAATAGTAACATATCCAAGGATATTAATTTCCAGTAAAGAAATATATATTAAACTAGCGGATGTACCCGGCTTCGCCCAGGTTTTTCTCGAGGGAATGTTTGTAGTCTAGTAATAAGAAAATATACTACACCTAAAAACTATCAGAGAAAAGAGAAACCACGGAAGGTGAACAGAAAAATGCTTACAATGGATGTTATGTTTACGATATCAAGTTAAATAAAAACAAAGATAAAATTTGCATATGTTGGTCACTATAAATTTGTATATTTGTTAGGCGAAATTAGAAACATGATAAAACAATTGGGTATTTAAAAACAAATGTAGAAATAAAAGTTGAAGTATAATAAACAATGTTAAAGATTAGTTTTAATTATTAATCAAGATTGTGTGTGAATATGTGAGAAAGATGTAATATCGTTCTTGTTTTCTTGGCCGACTGTTTTACATATGGTGTTATCTTAAAATTGCTTGTTTTGAATATTTTTTAGATTGAGATTATTAGCTAGTATGTAAAAAAATTAACTCTGTTGAAATTTAATTTTGTATTTATATATAAATAAGATTAACTCTGTTGATTTTTTTTTGTATTTAATCGATAACAGCGAAGTTACGCATGTTAATGTTAGGAAATATATTTTGATGTTAAGCAAAACCTGCTCCATCTCGTTTTACATAAATGTTGAAAATTTGGTTGAAATTGATGCATTGTAACGAAAGTTTTTAGTGATGTCCACTTATGAAATTTCCATTTTATTAATATAGATTTAATAACCTTTGTAGATACATTATTGTAAATATATATGTTTTTTGAAAATAGAGCAATCCATGATAAATCTTTAATTAAAAGGGCATATATTGGATCAAAACAGAATTTATTCTATCAATATTTCAGTTGGCTGAACTCCAACCTTTATCAAGGTATTGTAACATATTAATCATTATAATATCTTGATAAAGGTTGGCATTCATCCAACTGAAATATTTGTAAAATAAATTATATTTTGATCCAATATATGCCTTTTTAATTAAATAAATATGTATAGACAAATGTAGATGAATACATGTATGACAGCGCAAGTGTCCCTAGGTGGACATAGCCCCTCAAATTGAAATAAATAAATGTTAGATTTTATCAAAAGACAATTGTTCTCATTACAATATTAGAAGCACCAAGCGATCAATAGTAACATGTAATATCAGGAATTCAAGTGAACGTCTGTTTTTTTTTTTTTTTTTTGGAATACGATGGAATTAAATGGTTAAAATGATGGATCGCTATGGAATCTCAATTTGTATTTTGATTAGGTGTCTTCTGCGCTTTATATATATACATTTATATATGTTCAAACCATTATTTCCTAAAACATATATTTTCCTAATATTTCAGTTTCGATAAGGAATTATGTAATAAATACCTTGAATTCTTGAAAAGATAACGTTCAGACTTCACTTATGGCGGAAAAAATCAGAATGTCATTGGGATTTACTATATTCGTTGGATAGCGTTTTGATATTGTATAATAAGCAATTTGGATTGCATGTTTTTTTTTTCATTTCTCTATTTTTTCCTTTTCAAATTTTTAAATTAAAAAATGTGTTCAAAACTCAAAATAATTTTATTAATTTTATAAATAAAGAATTATATACTCTTTCCAGAAGAATATTTGTTAGCACGTTTTGCTATCCACGCCCGATGAAGAACGTTCTGTTCGAAAGCTTGCGGTAATAAAGAAATCTACACAAGAAGCTCCTCTTATTGTTTATTATTGTTTTAAAGAATATTTGTGTACATTTCTTATAATAATTAACTAATATATAAAATTTAAACTATTTTTGACGCGTACCATCCTTTTAAAAATGATTCAACTTGATACTGTCCTTACTTCAATGATAAAATGATGAGAGGGCCTGGCTCATCAGTCGTTAATCCTACTACCGGCTTCGCCAGTTTAATCTACCATACCGCTGTAATATTGCTTTCTTTTTACTGATACTTAAGCTATACTCTTGGAAAGGGTATTTTAAATGAACTATGGACATAATCTTTGAGGACAGTAGAAATACATATTCACTACTGATAAGTCAGCCCTTCCCATTATTTTTTCATTGTAGTAAGGACAGTAGAAAATTGATTTATTTTAAAAAGAATGACACACGTGAAAATAGTTCAAAATTTCTTATAACAGAGGCGCGCTAATGCATCTTACTGATATAAGATTGTTTTGTTGTTAGCACACTTTTCCTTTGAATATAGCCTCTATAATGTATGAAAATACCTTTGCATTAGTCTTTAAAACGTTTATCAAATATAATATTATGGCTGAAACAATTTCATATAACTTAAATCTTTCTCATGTATATCTCAATAAAAACGTAAATATTAACAAGATAAAGCCTAGCGAATAGTTATACAATCTTCATAATGATATGTGAGGCGAAGTTAACATTTCTAAACAAATCAGAAGTTATCCTTTTTCAGTTTTCTCTAGTTCCACGTAAATATAGTTCTACAGCACCAACCGATTACCACCTTTTCCGCTCCATGTCAAACCATATGAGAGGCACTACCTTCGATGATGAAGAGGACCTCAAAAACTGGCTCAACAACTTCTTCGACACCAGACCGGACGATTTTTGACGGAACGGCATCAACAAACTAGTCGAACGTTGGGAGGAGGTCGTAAATAATAACGGAGAATACATAATTGATTAATTAATTTTTATAATTAATGTTTTTTGTCTAAATAAAATTGTCGAATAAAACCGAAAGAATTTTCTTTAAAACCCAATATTTATAAAAAAAACACAATATCATTAGGCAAAAGGTTTCTTTTAAAGTTTTTACTATTTTGCCGAGTTTTCGAGTAATACTGCCCTTCCACAGGAGAAAAATTAAAAATGTTTAAAATAACAAAATCATCCACCACTCCAAATACCTTATACAAAACAAATGCAGTTTACTCTGTTAACTCCTCACAATGCAATGGTTTATGTAGGTGAGACCAGTCGTACAATAGGTATCTGAATAAGGAGAGTAATTCTTATATATATAGAAGTCAGCGTATGTATGTATGTTTGTTGGCTATGCACGTCTACAATACGTAACTAATCTGGCTGAAATTTCAAAACTATATAGAATTGAATCTGGAAAAACTTATAGGCAAATATTCCGGCTTCTATCTCGAATTTCCTTAAATTTATCAACAAATTATTAACGAAATTCCCTATTTTACTCGCAACCAGCGCCGTAACTTCGAGAAGTAAAGTTGAGGAAGGATGGACCACGTGAGGCAACGGTGGCCTTTAGTGACGGCCTTAATGACGGCGTAGGGGCAAGAAATCACTTGCTATCATTTTATGTATATAACAAATTTTTAAAATATATTCATATAAAAAAATCAAAATAATACAAATTTCAAATATCGTTGTGAAAATTTACATTTTCG
>CP092871.1:39511899-39537867 GCA_030710605.1 Cordylochernes scorpioides
TGTTTAAATGACCCTATATCTTGCAAACTTTCAACCGCACCTGAGTACGTACAAAAACCCAAACGGGGATCCGTTAATTTTCAAACCTAAGAGTATAATTGTTCCATAATGTAGACATATTGTGCCACATACTGTCAAATAAGTAGCTAACTATCCATAATTATAATCATGGCCACGTCTACTTGCAATATGTAAAACAGAGCAATTTTATCAATGTTACAATAATTTAATAGTAACATATCCAAGTATATTCATTTCCAGTAAAGAAATATATATTAAATTTAATACCTTCTGTAGATATATTTTGAATTATATAGCAACAAATATATTTTAGGAAACTGATAATTTATATTATGCTGATTTTAGATATTTCCAGATATTTCTTTCTTTTGTACACATTTCTCTATTCTCGTTTTTTCTCTCTTTTTCTCCTTGTTAATATCAAATGACTAATCTCTACGTCCTAAAATTATTGTAAATATATATATATATTGAAAATAGAGCAATCCATGAATAAATCTTTATTTAAAAAGGCATATATTGGATCAAAATAGAATTTATTCTATCACTATTTCAGTTGGCTGAACGCTACCCTTTATCAAGGTATTATAACATATTAATGTTTTATAATGCCTTTATAAAGGTTGGCGTTCAGCCAACTGAAATATTATATTTTGATCCAATATATGCATTTTTAATTAAATATATATGTATGAACAAATGTAAAGGAATACATGTATGACAGCGCAAGTGTCCCTGGGTGGACATAGCGTTTCAAATTGAAATATATAAATAGTAAATTTTATCAAAAGGCAATTGTTCTCATTACAATATTAGCAAGCACCAAGCAATCAATAGTAACATGTAATATCAGGAATTCAAGTGAACGTCTGTTTTTTTTTTCTGGAATACGATTATATTAAATGGTTAAAATGATGGATCGCTATGGAATCTCAATTTGTATTTTGATTAGGTGTCTTCTGCGTTTTATATATATACATTTATATATGTTCAAACCATTATTTCCTAAAACATATATTTTCCTAATACAGTAGAACTTGGATAATTCGAACTTCTTTAATTCGAAAACCTCTTTAATTCGAATATTTATCTTGGTCCCTAGAAGCCTTAAGCCTTTATTCAAAACATCTTTAATTCGAATTTTTGGATAATTCGAATTTTTTTATGGTCCCTTGGGGTTCGAATTATCCAAGTTCGACTGTATTTCAGTTTCGATAAGGAATTATGTAATAAATACCTTGAATTCTTGAAAAGATAACGTTCAGACTTCACTTATGGCGGAAAAAATCAGAATGTCATTGGGATTTACTATATTCGTTGGATAGAGTTTTGATATTGTATAATAAGCAATTTGGATTGCATGTTTTTTTTTTTTTTTCATTTCTCTATTTTTTACTTTTCAAATTTTTAAATTATAAAATGTGTTCAAAACTCAAAAAGATTTTATTAATTTTAAAAATAAAGAATTCTATAGTCTTTCCAGAATAATATTTGTAATTTTCTAATAATTAACTAATATATAACATTTAAACTATTTTTGACGGGTATGATCCTTTTAAAAATGATTCAACTTGATACTGTCCTTACTTCAATGATAAAATGATGAGAGGGCATGGCTCATCAGTCGTTGACCCTACCAGCGGTTTCGCCAATTTAATCTACCATACCACTGTAATATTGTATTTTGTTATCTTTCTTGTATACCAATACTGAAGCCAGACTCTTGAAAAGGGTATTTTAAATGAACTATGGACATAATCTTTGAGGACAGTAGAAATATACATATTCACCACTAATGAGCCAGCCCTTCCCATTATTTTTTCATTGTAGTAAGGACAGTAGAAAATTGATTTATTTCAAAAAGAATGACACGCGTGAAAATAGTTCAAAATTTCTTAAACAGAGGCGCGCTAATGCATCTTACTGATATAAGATTGTTTTGTTGTTATCACACTTTTCCTTTGACTATAGCCTTCATAATGTATGAAAATACCTTTGCATTAGTCTTTAAAACGTTTATTAAATATAATATTATGGCTGAAACAATTTCATATAACTCAAACCTTTCTCATGTATATCTCAATAAAAACGTAAATATTAACTAGATAAAGCCTAGCGAAAAGTTATACAATCTTCATAATGATATGTGAGGCGAAGTTAACATTTCTAAACAAATCAGAAGTTATCCTTTTTCTGTTTTCTCTAGTTCCACGTAAATATAGTTCTACATCACCCGCCGTACTCTCCGGACCTTGCACCAACCGAATACCACCTTTTCCGCTCCATGTCAAACCATATGAGAGGCACTACCTTCGATGATGAAGAGGACTTCAAAACCTGGCTCAACAACTTCTTCGACACCAGACCGGACGATTTTTGACGGAACGGCATCAACAAACTAGTCGAACGTTGGGAGGAAGCGTAAATAATAACTGAGAATACATAATTGATTAATTAATTGGTATAATTCATGTTTTTTGTCTAAATAAAAGTGTCGAATAAAACCGAACGAACTTTCTTTACAACCCAATATTTATAAAAAGCGCGAAATCATTAGACGAAAGGTTTCGTTTAAGATTTTTATTATTTTGCCGAGCTTTCGATCATTACTGCTCTTCCACGGGAGAAAAATAGAAAACGTATAAGATAACAAAAGTCTCCACCACTTCAGATACCTTATACAAAAAAAAAAAAGCAGTTTACTGTTAACTGCTCACAATGCAGTACAGTTTATGTAGGTGAAACCAGTTGTACAATAGGTGTCAGAAAAGGAAAAGTAATCCCTATATATATATAAAAGTCAAAGTATATATGTATATATGTTTGTCGGCTTTACACGTCCACAATACGTAACTAATCTGCCTGACATTTTAACAGTATATAGAGTTAAATCTAGAAAAACTTATAGGAAAATGTATAGGCTTCTATCTCGAATATCCTTGGAGTTATTAATAAATTATTAACAAAATTTCCCAATATTCCTCGCATACAGCGCCTTACTGCGGTAGGGGCATGAAATGACTTTCTATCATTTTATGTAAATATCAAATTTAAAATAAATTCATATAAAAAATCAAAATAATACAAATTTTAAATATCGTTGTGAAAATTTACATTTTTATATTTTAAAAACATACAAAGTTTGGATCGGGACGTTTCACAAGAGTGACATTCACGGCACCAATTTATAATTGTAACGAATAGTATTTGAATAAAATAAATCGGGTAAAACCCGGGCGTTGCCCGGGCCATTCGGCTAGTGTTCGATATATTTCGGCAAAATAATAAAAACTTTAAAGAAAACTTTCGCCTTATGTTTTCGCGCTTTTTATTAATTTGCACCAGATAATTATATAAACCAAACATATTTTAAATATTTACAAATATTTCATTTATATATGTAACATGCTTTGTATTTATTCATTTAAAATATATAATTATTCACTGATTTTTCTTCATATAGTTAGGCAGTCGGCAACACTGTACTTTTCTTTCTTTCTCTAATTTTGCATAAGTTATTTTAAGTTTATATATTATGGTTAATTATGCTGTATTTAAATTAAATAATAAAACACAAAGTATTATAACTATCCCTTATTTATAAATAGGAAACGTTACAATATAATTGGGGTGAAGGAAAATTGTCCTAAGAGGACAATAAAAAGACCGATAAATTACTGAAGGTTGAAGTATAGATAGAAATATGGAACAACTTGGTCTTAGCAGCTTATAATGATGTTTTGAGTAAACGCTGATTGGTTATAATGTCTTTAAACATTCAGTTGATTGAATTTATGTTTCTTTTTATTCATCTAAGTATTTAAGGTGAGATTTAGAGATCCTAGCTCACCTACGGGTCTAAAAACGACTGCAACAGGGCTTTGAGTAAACGCTGATTGGTTATAATACTTTTAAAAACTCTGTTAATATATTTTATGTTTCTTTATATTCATACTAGCGAATGTACCCGGCTTCGCCCAGGTTTTTCTCGAGGGAATGTTTGTATTCTAGTAATAAGAAAATATACTACACCTAAAAACTATCAGAGAAAAGAGAAACCACGGAAGGTGAACAGAAAAATGCTTACAATGGATGTTATGTTTACGATATCAAGTTAAATAAAAACAAAGATAAAATTTGCATATGTTGGTCACTATAAATTTGTATATTTTTTAGGCGAAATTAGAAACATGATAAAACAATTGGGTATTTAAAAACAAATGTAGAAATAAAAGTTGAAGTATAATAAACAATGTTAAAGATTAGTTTTAATTATTAATCAAGATTGTGTGTGAATATGTGAGAAAGATGTAATATCGTTGTTGTTTTCTTGGCCGACTGTTTTACATATGGTGTTATCTTAAAATTGCTTGTTTTGAATATTTTTTAGATTGAGATTATTAGCTAGTATGTAAAAAAATTAACTCTGTTGAAATTTAATTTTGTATTTATATATAAATAAAATTAACTCTGTTGATTTTCTTTGTATTTAATCGATAACAGTGAAGTTACGCATGTTAATATTAGGAAATATATTTTGATGTTAAGCAAAACCTGCTCCATCTCGTTTTACATAAATGTTGAAAATTTGGTTGAAGTTGATGCATTGTAACGAAAGTTTTTAGTGATGTCCACTTATGAAATTTCCATTTTATTAATATTAGAAGTATTTAAGGTGAGATTTAGAGATACTAGCTCATCTACGGGTCTGAAAACTATTGCAACAGGCTTTTGTGTAAACGCTGATTGGTTATAATGTTTTTAAATACTCAGTTGATAAATTTTATGTGTAATTTTATATATCTCTAAGTTTATAAGGTGAGAATTAGAGATACTAGCTAATTTATAGTTCTAAAAACGATTGCAGCATAGTTTTTAGTTAACGCTGATTGGTTATAATATTTTTAGACACTCAGTTGATAAAATTACGTGTTATTTTATTCATCTAAGTATTTAAGGTGATATTTAGAGATACTAGCTCATCTACGGGTCTCGAAACGAGAAATTATATTGAGATAATAATTCGAAGCAAGTATACAAGTCAATAAAATAATCTCTTGTATAAATTTCAAGGTGGAAATATCAAACCTCCAGGGATAGGTTTCTTTTTACTAATAAAGATGGAGACTGCCTGGCCGGTATCCTTTTTTTTTTTTTCAAATAGACACTTCGGCCAGTAAAGGTTTTTATTTTCTCAAAGCTTTAACAAAAATAGTTTTTCTTCGTCAGGAGAAATAAATAAAAATAAAGCATTTGGCAAGACATTAAAAATTGTTTTGAGGTTGCAAGGGCGTTTTCACACGAATAATACAGCATATTTTTAATTTAACATTTCCTTTTAATAAATTCTCTTTACTAATCTCTCTAGCTTTCGGGTATTGAAGGCTTTCTACAGGATAAAACACGATACAATTAATTTCCAGAGGATAAAGGTTTAAATAATACTATAATCCTTCTGGCTATTTATTGTATCGTGTTTTTCTTCTGTAAAAGGGCTTTCATTCCCGAAATCTATGGTGAGATTTCTGAATAAAAATATTAAAATTAAATCTATGCCTGGAGACTTGGTATTTCCACCTTAATAGATATACAAATATAAGCAAAAAAAGTACTTACATGAAGATTTATATATATTGAAGTTGCACATATTAGAAGTATATTATCAACATTTTTGAAATTATTATTCAATTTAATATATGTGTATATACTTTTGCTAGTGATATAGTTTTGCATATGAATCATCTTTGTAATAATTTTTTTATAGATTAATAAAATATTAAAATTCGTAATTTTCAATTTTCCATACCTCTAGAAACATAACAAAATGTAACCCTTTTTACACACTTTTAATATTCTTAAAATTAAAGATACTTCGGCCAGTAAATATTTTATCTTATTAATATATTATCTTATTTATATATAAAAATCTTGTGTCCTCGTCAGAAGCGAATAAAATTTAAAACATTTGGCAAGGCGTTAAAGCTTTTAACATGTTTAAAATAGGGCGAATATATTCTCAAAATATACATTAAAGTACAATATTAGAATTATTCAACTTTAATATATTTCAAGAAATAAGTAATTGCATATAGGCAATTAAAATGTTATTGTTCTATATGAAAACGTGGGTTTATATATGCGTATGGGGCTATATTTAACGAGGTATATTGTGAATAAAAATATAAAATACTTATAAAATTTCAAGAATAGTGAAAGAAGTTGTTCTCTGTATAAGAGAAAATGTGAATATATCTTTGGAGACACAATATTTTTGATATAGTAGAATATCATACAACTGATGTTCAAAAGTTAAGTAATAATATATGATTTTTTTAATTGCAAAATGAATATAAAAATAAATTTACATATATATTGAGACACTAATATAATACAGAGAAAAATAATTCAGTTTAAATTCTTTGAATAATTTTAGGATTCTCGCGAGGTATTTATGTGAATAATTACATGAAGATTTATATAATTAAAGTTGCATATATTAGAAGTATATTAATTATCAACATTTTTGAAATTATTATTCAATTTAATAGATGTGTTTTTTTTTAACGATAAGGAACTCTAAAAATATTAGTTAAACGAATAAGCATAAAAAAGATAAGAGGAGCTTCTTTTATAAATTTATTGTGCAAGCTTTCGGACTATACGTCCTTCTACAGGCATGGATAGTTGTAAAACTAACCGTTAGTTAGTTTTACAACTATCCATGCCTGTAGAAGGACGTATAGTCCGAAAGCTTGCACAATAAATTTATAAAAGAAGCTCCTCTTATCTGTTTTATGCTTATTCGTTTAATAGATGTGTATATACTTTTGCCAGTGAAATATTTTTGCATATGAATCATTTTTGTAATCATTTATTTTTTTCGTAGATTGATAAAATATTAAATTGTGTGTGTAGATTATAAAATAATAAATTATCAAATAACCTTTGTGTCGTTTGTAGTCAAATATATAGAAATTCAATATAAACTTCTAAACGTTGTGCAAAAAATGTCTGATATTATTGTTCATTTAACATGTTTACATACTTATAGAAAATTAAAGACTATTGCAATAATTTTAATAGGAATATTATGTCTAACACAAAACAGTGTTCAATATTTAAGCACATTATGAAATGTGTGTGTATTAGTATTAAAGGAATATAAAAACTACTTACCATATATATTCTGTAGAAAAGTTCTTGTAAAATGTAATAATTATATCTTAAAATATATAGTCTTTGGTCAGGTGTCTTCTTTATATAAATAATTTTATTTATAAAATATATATAATATATTTGGTTTGTAAATATATTTTCTATATATTTAAACTTTCGATAGTAAAATAATCTCTGAGCGGTTTTCAATAGAATTTTATAATTTTCACGTAATCTAGTATAATTTGGGTTCGTTCGTGGGGATTGTGTAGGATGACTATTGTGTAGTTTAGACTTGTGTCGAGTGCAGGATCTCGAAGTGGTAGGACTTGAGGGAAGTGGAGGATCTGGGACGAGGTGGACCTAAGGGTAGACAAGACTTGGGCCGTGGATGGTCAGGTAGTAGCAGAGCATGGCCGTTCTGAATTCTTGGCTCATCCTTGTGATCCTGGGAAAATGTCTTTTCACTCGAGAACTGGCTGGCATCTAGACGATTCCTACGTTGAACGCAAAGATCCTCGATTTTCTTGAGTATCAGCCCATCGTCTATTTGTAACTCGACGTCATTTAGGCTCTTGCTCAAAGGGTGGAAACTCTTGATGGACATAGGGGAGGGCTGGCTGTACCTATACGAGGATTCCTCGGAAGGGATGAAGCATTGTGGAGTCTCAACCCGTGAGGTGATGATCAGAGGTAGCGACTGAGTGCGAGCAACGCCCTCGCAGATTTTGGTTTGCTCCAGGTTGGGTGTCCTCTGCCTGAATTCCTCCGGTGGAAGCGATCTGCAGCGAGATGCTAGTGTTGATATGTTTTTAGTTGTAAGGTTGTGCATTCTCTTTCTGACCTCTTTGTGTGCTTGCTTTCTGTAGAAGTGCCTCTGGAGGAGAATCTTCAACGTCTGCCTCAGAGCTTTACTCTTCACGCCATAGATGTATGCATTTACTGGTGGACTTAGGGCAAGCAGCAAGGTAGCAAGTGTTACAAATTTGTTGCTGAGTAGCTCACTCGTCAGGGCATCCCATGCGAGAACAGAGAAATACGGAATGTTTAGAACCATAATAGAGCCCACAAGTTGAATTATGGTCAGCATGGCGTTCTTTCCTTTGTATTTGGCCAGGTAGGTGTTGGTGCTCTGCTGGTGCGTGACTGTGGCTTGTGCGCGCAAGGTGATCTCGTATATGGCCGTGACGATCCTGTGGCGGTGGTACCGAGCGATCAGGAGGATATGGACGTTGGAAGATATGATGATGCCGAGGGGAACGACGAAAGCCATGATGAAATAGATGATGATGTATACAATCTCGCCGGTCGAGCTGTTGATGCAAATAATTGTACATATCCACCGGTACTTTTGGAAGGAGAAGAGACAGAGTCCGAAGAATGGAGGAAGAGAGAGCGCTATGGCCACGGCCCACGCAAACATCAGGTAGGCCACCACACGCGGGGTGTTCACCAGCCGGGTGTAGTGCAGCGGGGTAGATATCGCGGCGTAGCGCTCGCAGTTCATGCCACTCACCGTCCAGATCATGATGACAGGAAGGATGGACCACAGAGCACCCAGAACCTCAACGCCAGACGGCTGGGAGTTAGAGGAATCCTGACCCAGCATGGAGAAGCAGCTGAGGAGCATGCCACAGAAGAGGATGTTCACGGAGGCCAGATGGATGAGGAGAAGGCTGTTGGCGGCGGCTGGCCGCTTCCGGTTCCAGCCCAGGACAAAGAGGATGTAGGCATTGAAGACGACGCCGAGGCCCGCGGCGATGGTGAAGATGACGGCGGTGACGGTGGGGAGCACGGTCATCGCAGCCCCGCGCCGAGCGCCATCGACCCCAGGAATAGTTGTGCCGGCCGCTAGAGGCCCCACCTGTCTGAAGGCCGCTCGATGCCAAACTTTGGCTCGATAGCCCCTGACACCAGTCCCTCACAGACTGGATGTCTGCTCACCTCACTATCCTTCGTATTTACTTATTATAAGGCTGTCGCAAAAGTTCATGTTTTCTTAAATCGTTGTTTTTCTTATTACTTGGCGAATAAAATTATTACAACGAATATATAATTGAATTACTTTATACATATGGAATGATATTCCCATTTTTTGCAAGTGTTTACGAACTTTTGGGACAACCTTATACAAGAAATATCAGACCGTTACCGAAATTACCTTCAGTGAATAAAATATTCAAAATTTCATCTTAAATTACCATAAAGCCTAAAAATGTATATTAAAAAAATCGATAAAAACATAATTATATGAAATTTTAAAAGATAATTACGTCTAATAGTGCATTATTTAATCCTTTCTATTTTTATCTGAAAAAAAACTAGGAATTCCATCATCCCGAAAACTTTTGCTTTTGTAAACTATGAGGGAAACCAGAAGAAAGGAACATATGCTATTCTTAAGAAATGATATTCAGAATATATATTCTGATTTAATCAAAATCAACTATTGATATTGTATAAATATATTTATTTCTATTACCAAATTATTAATTTTGAAATTTATATTTTTATTCTCTCTTTATACGTCCCTTATTGCTTCTTTTATTTTCTATAAAATTAAGTTTGTGCCTTAATTAAATTACTGCGCCATCCTGAAGTTTGTCTTTCCTAATTTTCTCCATGGCTTTTGGTGAGAATTCTGGTTAAATAAGGGAGGACAAACTGAAGATCGCCGAGAAGACCTTGAGACAATGGGTGCTGTGATCTACATTTCCGGCTAATGGCTTCAGGATTCCACCGCCGCGTCAAAACACCAAGATTTCCCTTCAAGATTACCATGTCCCTATAGACAAATAAGGCGAAAAAGCCGCTCTCTCTCCGCAATAAATAGGAAGTTAAAGTACTAGGGAAAATTTCCAAGACTACAAAGGAATCCTTGGCTGAAGCAGGTCACAAGATTTGCAAGCTGTGAGTCACAGTCAAAAAGGGAAGGAGCTATGAAGCGAAATATTTATTTTTATAAACAGAATATTAATTTTTATATTTATATATTTTTAGGAATTATATTGTTCCCTTATTGCTTCTCTTATATTTTTATAAATTTTAATTGTTCTTGTGCCTTAAAAAAATTGCTGGTCATCCTGAAGTTTGTCTTTCTTTATTTTCTACGTAACAATACTTATTCCAAGAGATGGCGCAAGTAAGAAATTAGTCAGGAGTACCTTTTTTATTAATTTATCAACCTGATCCTGAGTAAAATTTCAGTTTGAGCGATTTTTTTTTCGTTAATAATATTGTGTTGATATGTAAACCTCAATTCCTTATTTAACCTTCGCTAAGTATTGTATATTAATGCGTTGTGAGCATGTTCTCACGAAAATAAACATTTATTTCCTCTTAGCATTGAAACGATATTTTGAAAAAAAAAGAAAGATTTTTTTTATTTAACAAGAGGCAGAATCATAGACCTCAGAGAAGGATGAATTTAGACTATAGGAATTGCTATGAAAGTAGACTGTAATCAAAGTACTGTTGTATATATGAGGATTTTGTCTAAGTGGCAAGAGGAAAAGAAAATTCAATGAAATCTGGCTCAGATTGCCTTAGTAAAATAACAGAGAGAGAATGAGAGAATAAGTGAATTCGAAGGATGGTTAAAGAACACAGGACAACAACTGTACCAATGATTCAAGCAGCTTTACATGTACAGAATGAATCTAGACCATCCATTAATTACCGTGTTATGGAAGCAAAATTCCACTCTCTGACAGAAGCGACAGACTCAGCTGGTGTGAAGAGAAACGTCTTTGGGCTCAAGAATCGCATTCTTTCAATTTTTGAATCAAAACTCAGTTTGGGGGTTCATGACGCCAGGATACATGTTAGACGTAGGCCCCAAGAAATAATCATCACTGTATTGTAGAAAGACATACAGCAAGAATCCCTGGCTTCTTGGTGTAGGGTGGCATCATCTATGAAAGTAGGACCCTTTAGTCACAATGGCACAAGGACTGCTCAGCTATACATTGTAGATGTGTTGCAACCTGTTGTGTTACTCATTTCATGAGGAGACTTATAATGCCATTTTCCAACAAGATAATGCCTGACCACATAGACCCAACATCTCACAAGCCTTTATTCCAAATTTTAACATCTTTCCCTGGCCCGCATGTTCCTCATATCTTCCCTCAATTGAAAATGTATGGTATATGATGGGGAGTAAAGTCTTTTAATCTCCACAGCTAAATGATATTCAACAACTTCTGCAAAAAAATGGAATAGCTTAGTCTAGCAACCCACAAGAATTCAATAAAAAAAACTGTATACTAGTATGCCTCACCCGTGTTCCTGCTTATATTGAAAAACTGTGTATCTAAACAATTTATATCCCTATTTTTTGCATATACCAATAAATTATTTTCACACAAGAACATTATATGGCTCATCAAGTTTTAGAATATTTAACTGTGTATATTTTTAAATGATGAAGTTATATCGAGAGCTTTGCTATAATAGTTTATGAGAGTACATTGTTAAAGCTACATATTTTATGAATGTTCCACTCATTTTACAACAAGAACAAATATATGTTTAGCATATGGTAGTTCTAATAATGTGCAGAGTATCATCAAATCAAGTATGCTGGAAATCTGAAACTAACGAATCTCTTTTATCTTTAAGACCATGTTTTAAAAAAAATCATTTTCCTTGCTGTCATTTCATATGTTAGAAATGTTGGCTTATTTTCAAAAACTTTTATTTAAATACTAGACGAATGGCCCGGGCAACGCCCGGGTTTTACCCGAGTGCGCATATATTTTAAAAACGTTTTAATTCAAATACTATTCGTTACAATTATAAATTGGCGCCATGGATGTCACTCTTGTGAAACGTCCCGTTCCAAACTGTGTGTTTTTAAAATGTTTTAATTAAAATACTATTCGTTACAATTATAAATTGGCGCCGTGGATGTCTCTCTTGTGAAACGTCCCGCCCCAAACTGTGTGTGTCTTGAAAATATAAAAATAAAAATGTGAATTTTCATAAAGATTTCATCATGTCGATTTTTTTTTTTTTTGCATTACCTACTAAATCGATAGAGATAATTACATTTGCAACATGAACTTAGGTATATTGACTAAATAGAAAACTGCATAGTAATAAAGATCATTTTTAAAGGCACCATATCGTTTTTTTTCAATAAAATCGAAACAAAAATTAACGATAAATAACGATAATTGCCTTAAAAAGAAATTGCCTTAAAAAAAGAAACATTCGCGGTGATTTTGTCTTGCATTCGTTTATACAATTATTATATACGAATGACCCGGGCAACGCCCGGGTTTTACCCGATTAAATGCTTTTATTCAAATATTATTCGTTACAATTATAAATTGGCGCCGTGGATGTCATTCTTGTATAATATATAAATGAGTTTTAAAAATTGTAAAAAAAAAAAAATGCATCGGCCGGGAATCGAACCCGGGCCGCCCGCGTGGCAGGCGAGCATTCTACCACTGAACCACCGATGGTTATGAAAAATCCCATCCGTGAGCTTCAGACAGACAAACAAACAGACAGAATAAGGCAAATATATAAGTAGATTTCGAACATTTGTCTCTATTTCAGTGGTCTGTCCACAAATATTTCAATCATATTTTAATATACTTGCAAAATACATAGAAGTATGTCAGTATAATTCAGTAGAATTTTTCAAACTTGATAATTTAAGCTAACAAAATTCAGACTACTGGGTGGTCGAATTAGTCAAAAATGAACATATTCTATATACAAGTATCAGAGTCATCAACAATCAATTCTGTCATCGTTTGCTTTTGTGAATGGAATAAATACCCAAATATGGGCATTTCTTATAAGCATCGGTGATTCATTGGTAGAATGCTCGCCTGCCACGCGGGCGGCCCGGGTTCGATTCCCGGCCGATGCATTTTTTTTTACAATTTTCAAAACTCATTTATATTATCTATCTATATTAATAAAATGGAAATTTCATAAGTGGACATCACTAAAAACTTTCGTTACAATGCATCAATTTCAACCAAATTTTCAACATTTATGTAAAACGAGATGGAGCAGGTTTTGCTTAACATCAAAATATATTTCCTAACATTAACATGCGTAACTTCGCTGTTATCGATTAAATACAAAAAAAAAAATCAACAGAGTTAATTTTAATTATATATAAATACAAAATTAAATTTCAACAGAGTTAATTTTTTTACATACTAGCTAATAATCTCAATCTAAAAAAATATTCAAAACAAGCAATTTTAAAATAACACCATATGTAAAACAGTCGGCCAAGAAAACAACGATATTACATCTTTCTCACATATTCACACACAATCTAGATTAATAATTAAAACTAATCTTTAACATTGTTTATTATACTTCAACTTTTATTTCTACATTTATTTTTAAATACCCAATTGTTTTATCATGTTTCTAATTTCGCCTAACAAATAAACAAATTTATAGTGACCAACATATGCGAATTTTATCTTTGTTTTTATTTAACTTGATATCGTAAACATAACATCCATTGTAAGCATTTTTCTGTTCACCTTCCGTGGTTTCTCGTTTCTCTGATAGTTTTTAGGTGTAGTATATTTTCTTATTACTAGACTACAAACATTCCCTCGAGAAAAACCTGGGCGAAGCCGGGTACATCCGCTAGTATATATATAAAATTGAATGTCTGTCTGTGTGTGTGTACTCTATAGATTCAAAAACCATACATCCAATCGCCGTGAAATTTTGAATATTTTTAGGTATATCCCCGGGAAGGTTTTTGAAAAATAATTTCTTGAATATCTTGAATATCCTTAGAGTTATTTGCAGATTTGTAGATTTAACTCGCAAGCAGCGCCCCCATTGCGACGATGATAACAAGTCTTTTTATCTATAAGTTTTATTATCACTGAGTTTAATATCTTAAAGATTATTTATCAAAAGTAAGATTTTCTACCTATTAATTGCGCACAAGCCAAAGTTAGTTTTATCATTTATCTACAAAATATATATTTGGAGAATAAATAAAATGATGATTTTGTAATGTAGAAAATTAGGAAAGACAAAATTCAGGATGACACGGCAATTTATTTGAGACAAGAATAATGATACAATTCCAAGGCAAGATACTATTCCTTTAACTTCCAATTACCGAGGGAACCAATTAATATTGATTTTATTCAACTTATCGAGTATTTTTCAAGAGACGGGGAAATATGTTCACTTTATCGAGAGATTCAAATTTACGAGTTTCAAATTATCAAATTAAATCTATTATTTTTTATAAGTTTATAGAGAATTGTTTTAACAAATGTTCGTTAGACAAACCTTTACTCGGGTAAAACCCGGGCGAAGCCGGGTACATCCGCTAGTGCCTATATATTTCTAATTTTAAATACATTTTTTATATACTTACGAAGCACCTAAAGGGGTCTGGTAATTATAGACTAATTCAATTCTTCTTTCTCTTAGAAAAAATTACAGATGTACACATTTTCATGCTTCTATGCAGTCGTGATTGAGGGGAATAACTAGAAATTCGAATTTTTATATTTTCTTTTAAACGAAAATAATAGGCGCAGCTGTTTTCCTGGCGTAATTAAAGACTGGCCTTCCATAAAAATGTGGTCGGAGGGGTGGGAGAATGGGGAATGGAAGGTAGAGAATATTTGTGATTCTTTTTAAATATATTTCCAGATCATGTAAATTCTTAAATTTTGAACACTTACTCAATACAGTCAGCCATCAACGCAAGTGAATAAAATATTACATTATATATAGCCGTGATGGTCTGGAATTGAATATAAAATAGAATTTGTATATAATGTTACGACCACATGTGTTCACCCCAAGAAAAGCTAAGGAGGAAGACGGACCAAATAAAAGGGAAGAAGCCAATACGGTCAGCAGTGAAGTCATGCCCGCCCGCTTGTTGACAGCGATAGTTGGATGTTGCTCCTTTTTTTTGTTAATTGCTTTGTTCTTCATAAAGCAAGAAGGTAAAAAAATATGAGTCGGACAGAGATTCTTACCGATCCTCCATGCCCATTTCACCATCCTCGATACCGAAGCGGTGTATTCAATAGTGTCAGAATCGGGGTTCTCTGCTTGTGAAGACAATTCTGGATACTTGTGAAATCAGAAAATTGCAGCGGAACAATTATAACTTATTCAAGCTCTCTTCTCAGTAATGTATTGAGTGAAGAAATCTGTGTGAAGTTTGAGCAACGATCTGAATAAGAAGTGTTGAATGAGAAATTCGCCTGATGGCAGACCATTCAAAAAGCTTAAATCAGTAAGATGATGAACGCCTTACAAATGTGGAATCAAAATGTTGTCATGGATAAGGCAATGATCCAAACTGGTTGTGTAACGGAAGAGAGCGAATTGATCGCCCCCGACAACGGCTGTGGCACGAGTACACGAGAACCAGGTAAAGCGGAGAGAGAATGTCTCCCAGATGTATCGTGAGATAATCCTACCCGTGGGATCTCATCTGAAAATATCCGCGAGATTATCGGCGAATATGGTTAGCTACAATACGACGGCGTGACGGGCAGTTGCGATGAGGCCAGACTGCCTGGGACTTACAGAGACGATCCACCTGGGCTTGACGGAGCTGAACACTCTATGCAAGTGCGACAAGACTGGATGGTCGAAGCACAACGCAGTTGGAGCCATCGGAGCATTAAGTTCCCAGGAAGTTCGAAGACACTGAGACTAGGACGTCCCATATAAAGTGACAGCGATGTCCACTACATTCTACTCAGAAGAAGCCATGTATTATTGCCCGCGATTTTTGCTCCTTCGTTCGACAAGGTTCAAAGCAAACATATATCGCCTGGAAATAGTTCTCCTGTGATTGACACTAGCACGCAGCCCGACGCCTTTAACAGTTTTGAAGATTCCATAATCTAGTGCAAGGTTGGCACGAAAATGCCCAAGTCTAAGGCGCTTAAAAGGAGAAATCCTCTAGAGAAATAAAATGGGAGACGGTCAGAAGAATTAATGTAGCAAAGACCTGTCTTGACAATCTCAGAGAGCCTGAACGAATATGTGCCGGTCAGGCACGATATGGGGAGCGTGAGTCGGAACAACACTCCCACAGAACCGAAAGATAATCAACACCCTCGCCGTGAGCAGAAGCATATTATATAAATTCCTGATGATATGGAAATGGCGACTGCTACAGAATGTCCACAAGTATTAAGCCGAGTCACAGACAACATCATCGAAAGAAGTGAATTACAGAAATATGGAAAACAAACGCCTTGTGATGGGTCGGTTACAATACAGCAAGGCGTCGACACTGATTGAGAGTGGAGAGACGGCCATAGTTGGAACATAGTTTAAAATGAACAAGGTGTGATGTTGATTCTGGGATACTTACCTGGGGGTATACACTGTAGAAATCTAGAAGGCAGTTGATCGGAGCCTTTTCTACTTTGACAAAGATGACACGTCTTTATGAATTCTGAATTATTTTTCAACATTGTATGTATGTCAGTAGTATATATTTTTTATTCGATGTGCGGTTTGAGAGACACCCAGATGGCCATTCAGCGTATAATTGTGGTAATCTTTCATAATTTCTCCCCTTCTCTTCTTTGGAACAAAAAGTAAACACGCTCTACTTTCAGGGTTTGCATTTTTGTTTTAGAGAGGCATTCGTTTTTTTTTTTTCTTTTAAAATTTCTGTTTAATTGACCGATTGTTTCTCAAAATCCTTTGAAAATAATATCAATAAAGTAACTTTTTTGTTGGTAATATAATATATAAGAAGATTATCATAATATTCGGGGAGGCATATGACATGACCTTCACTGCTGATAGCCCCAAGGACCATCACGGAGGCAGGAAGTTTCGTGTGCATCACAACCTGCACTTCTGGGAGGTATTTTACAGATTTAAAATCTTATAAGGGCAAAGGTCCAATTGCTTTTTACATATGTAGGCATGTGATGTAATTATAGTAGAAGGACAGTCGCCAACTGCCCACCATGATCATAAAAACTATTTCACTGATTTCTAGAAAAGTAGTCCCTTTTTGTCGGTCATCAGAAGAGAAGTGTGAGAAGGAGAATAAATAGAACGACCATGAGAGATAATCAGTTCCCCATCATGCCAATACAAAGAGAAAGGATGCTAATTTGATCTATCTTTGTGTGATATTGGAGAACCACACGTCACAAACCATTGGAAGTTACTGAGGAACCAATAGCCTCGCATTCCTAACAGTCCTCAGACTATAAATAAATGTTTACTCTCGTGAGGACATCTTTACAAGAGCTGTATATTTATTTATGAAACACGCAGTAATGGTTGGAAATAGATTTAGTGTTTAGAAATTTTTTTCTAGCTCCTTGTAGATAGATGGGCTTTGAGCTATGATAGAATTTCAGAATTTATTAAAGATTTTAAATGATCATATATTTATAAACAAATGGCGATTCATATTTCAGTATTATTTATTTTTGTTTCTACTGGTGTTGTGCATTCTAAGATTGAGTTTAAAATGCTGGCCCCTTACTGTAGTTAGTAACAAGAAATTTATATGATTATTTGTAATTGATCTACATATATCGATATATATATAAACTTTCATAGTTGCGCACAAGATTTGATGCTTATAATCATTTGGATATATTTATTCTGAAAATAGAGGAATCCATACATAAATATATTTATATTTTTTATATTTTCACACCCGAACATATATATGTCATAATTTGTATATAATTAAATGCACCCCCGACCCACTATGTATGTACCATGTATGATTTTCAAAGATTTAATAAAGAATAAGGTAACTGGAGGAAAGCAAGTAGCAATAAGACATAGGAAGTAGGCCTAAAGCTGGCACGACTATTCTTGGCACCCCCGTCAATATTGCAGGGGCAGAGACCGGACGTATCTAGTGACCGCAGAAGTTATAAATGTTAAGCTAACGCCCAATATTTCCGGCAAAGCAGGACGTATCTGGTGACCAGAAGTTATAAAAGTAGAGAGACACCCCATACTTCCTGACAGAAGGCCGGACGTATTTGATAACGCGGAAGTAAATAGGGTCGAAATAACACCCGACACTCCATGACAAGATCGGCGGTATCTTCCATCAAAGCAGCCGCCGGTCCAATTAGAAAGTACCCACTAAGTAGGTCAACCAATAGGAAAAGATCATGTGACATCTCTCGACCAATCAAAAAGAAACTGAGTCTTGGTGTTAAATCGAAAAGCAAGAATGGTCAGTGGTTCACTCGCTCTCGCCGAGTTCGGACCTAGTAGTGTTTTGGCTCCCATCTGAACAACATCTACAGTTCTTCATTCACTCCCACCGAGTTCAGACCCAGTCATCGACTCGACCCCACCAAGGTAATGTCTGCTCACTAGAGACCTCTCTCTCCGCTCATTTCATCTAAATCCAATCATCGCCATGTGATCAACTAATTAATCATCAAAAACCGCTCTGCCTATCTCAAAAGCTTTCTTTCCTCCAACCCGTTGCCTTATATTTTCAACCATCAAGTGTCCCGGCTTATTTCCCCTGTGTGTAATCCTTTCACTCAGCCACCACGACTGCATCATCCACCACGACTGCATCATTCACCACGACTGCGTCACCACTTCAACAACCTTCAACACCAAGAGTAAGGTTTCCCAACATAGTAGAATACCACAGCTATTCCTAAAGTCGACAGGATAAAGATGGAAATTAGCCCAGGCGCCAGCAAAACAAAAGGCAATGACAAACCGAGAGAGAAGAAACTGGCAACGAGCGGAAAGAAACTGACAACGAACGAAGCGACAAGACATACCCTGGCGACGGTAATTTTAGAACTGACCGCCGCGCTACAAGGGGCAAGATCCACGCAAGGTGAGACGGAGTTCCGGAGCGCCACTCCCGGGGCAACCGACGCCCGCGCCGCCGGTACGTGTCCGAACAACCTGACGCCCACCGAGGAGTCGCCACCCGCCATGCCGTACCCGTGCAACCCACGCGAACCGGGACAGTGCAAATAGTCCGAAAACGGTCCACTCGAATGGAAGCAGTACAAATGGCTAGATTTCCCTTTCAATTGCGCGGACAGTGCAAACGGTCCCGATCCGGCCCAACAGGTATTCCAAGCCAGCCACCCCAAGCCGAAGACGCCACAGTGGAGACCTTTCGAGACTGAGGTAGGCAATCCACCCAATGACACCATCAAATTGACTTTGGACTTGTATCTGACCCAGGACCTACCATGTACCTGTCTAATTGAACCAGACGCAGGTTCGAACATATTGCCGTATCATTTATACAATAGATTAAAAGCACAACTTCCCAACTTAAGTATTAAAAAACCTTCCCTTGATCTATCCACCCTAAATAGTTTTACGAAAATAATAGGACATTTAACTTTCCCTCTGACAATAGGCCAAATAACCCGTAGAGAGAACTTCCACGTGGTAAATGCATCCTTGCCATTTGGAGTTCTTACCTTAAAAACCCTTTATCAGTATAAATTAAAACTAAATTATAATCGCGGCACTATTTTCCAACTTGGCGTCCCATTGTCTAATACTATCTACCACTTTAAACATGTGTCAAATGAATGCAAGCACGGGCTAGGCCAAAACCTGTCCCAAAGGACTCGCACAGCACCCAAAGCTTTCACACATGGAAACCCTTACCTGCATTCATTGCCCAAACCCCAAATATTTACATGCCACCATTCTAATCTCACACCACGCAACTTTTCACTCAACCCAATTGCCAATACTTCATGCCCACAACACATAAAGCCACAACGGCTTCAACCTACAATTCCAATCATGCCCAAAAAAAACGTGTCAGTACAGCTCACACACTTACCACACAAAATCCATACACGCACCCATACGTCACCACACAACAAACACGCACAATCCGCACAACAAACGCAACACGCGCGCCAAAAGACAACAACAACCAGTAAGCGCATGCACAATCGTTAAGAATAACACAATCATCCCGTCTACACAAAACATAGAAAAAATTCACGCCACCAAACAACCACACAATCGAAAAACATTACGATCTTTCCTAAAAGCTGTGAACGCCTATAAAGAGTTCATTCCAGACCACGCCCGCTTGCGGACGCCACTTGTCAACCTTCTAAAAAAGGATGTCATGTGGGTCTGGGATGACGAATGCCAGAAAGCGTTCACTAACCTGAAAGAAAACCTTACCACACACCCCACATTACACCTTTACCAGGAAGGTCTGCCATGCCAGGTGTACTGTAACACCTCAACATTCAGCATTACAGGCGTTCTTAAACAAGTCTACCCTGATGGGAAGACATACACCGTTCAACATTTCAGCCGATCTCTGCGTAGTCACGAGCGAAATTATTCAGACTTGGAACTACAATGCCTAGCCATTGTGGAAAGTGTGGATAATTTCCGCACCTGTCTAATGGGCAGAAAGTTTACAATATTTTCTGACCATCCCGCATTGCAGTGGTTGAAAGAGATCAAAGCTCCGTCAGGCAGATTGTTTCGATGGAGGTTAAGATTGTCAAGATACGAATATGAGGTCCGTAGCATAAATGGAGTACAACAATATGAAACGGGCGTTGGAACTCGTATCCCATTTTGTGGCTTTCTAGATGCGCCACTCATACAGAGCCAACAGTCTTCTCCACCGGGAAAATCTCGCGTGACTATGGATCACAATAAACTGCGCACCGTCTCCCGAAAAGGAGTACTTAAAACTATAGTCCCAAATTCACTTACAACCAGACTTCTTAAGTCCGTACACACACAACACCACCACCCAAACATCTCCAAGATGACGAGACTCATCTCGTCACAATATTATTGGCAGAACATGACACAAGACATCGCAAAACAGGTAAAAACCTGCCCCACCTGCCGATTCGCTAGAAGAATCGATGAATACAACCAACCTTCACGTAAAAATACCGACACAGGCCCCAAAGCAAAACAGAATTCGTACATAAAGCACAGCGTACACACAACACAAACAATGCCAAATTTACACCACCCGCGTCAGAGAAACAATCACACAGCTCAACCTAAATCAATTACCACCGACATATCGCTAATAAAACCATTAACGATCAAACAGGAGAACTGCGAACCTACCAATCATTTGAATTCTACAATTAATAAGGTTCAGGCAAATATTTCAGAGTCCCCATTTACAAAAATCTGGAAGAACATGGGGCAATATCCTATCTTTCATCTGATTTTTATCCTTTGTTTGTTAGTTCTACCATACAACTGTATCCCAATTTTATTCATTAATTACTTGTTTATCTATACCATGCCCGCTCCTAAAATCTTCGAACTACAAGAGGCAGTTTTTAATTTTGGACAAACATTAGGAAACATCTTTGCAGAAAATCTAAATAGACTCCGAAGAGATAGAAGTAATTGAAGGATGACCAACCAATGTCGGAGAAGTCATACTCCAAAAACAAGACCCGAGCCGCACCCCAAAATAAATAAGCGGCAGGAAGTGAGAATTTTGAGACACCGCGACAGGAAGTGTAGTCCGCGGCGATAAATTCGGCCTATGCAAATAAAGCGGAGCGCCTCGTCCGATCTCCAATTTCATTCCCTCTCTTTTGCCCGACACACACCACTTCCGTATCTCTAATTACAATGAGAAGGTCCCCTATTGAGGTCAATTGGGAACCTCGCTATGCCACCGATTTTTGGATTCCAGTTCGAGTCTACATATCGATTTTTACCATCCAATTCCACATCCACAAGACAACACATAGAACTCGCTCACACATTTCTTACACAACAGACTTCTAACATTTTTTCACAACACACACAAAGACAAAAAATTACACATAAAGGTTATATAGATTTCCATGTCTCCTGTACACATAGCATAAACGCACTTGAGGGGTAGAATCACGTTTTCACCTAAGTGTCGCTACAGATGAGACAAAAAATTTATAGGGCATAATTGAGCAATTAAAACATTTATAGGGCATGTAGATACACAAAAGGGTTCAAAACAATACACCTTATTTTTCATATTAATCATTTTCATTATTTTCTCTCAATTAAAATTTAAATATATAATCAATTTATCAATTTATTCAACTTATTATCACTTTTAATCATTAATTATCATTTTTTTTCCAATTAGTTTATATTATCATTTTTATTTATCAATTATCATTCTATTTACCACTTAGCTTATATTGCCATAACTCAATTATCAACGAAAACTCATTGATTTTCGGTTAAACTAAAAACATTAAATCATCCTTTGTTGTTGAAACCTTTTTATTTTTCATTTTTCTTTTTTACCAAGCACTCAACTTTGATTTCGCTCAACCACTTTTTATTTTTATTTGATTTCAAAATACCTTATGAAATTTTATTTTTATTTTTGATTTCTCAAAGCCCTAATAAAATTCCCTCGATTTCCAATCCCAATTTCGAGCTAGAATATGGTTAGGCCTTTTTCCTTTTTTTTTTCACCATGCATCAAGCATTCACTTTGATTTCTTCCAACTTTTTATTTTACTTTGATTTCTCAAAAGACCTTATGAAATTTCCTCGAATTCTTTTCCAAAATTCGAGCAAAAAAGTAACTAGGCATTTTCCCTTATCACCATGCAACAAAACAATTTTTCTTTTTCAACCAAACACATTCAATTTTGATTTCATTCAACTATTCTTATTTATTTTGTTTTGATTTCAAAGCGCCTTATGAAATTTCCTCGATTTCTTTTCTCAAAATTCGAGCAAAAAAGTAACTAGGCATTTTCCCTTATCACCATGCAACAAAACAATTTTTCTTTTTCAACCAAACACATTCAATTTTGATTTCATTCAACTATTTTTATATTATTTTTATTTTGATTTCAAAAGCCTTAATAGAACTCCCTCGATTTCATTTCCTATCTCGAGTAGAATTCGTTTAGGCGCATTTTCCTTTCTTTTTAGCCCACTATGTACCATAGCATTCATTGATTTCTTACAATTAAAAATTTTTGATTTCTATTAATTATACTCAACCTATATCATCAACACCACTCTATTTTACCTCTTATATCACCACCAATACTTGTATATAACCTCTCAATACCCACAACTAATTTTCCCACAAAATTATTTTTTCACTTTACAGAATTCTCTCAGGCTAACCCCTTCTTGAATTCTTCACATGTAGGGGGCGCATCTGTCATAATTTGTATATAATTAAATGCACCCCCGACCCACTATGTATGTACCATGTATGATTTTCAAAGATTTAATAAAGAATAAGGTAACTGGAGGAAAGCAAGTAGCAATAAGACATAGGAAGTAGGCCTAAAGCTGGCACGACTATTCTTGGCACCCCCGTCAATATTGCAGGGGCAGAGACCGGACGTATCTAGTGACCGCAGAAGTTATAAATGTTAAGCTAACGCCCAATATTTCCGGCAAAGCAGGACGTATCTGGTGACCAGAAGTTATAAAGTAGAGAGACACCCCATACTTCCTGACAGAAGGCCGGACGTATTTGATAACGCGGAAGTAAATAGGGTCGAAATAACACCCGACACTCCATGACAAGATCGGCGGTATCTTCCATCAAAGCAGCCGCCGGTCCAATTAGAAAGTACCCACTAAGTAGGTCAACCAATAGGAAAAGATCATGTGACATCTCTCGACCAATCAAAAAGAAACTGAGTCTTGGTGTTAAATCGAAAAGCAAGAATGGTCAGTGGTTCACTCGCTCTCGCCGAGTTCGGACCTAGTAGTGTTTTGGCTCCCATCTGAACAACATCTACAGTTCTTCATTCACTCCCACCGAGTTCAGACCCAGTCATCGACTCGACCCCACCAAGGTAATGTCTGCTCACTAGAGACCTCTCTCTCCGCTCATTTCATCTAAATCCAATCATCGCCATGTGATCAACTAATTAATCATCAAAAACCGCTCTGCCTATCTCAAAAGCTTTCTTTCCTCCAACCCGTTGCCTTATATTTTCAACCATCAAGTGTCCCGGCTTATTTCCCCTGTGTGTAATCCTTTCACTCAGCCACCACGACTGCATCATCCACCACGACTGCATCATTCACCACGACTGCGTCACCACTTCAACAACCTTCAACACCAAGAGTAAGGTTTCCCAACATAGTAGAATACCACATATATATACTAGCCGAATGACCCGGGCAACGCCCAGGTTTTACCCGATTAAATGTTTTTATTCAAATAATATTCGTTACAATTATAAATTGGTGTCGTGGATGTCACTCTTGTGAAACGTCCCGCTCCAAACTTTGTGTCAGAGAAGCGATATTTTTATAAAGAGATGATCTGGCTTTGGGTCTTCTGCTCGAATGAATGTTTTTATGTTAGAATTTTGTTCCTGCACACTAAAAATGAACTGGCTTCACCCGTGGTCTCTGCTTTTTGGAATTTTTCCCGATATTATTTTGTATCTGATAATCAAACATGATACAGCAATATTGTCATCATCATTTTCTGACTAAAAAAACAACTATTTTTGCCCAGAACCTGTCAATTTTATTTTTTATTGGCTAAAAATCCGATAAATATATTTTCCAGATTTTTCTCTATGTCCTGTCAAAACACGTTTTACATGTACATTAGGTCAGCTGATATTACCTCCCATCTTCACCGCTAGAGGCGCTGCTTGCGAGCGAAAAGGCAAATTTGCAACGAAATTTGCAAATAACTTGAAGAATATTCGGGATAGAGACCTGGAATTTTCACTATAAGTTTTTCCAGATTCTACTCTATATACTGTTAAAATTTCAGTCAGATTAGTTACGTATTGTGGACGTGTATAGCCGACATAGATACCCACATACATACATGACAATTAAATAATTTTATTGACTTTTAGTCAATGATTACACCCAAAGTCAATGGGAGAAATACATACATACATACATACACTGACTTTTATATATATAAGGATGTTTCAACACAAAGCAATAACGCGCCATCTATACATATAGAATGAAATGATTTAAAGCACGAATGTTTCTTTTATACATAATACAAACTTCTACTGCCCTTACTGCGATGAAAATATATATTGGGAGGGCTTGGCTCATCAGTGGTGAACCCTCCCAGCGGTTTCGCCAATTTAATCCACCAGACCGCTTCTCAGAGCTCTAATACTGTATTGGACTATTCTACTTATATACGCATCACTGAAGGATGGAATCTCAGAAATGGTTTTCAAGAAAACTATGGACATAAGCTTATAGGACAGTAGAATTACATTCAAATATATGCATCGAGCAATGCTCTTCCGCAAACAATAAAGACAAGGCCAGTTAGGCATAAATTAACACAAAGCAATAACGCGCCATCTTTACATATAAAATGAAAGGATTTAAAAGGACGAATGTTTTTTTTTTACATAATACAAACTTCTACTGCCCTTACTGCGATGAAAAATATATTGGGAGGGCTTGGCTCATCAGTGGTGAACCCTCTCAGCGGTTTCGCCAATTTAATCCACCAGACCGCTTCTCAGAGCTCTAATACTGTATTGGACGATTCTGCTTATATGCGCAGCACTGAAGGATGGAATCTCAGAAATGGTTTTCAAGTCTGGTGGATTAAATTGGCGAAACCGCTGGGAGGGTTCACCACTGATGAGCCAAGCCCTCCCAATATATTTTTATCGCAGTAAGGGCAGTAGAAGTTTGTATTATGTATAAAAGAAACATTCGTGCTTTTAAATCCTTTCATTATGTATATATGTTTGCTGGTCGGAGAATTCATTTTTTGATGGAGATGGCTATTTTTAGGGGCAAAAAATAATTTTGGTTGGA